>JADLSH010000369.1:7465000-8065000 GCA_016169945.1 Trachythela sp. YZ-2020
ATTTATATTAACCATTTCTATTGGTCGATTGATAAAAATACAATATACAGGTATTCACTAACCGTGACTGTGCACAAATGCAAACAAAAGATAGAACAAAAGCGAAAGCCGAGTTTCCTAAGGCTGTTTTCCATGACTGTCGCTTTGTATGCGCGGGGGAGCGAACACAAATTGAACATGACAGTTTCAAACCACAATGGTCTCTTGGGCACGCCGTGGAAGTTGAACTGCATAAAACTTCGTTGGTGTGTCCGCACGATTGAAAAGATCGTCATGAAAAGGACATTTATGCTGTTAACATTGTTCAATTGACAATTGTAGAGAAATCACGAACTCGTCATCTTTCAGTACAAGACTAATACATGTCCGCTTGTATAAAGGTTTTAAGGTATTCCTTTAGTTATTGCATCCGTTTAAAAAGGCACCCGGTTTACTTACCCTAATTTTTTCAGCTTGAGGGTTTTGTTTCCGATGTTGATCTAAAGCCATTCGAGCCAATCTTACCCAACGATTACGTACATCATTATCTGACATCTCCCACGCATGCGCAAACATTTCTTCTCGTTTTTGAAGGAAAAGTCGTAAAAATGTTCGTCTATATTGCACCTTCTTCCGAAATCGCGAGTGAGATTCACCTTGATGCATGCGAGGAAGTGTCATGATTTGTTGTAGCCTTACACGATGTCGAGGCTCTGCATGACCACCAAGTACCAACATGTTGGATATGGTGTAAGATATATCGAACCCACCATCATTTACACTGCCAAGTGATACCAAACCTAAGAAGATATTTTTTTCCTCACACAGTATTTCATGTTGGACGGAACAAAGTACATAAGTCTATACTTATATTGTTACTTGTTCAATTTTAAATCTTCATTTTCAATCGTTCTGTTTGTTTGAGGTTTTTTAAACTTCAGTTTACTTTTTGCTCATTTTCCTCCAAATTTTATAAGATCAATAAATAAGACTGGTATTCTGTGGTACCGTGGTATTCTGTGGTACATACACCTGTAGCCAATACAAAGCCATTTACATTTTCTACACGCCGGAAGTTGTGCTGAATAGTGGCAAAAACATGCAGACAATGGATAGATAGAAAATCTAAGAACTGGAATATTTTCTGCCTGAGAAAAATTTAAAGGGAAAATAATTTTCTGTTTTTGTTTAAATTTCCTGGTGTTATAAAATTGAGTTATGGAAACAGTATTTATTCTACAAGTCAAAGTATGTGGATTCAAGTACACTATAATATGAAAAAGAATTGAGTATAAAGTATTCCAACGTAAAAAATCAAATTTTACATATTATTTCAAATATGCATATTATTTCAAATATACTTGCACATTTGAAATGCACATTTTATCTGTGAAATTCAGAAGCTTCACATATGAAATTTTAGTTTCACATATTATTTCACCGGTTCATACAGGTATATGAAATCATTTTCACATGTGAAAATATTATGCAATATGTGGAATTGGAATAGCTCACATGTAATAAGATATTTTCACACGTGAAATTTTTGTAAGGGTTTACCATGTTCAAGACAACATCTCAGCTGACGTAAACTTTCACAATCGATATAAGAAAGAAATGGTCGTCCCCAGTTTCCACTCGGTTCAACATTTTCTTCATATTTTATCCATCTGGCTCTCTCCTTCCAGTAGAGACCGCTAGAGTCCAGTTGCAGTAGTTCAATAAAAACCTATAAACAATTATGATACAGAGAATGAAACTAAATATTACAAAACGTCAGATTGATATTTTCCTTTTAACGTTTGAACCCACGATCGCACGTTAAACCAATACCAACGAGTTTATCTTTTGAGATATCTATTGTTGTAATATTGCATACTGGATCGAAAAGTGTCTAGAGTAATACTAGTGAAGAGAAATTTGAACTATTGTATACACAATGTACACACTGTTAGAGCTATGTCAATGTATATACTTTAGAGAAAAAGAATAGACTAAAAATTGTGTATACACATACTTGATTTCTGTGTTTCTTAATATAGACCAGAATAAGGCTTTAAATTTTTATTTAACAAAAAAAGACGTTTCGGAGTTTACTCCATCATCAGGTTAAAGATTATATACAATTTTGAATAAACTGCGTAAGCATAAAATGTTAAAGCTTATACACATACTGTATACACAGAAAGAATAACTAAATATGCTATGCGAGTACAGACTACAGTATATTGACGAATGTATACATCTAAATACAAAACGAGTAATAATTACATCATGGCCAGATTTATCCACTTGTCCATCTTGAGATTTTGAGGGTGATGGAGTTTGAACTGTATTTTTCGTCTTTCCTGGAATTTTGTGAGGTGGTTCTTCTTTAGTAGGATGTACAACAATTTCAGGAATTTCTACACATAATAAGAGACAGCAAGTATTATTAAACATGAACTTCGCATTTTCTAAGACAGTTTTCCACTCCCGGCGAATTTCTTCACACGATATGATATTTCTAGTTGAAAATAATTAATTAGATATCTGATTAGTTCGGCTTTAGAACATTGTGTCAGGGTATTTTTAGGCTGGAAAGTACTCTATAAGCTATATGTCCAGCAAACATGAGCCTGATCAACTGGATTTTACATTCAGGGAAAGTAAAGTCCAGCGCATGCTCAGAGAAAATAACGCTTGAACAATATATAACCACAATTTACTTATGAACGGAGCAAGGTGGGGTTTCTTGCCTTATTTGGCTGAATTTCATGAACTCAGATGATGATTAGCCACAAATACAACAAGGTTATCCTAAAATCATGGCCAAATGTTGTGAGGCAACAAGTGCAATTTGATATTTATCTTCAGGGACAAACGAATAACTCGCGCACATGCTTATAAGCAAGTTCAGAAAACATTTGGCCATCATTGACATTGTAGCTCAGACTGGGACATCCACATTGCAAATACAATGAAGTCACAATTTTCCATGCAATTAACCCATTAACTGGCAGTACCTACCACTGACGAGTAAAATCGTCTGGCATTAGAGAGTCTAGTAAAATACTAAAGTAGGGCGCATCTGGCCGCATTGCCAGCCAATGGTTTAAAAAGAGATACTGGCAGATAGTTTTGTTAACCCATTAACTGGCAAGTCTGGCAGTACCCTACTGCTGACAAGTGAAATCATCTGGCATCAGGCAGAGTAAAATACTAAAGTAGGGCACATCTGGGCGCATTGCCAGCTAATGAGTTAATCCTTAAGTATATATTTTAAAAAAGTTCTGTTTTTGTTCGAAAAATTCTATTTAAAGCCATTGGGAGGACAAAAAGGAGCTAAGAGGGCCAACTATTTTCTCAAGGCCAAACAAAGAATAAAGAGTTAATCATTTGGAGGGTTTCTATGACTTGAAAGTGTCCTCTACACAGGCACCAGACTTAAACAGAATGCTACAAGGGAGCCAACATGCACCTTCTCATATTGGGGGTACAATCAATTGGTGGGGGGGGGGGGGGGCGACTTGGTGGTCCTGTAGATATGTGCCTAACTACAGTAATTGCATTACAATATAGTACCTCCTTAGTATGTAAGTTGCACATTTCAGATCATGGGAAGTTTACATCTATTATCACTCTTTGTCTTTATTAATTTTTGCATTCATATTCAAATATAGAATGCACGCTCCACAAAAAGAGAAATAGAAGATGTAAACATCACTGTCATAACATCATCTGAAATGGCCATGTAATATTTGCATATGAAGCTGATCAAAGAGGTCAAAACAGAGCCCTTATTGATAACAGTTTAACTTTATATCATCTATTAAATGAAAAGGCTTTCTGTACAAATACTACTAAATAAATGAACAAAGGAAATAAACTGTCTAGTATGTACACCTTGAGCAGGTTCTTGTGGTTCAGCCCTCAATGCAGCAAGCTGTGGTGTAGCAGGATTTTCTTCATTATTCTCTGGCATTAACTCAGCCATGGAATATGATGTCAACTCAACGTTTTCAGGCTCAACAGCTCTCTTTGCATGTGACATTGTTCAAAGCAATGAACTACTTTATATATTCTTTGCTTGGTCTAATGCTTTAGAGAATGGAGCTAAATTAGAATCTAGTAAAAAAAGACCCAGTTTTTATAATTAACTGATGTTATTTGCCACCTTGGAGACCTGACAGAGAAACCCTAACCCATCAACGGTTAACCACATCATCATTGAATGTATTTAGAGGACATTATGGGCACAGGGATTATACAATATTTGCCTGAACACAGTAATACCTGACTAAAATGATCAAGTATTGTGATAAGATCAATTTATGACGATAAAGGACATGTCAGACAAGGGTTGTGGCAAATGTCCTCAGCATGCAGTGTAGGAATAATATTAATAGTGTTCTTTTGAAGTTGAATGATTGCATCACATGCTAACATACCAGCAATCTGACTATACCTAGCTATTGTATGCCAGATTGAGACACTTAGAAATTCCACAAATATGATTGTTGGACAATATAGGCTGACCTAGCAAGAATTATATTATTGCTTGTTTCCCTTAGAAGTGTCAAGGACAGATAGTTGTGTTTTTCAACTGAAATCGAATCACTGCATCCCAGGGGCAGCATGGCCCACCGGGACACAGGGAGATTTCCCAGTGGGCGCCCGGAAATCTGGCAATTGTGGGCCCCAAGCATGCAAAGGTCTACTATGTTTATAAAGTTTTGGGCCCTTCATTAAATATTTGGGATAAATCACTGATACAGTATTAATGAAGAAAAATTTAATTTTGTATTTAATCCAATTTTTCTTCTCAGCAAATGACACCCCCCAACTCTCCCAATGTGAGCAGTGGGTCCCTAGCGAAAGGTTTCCCGGGCCTTATTTTTAAGCCGCGCCGCTCCTGCAGCATCCATTAGCTAATTTGGTCAGAGCACAGGTACATTAAACTGGAGATCTTGAGTTCCATTCAGAAATAATTTTCTCATGCGAGCATACCCTTACGAAAAAATCCTATAGGAATTCCTATAGGATTTTTTCGTAAGGGTAATAATATGTTTGGGTAAATAATATATTTAGGAAGCCTTGTAACTGCAACAAAACTTTTATAAATCTATTTTCTCACGCGAGCATAATAATATGTTCGCGTACTAGGGGTCGCATACTCGCATTGAAAAATGCTTGAAAATTGCAATGCTGCTAATATAGGAATTAAAACCCAGTTGTAGTGAAACGCTTCAGAGAAATTCATGTTCGTCAATCAAAATCCGATAGGACCTGACTGCCATACAGCCAACTGCCATACGGGGCAAGTTTTCTAATCCGATCCGAAATTTTTATTTAATCCTTCCGAATCCGAACAAAATCCGGATCGGATTTGCACACCTCTATAGTTTTATTTTCACATAATCAACCAATCACAAATTCTGTTTTCAACCACAAACAGAATGCAAGTCAAAAACTTGTGCAAGGATTCTCCAAGAAGAACTGACCCGCATTAAAGATAAATATACTCATTTTGAATTCGAGTACGAAAGTCATTTCTCTACAAAAAACCTCATGTTGTCAAGTTAATGTGAATGAAATAAAACGTTGAAATATGAAACGTTGACTTTTGGCGTTTTATCTTCTCGAATGGGAGGGGGCGTTTATTAGAGAGAGGCGTTTAATACAAATTTCTGTAGGTTGAGGGGGCATTAATTGGAGTGGGGCGTTTATTAGATAGTAGGCGTTAATTAGAATAAAGCAGGGACCTCTTTATCCTTCAATAAACCACGAATAAACAATCCAAAGTCACTAAATTCAGAGTAGAAATATTCTGTCACAATTTTGATATTATATTAAGTTGTCATCAATTACTCTTGTTAAATAGTAATTTGTTACAAAAACACTTAAATGTCGCTTATTGCAACTTAATCTAAGTATCAAATCGGCGACATTCAATATGTCAACTGTATTTTACATCTCATATGAACGTGCCGGTAAATGTATTAACAGTACGTATTACGTCTAGTGCTTGAAATTTTTAAACCACGCTTGTTTCACAAGAGTCACGTTCTTTCTTGGCAACAAAAAAGCATGTAAAATTTACAATTCTAAACAATACATAGAAGGCTTATAAGCAAATCTCGCGTTCTAATTGAACAAATTCTGGAACAAATAACGACATATGAATGGCAATAAATTATTTATATGTTATTTATATGACACTTTGTACTGAAAATCATCAGCTAAACACAGTAACAATATACGGTATATATATAATCTTAATACCTGCAACATTATGAGCGTCTCCATTTTATTACGACGATCTGTGAGAATGCAGCTTTGTATTGAACATATTCTATTGCGGGGATTTGAAATGCAAACAAACCTTCTACTAAGTACACAGAGCCATGCAGCTGGCAAAGGATTACTATTCCTGCAGCGTCATGCCCGCCTTTTACTTTGTCAACATTGTAGTATTAACACGGGTATTAATCAACCTCGTTCTCAGGTAATGTGGTAAGTCCGAGGGATCGAGCGCGCCGAGAAGCGGCGCGCGAGGTGCAATAACGCGGGAAAGTTTGAGCACGTGGTTTGAGGGAGAGACCATCTATGGGAGAGACGGACTTGGCTCACCTGCAAGCGCGCCAAATTTACCGACCCGTTTTTCCGCACAGATTTGTGCAAATAGTCATTTATTTGATCATTTGTTAATATCACAATGACAAATCTGTGCGACTGAGGTCTTAGCGTCTCAGAATCGGTCACAATGTCAATGATAACAAATAAATGTTGATATATTGCGTTAGCTTTATTTTGCAGTGACCTTTATATTTTAATATTTTCAATGCTAGACTATTTTGTTTCGATCGCGACGGGTATTTTAATAATTTTGCCCTGGCACTTGCGGTCTTCCGTATTTGTAACAAAACCGCAGAAAATAACACCTGTCTATTAATATAATTTCCCGCCAAAATAATAAATCTGATTCGAAACATTGCAGGTGAGCCAAGTCCGTCTCTCCCTCCATTCTTGCACCTCGTTCGCCGCTTCGCGGCGCGCTCGATCCCTCGGACTCTAGAGGGACGGACTTGACCCAAGTCTAGCTCGCGTGTTGAAGTGTGCTGTGTGCCAACCTCGTTCCCAGGCTATTATCTCTTGGGGAGATATTAGAAGGAAAAGCCTGGGTACGAGGTTGGCTGTGTGCCTGTGTATGCAATGCACGGCGTGGTTCGTGAGTCCGTGGCAAAAGTGCATTATCGTTAATGAGGACCGATCCGTGCATCATTTCTATCCGTGCCGTGTCAAGCATGTGCACAAACCTGTCCGTAGCCAAGGTCCGTAGCAAAAGTGCATTATCACCACTAGAGGCATGAAGCCGTATGAAGTTGCCCATGTGTATGGGCCAGTCAGTACAGGACAGTACATTAGTAGCCGGTGGGCAGTCCCATGACATCGCCAAACGTATCAGACTGCCCACGGGCTACTAAAGGCCTGCATGGACCGCAGGCCTGCATGGACCCCGACTGTAGCAAAAGTGCATTAGGAACCGTTCATTATTTTTTGCAAAAATGAAAGTTTTAGATTGTGTAAAATTTAAAAGGAAAAACGTACGAGACTACATTTAATGAAACTAGTTCACAAAGGTTCACAAAGTTCAATCAATACAATATTCAGTCCAAACAGTGATACATCCGATTCCGAAATTTTGGGTCAACCAGGTCAAATCCGCACTCGTGCTGGGAGACTTGTCACCAGGAAATCCTGGAATGATTATATTATACTAGGCACTAAACGTGCCATGGCAACTGGTCATGCCATACTAATAAATGTGCACCTTCACCGCCGATACTAGGAATTGTAGCAAGTGCATTTTGTTTGTTATCAGTTTATTTTAACATACAATAAGTCTGGGGGGTTGTTAATTTTAAATGTTTTTCTTAGGGGGTCTTCATTTTTAAGAGCGTCAAAAGGGGGGGAGCTCCATGAGAATTATATATATGATCAAGAATGCTCCACCCCACCCTAGGGTATAAATAATGAATGGTCCCTTATCGCCACTAAGTGCTGTGCCAAGTTGCACATGTAAGTTGCACACGTATAAAGTTGCACATTAAGTTGCACATGTAAGTTGCACATGTAAGTTGCACATGTAAGTTGCACATTAAGTTGCACATGTAAGTTGCAGGTTGCACATGTAAGTTGCACATGTAAGTTGCACATTAAGTTGCACATGTAAGTTGCAGGTTGCACATGTAAGTTGCACATGTAAGTTGCACATGTTCATGCAGAGACTGGTACTATATGAAGTTGACATGTCACATGTGTGCATGGGCATTTAAATAGTTTCAGTCAATGCAATGACTTCTGAGTTCTGTACATAAGTGATAGATTTTATTAATGTAAATTTTCTTTTATGTACAATGTAAATACACCAGGGTTAAATGCGTAGTTATATACAAAACTCTTCTATTGAAATTGAAAATTTTCGAACATCGCATCGATTTGCGTGTGGTCGTGGCTGTCTTCACTATGTCAAGGTGAACGATGTAATACAGTTTTGGATCACGACAGCCCGACTAAATGAAAAACTAACTACAGTAATAAGATTAACTAAGCACACAGCCTTGCTTCACATACTCTTGGTGTGTAGTCTGTATAGTCTGTATAGTCATTTTGTCTCCCGCCTGGAATGCCGATTGTCACAGTCACTTTGCTTTAGTGAAATTTCCTTGCACACAATTATACGTACAATCGCGTACAGTAATATTATTTCATAAATGTTGTTTACAAAAATGAATATACAACAGTCAATATATTGTAAATCAATCAGAACCATCAAAGTGATCTGGGTATTTTGAATATCAAGTATTAGAAGTACTATGCCGCCAGACTAGTGCCGAGTAGTGGTAGTAGCGAGGAACCTCTAGTTGGAATGATAAAGTCCTGCATGCATGTTGGCGGTTTGAAAACGGGTGCGAAATCTTGGCACATCTCATTCCAAAAGAGAGCTGAGGTAAGGATAACAAGAAGATTGTATGATCAGTTGTCACCAGAACTATCACCAGAGCCAGAAGAACTTGGAGGTTGTTTATTGTCCGCTAAGCTCGATTTTATTTTCTCCAATTTCGCTAGGATACTTTCGTAATCGAATTTTCCTCTTTTATCACCGAACGGATCCTAAAACAAACGGATCCTCAATCCTAAGTTAATTAATTAATTATCTGCATTGCCATATTTATATCTTATAAATATGTCATAAAAATGTCAAAAAAGGTTTGTACAATATAGTAAGTATTATTGTAATGATGTAATTCTATAGATGCAGGGTCCTATGAATACCAGCTATTAGAACTGAATGGACTATCTTGCTCAAATAGAGTCACAAATAATTCTTGTAAAATGTGAAGTAATCAATAAATAATAAATACATATTAGCCTACGCTATGGTACCTGCATCTGTTTCCCATTTAAAAAGGATTTCTCTTTCACAACAGAAACGTAATAATCATAAAATTCAGGGAACGATCGAGTCATCACCTCCCTAAAAATAGAATACTTTCTTATTAATTTGAAGCCTAGGCTTCCTCCATGTGTGATGTGACTACTATTAACTTGCCTGCATGCGACAATAAGTTAGTTGTATAGTGCATACTCATAGCTTCTCGCGTACAGTAGATGTATCTTTTAAATTCAAATATTAGAACTGCGTTGAAAAATAGGGTTAAAAATAATGACTGAAATCAACTACAATTGTTTTATTAAAACTAAAATGATTCACCTTAAGGCAGGACAGCATAATGATTGATTCTCAAGCATATCACAGACAGCCACTCGTAATGTTTCATGTTGTATACAGTCATTGTATTTATCACTGTCTCCCACTTGTCTTTCCTGTAAGAAAGAAAGAACGCACTGTTTCTCAAATACACTGGAAAAATTAAGGACATAGAAATAAATTCATGAGAAAGTACTTGGGTAATGATTTCACAAAACTGCCTTGTATACAGTATCTTGTTGAGCCTTTTAAACAAGTGCATTTTTAACATGTTAACTCTATTGACTTGCTACTCTAGTATGCTTTCATTGATTCTTTAAATGTAATATATTGAAATGTTTTAATTCATACTATCAACAAGATACTAAGATCAGTAAGATGGTACTCAAATACTAACAACAACAGTTAATGTACAAACAGTATGCTGCACCTGCTCTAATCCTGGTTCATTGTGGTAAGGTTTCTCATTGAGTAGTGACTGGATAGAGATGAGAACACTGGATAAAGATTGAGCAGGACTCCAAGAAGGTCCAGTCCACGTTCTTATTAAAGAGAACAAGAATGCATACTGACTCTACCTTTTTAATCAAGTTAAAAATTACTAATTACCATGTACGGTAACCAAGGGCGGATTTTCATTTTTTTAACAGTCTGAGGGGTGGAAGAATTTTTAGTGGGGTGCAAGCGGCGCCACAAGTTTTTGTTAAAGAATTTTAAACAAAATAGGGGGGTGAAGCGAAATTCTAGTGGGGTTAAATACTTTCTATGGGGGGTTAAGGAAAATTCAGGGGCATTTAACCCCCCCTAACCCCCCCCCCAGAAAATCCGCCCATGATGGTAACTGTTCCTAAACAAGATCTAATAGATACATGCTACTAACTGCAATTATAGGCTTGTTATGGCAATATTGTTCAACATACATGTATGTAGTTCAGAATTGGCTCTAGCTTGAGCATAAAAGTCAGGTGGCAATAACATTCACATACAGTATATCCTTGCTGGGTAGATGTTTTAATTAAGTTAAGCATGACCATGATGATACTAACAAATTGCTATACTTAAAAAAATGTCTAATATGACTGTCCGCTTGAGTAAAATCATTTGGCTTTAAAGTGACTATTAAAAATGCATTAGACAGTGCTCCTTGCACATTATTTCAATGGATTAAACATACATACCCAAGAATACTCAAATGTCTAATATGACTGTCCGCTTGAGTAAAATCATTTGGCTTTAAAGTGACTATTAAAAATGCATTAGACAGTGCTCCTTGCACATTATTTCAATGGATTAAACATACATACCCAAGAATACTCAAGCAGACTTTTCCATTTTTGTATAAATTTGGATTGAACCTTACTTGTCCTTGACCAGTTGTCATGAATTTAACACGTGGCGGACGAATGGGATAGTCTGGTGGACATCGAATTATGAAGTAAAAGAATCCACCCTCATATGGTGTATCAAATGGACCAGTTATTAAAGCATAAATCTATAAAATAGAAAACAAGGGGTCCATGGTTTAGACACTAGAGTTTGGACATCAACATGATGGCTACCATGAGAGTGAAATCTAAGTACATTACAGTCATCAAAATCCTCTTAATGACTGTTTCAGTGGAAACAATGAGTAGACTGCAGTTTTCTAGGTGACAGTCCACTGACCAAGCATGTTATTTAAGTCAGTGGCGGCGTGGGTGAGAGGGCAGTCGCCTGCCCCAAAATGTTCATAAAAAATTATATACATTTGCAAATTAGTATTACATTTGATCAAAGGATGTTAGCAACCTAACTTTGCACCCCAATATTTTGCAGGCTGACTATTATAGCACCACAAACATCAGATAAATTAATTAAACATCAAAACAATAAGTTGAAACTTAATAGTTACACAACATTTAAGTCCTTTTTAATTTATTGAAATTCTATTTCAAACAAAAATGTAGTTTTACAGCAAGATTTTATGCTGTACCTTGGTGACATCATCATCATCAGCAACAACACACATCCCTGGTGGTGGTTCTTTGTAAATACTCATTATATCTCTATAACATGAAAAATAATGGCATTATGCATGGTGACCATCCCAGTAATTACTTAGCATGTTTCACCATGTTCCAAGATAAAGTGTTACATGGTGAAATACTTTCTCATCTGACCAAGATATTTCTCTACACGGTGGACATGGTGAGAACTTGGTTGTGGCATGTAAAAAGTTATCAAGGAAAACTCAAGATCTCACAGGTGTTGAGTAACCAAGTACCAACCTGTAGCAAGCCAAGTTATTCCTCTCCGTAAAAACATAATTTAAAATACAAACAGTGCAGGAAGAGGTCACATTTCATCCAACAAATATTTACACCAGGTATTTATTTCAACCAACTACATATGCTAAAATGTTATTATGTGAAGGCCGCCAACCTGCAAAGATGGCATAATAACCGCAAAGAGACTTTAATAATCACAGTGTAATGAAACAGCCAGACTGCCCAGACATAATCACACGTAACATGCTGCATGTCTGGCTGTTTCATTACACTGTGATTATTAAGGTCTATTTAACAATTAGACAACGAGGCCGAGTTGGCTATGAGCGAATAGTCAGCAGTTGACTATTCGCTCATAACTAAGTTAGTATAAACTATAGCATTTATTGAGAACTAGGGAACACAATACAAAAGTAAACAAAAGTATTAATATTAATTTTAAACGTGAATTTTCACGCCATTGTTTTGAATTTTGCTACTAGTAGACTATCACTAATAGTCTATCAGGAAAAGTGATAGTCTATTACTAAGTTTATACTAAAACACAATAATGTGAATCTGATCAAGAAATTGGTATAAAGCAGCGAGCTGCGCCTACGCCATGCCAGCAAAGTTCCACTGAGAATTAAGAATGTTTTATGTCAAATTTGGCATACATAAACAAAACACCACACTGAATATATTTGGCACAACACGCCAACTTTCCACCATGGATTGAATACTGCAGTATACTATATTAAAGCCAATATACAGTAAAGGAATCATACAGATATTTGATGTAAAAACTTAATATAGCAAAGAGATAGCCAGTCCCCCATGCCATATTTCGGCATTAAATATGGCATGGAAAACTAATTTAGCGCGTGCAGAGCTAAATTGAAACTGTATAGTAGAGTGTACTGCATATATAAAATATCTGAAACAATTTCACTATGTCAAAATATCAGTGATAAAATTCTTAAATATTCAATATTGTACGTTACTACTCAGGAAATATAAACATTCAGTCATACCGTTTAATTCGTAAAATACACTCAGGACTAGCTTTCTCTTTGTCCCAATCTTTTGAATTAAAAGGATCCCAAGTGACAGAAGGGTAAGAAGAAATACTCAAAAATGTTTCCATTGACGAGTTCGAACCTGCCATTTTGACTTTTCCGCATTTTTTCCGATTTTTTCACATTATGATTACGACAATTTCTCGCCATAATTTACCAGGGTTTTTTAAACGACGCTGTGCCAGCAGCAGTGAACTATAAATAAACTGGAACGCTAACTCAAGGGGGGAAATTGAAGCCATATGAAGCCAGTTTTTCTGAGGTTTGAGTTGAAATACTTAACGCCGAATATTGGGCTGTATATGAAATTGAAGCTATTAAAAAGTTATATTTGATATAAAAACCTCAAGATTTTAGGTAAAAAGGAAATACTTAAAATTTTGAGGGAAAATTTGCCGTATTTTACAAAATTGCGGTTGTTTTTGTATTTTTTAAGTATTTCCATTTTACCTAAAGTCTTGAAGTTTTTATATCAAATAGAACTTTTTAATAGCTTCAATTTCATATACAGCCCAATGTTCGGCGTTAAGTATTTCAGCTCAAACCTCAGAAAAACTAGCTTGGCTTCAACGAATCATAGGACTTGATCATAGGAGTTAGCGTTCCAGTTTACTTAGAGTTCACTGGCCAGCAGTATATTAAGGTCATTGGCCGAGCCTGTGAAGGGTCTGTGACAAAGCCTGTGACCACTGATCTGAATATAGGCTGGATAACGCATCTCTTGTCAAAAGTGAAGCCGGAAGTCAAGCGGCCGATGAGTGCCGCCACCCGATTCTGAGGCCCTACTTTATTATAGATAGCATTACAGAATCCTAGTTTTTTCGCTTTTTTTGCCTTTTAAACGTTTCTGGCCGGGCCAGTTTTACTATCATAAAGATAGGGATCAATTGAAGTTAACGACCCCCCTGCCCCAAGGGAGTCGTATACTTCAATGGCCATTGAAGTATACGACCCCCCAAAATAATAGCTTTTTATCATGATTCATGATTTTTATATCGAGAATTTCGTTTAGCTTCTTTTTATATATTTGGTGGTTTCTAAAGTTCTCTGGCTTGCGACGAGACCGTGTTGCTTCAGGAAATCTATCGTCACTTCCATGTTGTCGCCAAAGATTACTTCTCGCAGTTCGTCGTGGATAGACATTTCGTCGGTGGAATACTGTTGCAGTATGCTCGCCAAACATTTTAAGGCCTTTTATAACGCCTTTCCAGCAATGAGTCATCGAACAGATATTTACAAGATGCAGTTTGCGATCAAAACACGGAGACAAAATTGCAAAACAAAACACCTCAAGCGCATATTATTGATCGTGTTGAAAGTCTTTTGAATTTGTTTCCTGGTCAAAAAATCAATGAACTGAGACATAGAGAAATAGAGAATAAAGGGAAGTCATAAAAATTCCTTTGAAACAGACACAAAAACCCGTAAATTTAACGATATAATACAAGGGGGGTCGTATACTTCAATCCGAATATTTGTTATTGAAGTATACGACCACTGATCTGATAATAGACTGGATATAGCTTCTATACCTATGAAAAATGAAGCCAAAATCAATCGGCGCAAATTTACTACCGGTTACCACTTTGCAGCGAAAACAATATGGAGTTGTATAGGGAAATGAGTCGGCGAGGCTGGTTTTTCACAATTTTGAGGCATTTCCAAGCGCTGGACTAAACCGTTCGTCTTGTAATGAAAAGAACAGGATATTTTCTTACTTTTGGAGAGATACTGTTGTAGATTTCGGTAAAAATTCACCGCTAAAGACTAGTGCTGGGCAAACTCCGGTTTTTCACCTCCGGCTCCGGCCAAAAAAACTCCGGCTCCGGGAAAAAAAACTCCGGCTCCGGCAGAAAATTTCCAGCTCCGGCAAATTCGTGAAAATTCGAAATTTAATGGAAATTTCCAATTGCAAAGTGGAAGCACTATCTTTGTTTTTGTATCTGCGAAGCAGATACTATTGCCGTCGTGCTGTTGGCTGTTAGCTGTTAGCTGTTAGCTTATAGCCATTCAGCGACGAGCTTATTTAAATTGATAACCAATCAGCAAGTGGCTTACAATGCAATGACGTAATGTTCTCCAAGGCTATTACATCATTCAATTTTGCCTGTTCGCAGGCTAGACCTTAAAATTCAACATGGCGATTGACAAAATATCGTTAATTCATATAAAAAACGAATATAAAAACGTGGAAATACGAAGATAGACCTATGGATAAACCGGAAAGAATGCTTTAAAATTTAGTGGTTCTATTTCTGAAGGAAAACTAAACAGTGAAACAGTGAACAGTCGAACTATCGAAGGACGAAGATCAAGGTATAATTATAAAGAAATACTACAACATATTAATATAACATTGACGCGTAAATTGTAAAATATAGCATCTTGTTTATGCACATAAGTTCTCAATGCTAAAGTATATTTGACTACCATGAATACTAGCTAATCCCACATTTTAATTTCAGATTTAGCAATTCCACATTTTATAGTGAAATATTGTGTACAAATATAGTCTTGTTATAGTATATAATAGTTAAGACGGTAAAAGATAAGACTGTACAATACTCCTTTTGGCATGACATTTATTGCAGACGGTGTCACAATCACATACTTATAATTTCATAATAGAAATTCATATCCCTAGGCAAATTCTCCTCTAAATTACTAAATCGCTTATATTTAATGTCTTTTCAAGCAATCATTTGCCTGTACTTTACACATCACTCTCATATTTGTATTGTAGCGTGAACAAACAAACACAGAACACTGCAGCTTTGACTAGTCAATTCTAGCCAATGTATGGATCTGATATGCTGTGTTTATATATACTTTATACATTCTATTCACAGACTATATACATGTGTCAAATTATACTCCTGATTTTCAACATAGTTAACATTTGCTACTGATGAATAGACTTCAATAATATGACCTATTTGCTAACACATCCATGTGGAATAAATAGTTCATTTGTGTTCCTCCATCTCTGAATACCACATGTTGAAGTCGTGTATCAATGTGTTTAAAAAGGCTTTTGAAACTGTGCAAGGGTGTGTTAGGGACACCTGGCATTCTGACAACATCCATGCATCTACAATTTTTGTCACATACCTGATTGTAGTATATTATTGACTATCGAGAAGATTGTGAACCTAACATGTTTCAGCAAATGACATCATAAAATTAAATAAAATCTTTGTTGTGTTATGGAAATAGTCTCTGCTAGTGAAATTTATATCAGCCATTTTATTTGTCATATGTTCTAAACTGTCTGGCATAGTGATACTGTAAATCGTGAACCCCATTTAACAATTAATATGAAAACCTTGTTCTACTGTGTATGATATATATTTTTGTGATATTTATAAAAATATATTCTTTTAACCCATTAGCTGGCAAGCCCAGATCCACCCTACTTTTATTAGTATTTTACTCTGTCTAATGCCAGACGATTTACTTGTCAGTGGTAGGCTACTGCCAATTAATTGGTTAAATATCAATCTCTTATTCTTTACAAGTTACTGGTTGAATGAAGTGTATGTTTTTGTACAAAATATATGTTTAACTTATACAATTTAGGGCCAAATAGAATTGTAGAATATTATTCCTTCATGACTACAGTGGGATCACTATGAGCAGATACATGTACGCTTAGCGTACCTATTTTTGTATCTGCGAATGCAGATATATTGCCGTCGTGCTGTTAGCTGTTAGCTTATAGCCATTCAGCGACGAGCTTATTTAAATTGATAGCCAATCAGCAAGTGGCTTACAATGCAATGACGTAATGTTCTGCAAAGCCATTACATCATTCAATTTTGCCTGTTCGCAGGCTAGATCTTAAATTCAACATGGCGATTGAAAAAATTTAAATGTCGTTAATTCATATAAAAACGTGGAGATACGAAGATATAGACCTATGGATAGACTGGAAAGAAATCAAAGAATGCTTCAAAATTTAGTGGTTCTATTTCTGAAGGAAAACTAAACAGTGAAACAGTCGAACTATCGATGGACGAAGATCAAGGTAAGAAATACTACAACATATTAAATATATAACATTGACGCGTAAATTGTAAAATATAGCATCTTGTTTATGCACATAAGTTTTCAATACTAAAGTAAATTTGACTACCATGAATACTAGCTAATCTCACATTTTAAGTTCACATTTAGCAATTCCACATAATTTTATAGTGGTCACATTTCTTTAAATAAAATATTGTGTACAAATATAGTCTTGTTTATAGTATATAATAGTTAAGACGGTAAAATATAAGACTGTACAATACTCCTTTTGGCATGACTTTTATTGAAGACAGTCTCACAATCACATACTTATAATTTCATAATAGAAATTCATACTTCATATCCATAGGCAAATTCTCCTCTAAATTACTAAATCGCTTATATTTAATGTCTTTTCAAGCAATCATTTGCCTGTACTTTACATTTACACATCACTCTCATATTTGTATTGTAGGGTGAACAAACACACGGAACACTGCAGCTTTGACTAGTCAATTCTAGCCAATGTATGGATCTGATATGCTGTGTTTATATATACTTTATACATTATATTCACAGACTATATACATGTGTTAAATTATACTCCTGATTTTCAACATAGTTAACATTTATTTGCTACTGATGAATAGACTTCAATAATATGACCTATTTTGCTAACACATCCATGTGGAATAAATAGTTCATTTGTGTTCCTCCATCCCTGAATACCACATGTTGACGTCATGTATCAATGTGTTTAAGAAGGCTGTTGAAACTGTGCGAGGATGTGTTAGCGACACCTGGTATTCTGACAACATCCATGCATCTACAATTTTTTCACATACCTGATTGTAGTATATTATGGACTATCGAGAAGATTGTGAACCTAACATGTTTCAGCAATGACATCATAAAATTAAATAAAATCTTTGTTGTGTTAATATGGAAATAGTCTCTGCTAGTGAAATTTATATCAGCCATTTTATTTGTCATATGTACTAAACTGTCTGGCATAGTGATACTGTCAATTGTGAACCCCATTTAACAATTAATATGAAAACAGTGTTCTACTGTGTATGATATATATTTTTGTGATATTTATAAAAATATATTCTTTTAACCCATTAGCTGGCAAGCCCAGATGCACCCTACTTTTATTAGTATTTTACTCTGTCTAATGCCAGACGATTTTACTTGTCAGTGGTAGGGTACTGCCAGTTAATGGGTTAAATATCAATCTCTTATTCTTTACAAGTTACTGGTTGAATGAAGTGTATGTTTTTGTACAAAATATGTGTAACTTATACAATTTAGGGCCAAATAGAATTGTAGATTATTATTCCTTCATGACAACAGTGGAATCACCATGAGCAGATACATGTACGCTTAGCGTACCTATTTTTTATTTTAACACTTATGACTGTCGTCGTAGCTGTCGTCTGCATGGCGCGAGAGCGCGTTCTAATTTATGATTGTTAGCCTGATAATTTTATCAGACGCTACGACGCTGCGTTTGCAATTGTCAACAATTTTAATTATAAAAAGTTTTAACCACATTGACTTTGCGTTTGTGAGTTTAAGCGACTGCTTCTTGTCTTGTGCAACCAATACCGTGCTTCATGCGACATAGAATACTATATTTAATGTTTGTGGCAAGCCTATACACACTTATCACTGCGAGTATTTAATTTTTCGTCGATGGATCTGGACAGGTTTTTTCAAAGCACCAAGCAAAAAATATCTATGCCACTATGAAAACCAGCCTTGATTTTAATGAATGATTTTGACCGTGTGCAATGCCTGAATGCCAATGTTCTCAACAGAGCAATCGTAAATCGTTCGCACGCAATGCAATAATCTGTCAGTATCAAAAAGTTGATACTGATTCGTTTAAAAATAGATATTTCATAATTTATACAAGACATACAAGCTTGCGATTGTATTACAACTTTCCTGTGATAAGATCACAGACGCATGCAATAATGACTTGTTGCAATGTTGCCGTTTGAGACAACAGATACGACTTCAGATTTAATGCACTTTCAACAAATTCAAAGAATCAAAGTCATTCTGACTCTCCAGCCGGAGCTGAGAGAAAGCACAGCAAACTCCGGCTCCGGCAGACAAAAAACGCCGGAGCTCCGGCCGAACTCCGGCCTCCGGTGCACAGCACTACTAAAGACGTTTGACAAGTTGCATACGCGAAGTCCATTTTCGGCCAAAACTCTCTGCCAAGTGGTCTTTCATGCTGGCATTTTCGCTAAACAAATACTCTGGCTGGATAGAAACTCAAGTCGAATGGTTTAAACGAAAGGTAAGCAATGTATAATAAGCGTTTGTCTTTCTCAATCAAGCGAAAAAGTATAGAATATCGGTGTTGCTCTCGGGTTATGTTGTGCTATGCCTATATGAACATTTATAGGAACAATAGCTTTATATCTATATTGGCTAATTGCATTTTGTATCTCAGATTGGACTATTGGAGTTATGGTTTTTGTTCTTGACCGAAAAATACATTTAAATAATATATAAATGGATTCGTTTCTAAAACAAGCTCTGTATCATTCATATTATAAACTGCTTCAAGTGTTTTTATGCAGATATGATACTAAAATTGTAAAAAGGACATGGGACAAAGTTGTATGAGCTCAATCAAAATTTGATTTGCAAACTTTTAAATAGTTTTTTTCTTCTTTCACATCGAGGAGACACAGTGAGCTTTCTACAGCAATCCAATACACTACTTCATTCCATTCCTATGTATTAAAGTGGATAGTTCCATCACTACGATTCACTGGTGATTAAACAAGACTCTCTATTTTATACTATAACACTCTGATATAATCTTTATCAACTTGAATATGTGGTTATCATCAACTTGAATATGATGGTTATCATCAGCTAAAACAATGGAAAAAGTCCCCTTTTCTAATAGAAGAGGTGTCCTTAAGACAAAGTGCCCCCCAACTTGAAGTTGCTTCCTATGCCTATGATACTCTGTCTAACACCAGATAATTCTAGTTGTCAAGGGAAGCATTATGCACCTTCAATGGGTTAATTAGTAGAACTCTGTGCATTTTTTATGAAACATGAAGTAGCATGTCAACCATCTTGGTGGTTTTGAAATGACCTCAAAGAAGCCAAATTGCCAAGCACCAATATTTAATGACCAGTATTTGTTACCAACAAGGAAATGCATGAGAACAACCAACAGAACACACAATACAACCAGTTGCAGTCTATGGCACTCTTATGTATATGGGAAAGTGATATATTTCCACACTTAATTTGCATACATGTAATGTATACTTTATGGAAAAGGTCAACATTTTGCCAACCCCACCCATGGCCTTCTCTCCCTTCTACAAGAAACCCTGAAAATGTTAGACTATGGAATATTACAAGAGAGGAGAGCAGCTCACCAGAATTTACTAGGGGTCTTAATCTGGTGAGGGAAGACCATGGGCATGGTACAGTAAAAAGATAATTATCAGTTTATCCATACTATGTTAAAACAACTAATTTTTATACAGCACTATTAAAAATGTGAGTCACATAGCTATTCATGTTCATATGATTACAAAATGTTCATCTACTTTGGAAAAGGAACAGATAATTTATTGTTCAATGATACAGTCACTTCAACAAGTCACTTTCTATAATACAGGACCTCTCTGCCATCACAGCAGTCAGCATCAGTGATCAGGATGACATGTCTTAATGTTTTCTATTTTCAATGTTTTAGTCTCTATATAATAAAAATTTCAAATGTGAGAATTGACAACTAGTCAAACTTGGCATACACCATTTTAATATGGTGTATACTTGTGCTCCATACTACCCTCAGACTCTACTGGATTGTTTTCTGCATAAAAACACTTGAAGCAGTTTATAATATGAATGATACAGAGCTTGTTTTAGAAACGAATCCATTTATATATTATTTAATTTAAATGTATTTTTCGGTCAAGAACAAAAACCATAACTCCAATCTGAGATACAAAATGCAATTAGCCAATATCTATAAAGCTATTGTTCCTATAAATGTTCATATAGGCATAGCAAAACATAACCCGAGAGCAACACCGATATTCTATACTTTTTCGCTTGATTGAGAAAGACAAACGCTTATTATACATTGCTTACCTTTCGTTTAAACCATTCGACTTGAGTTTCTATCCAGCCAGAGTATTTGTTTAGCGAAAATGTCAGCATGAAAGTCTTGAAAGACCACTTGGCAGAGAGTTTTGGCCGAAAATGGACGTCTTTAGCGGTGATTTTTTACCGAAATCTACAAAAGTATCTCTCCAAAAGTAAGAAAATATCCTGTTCTTTTCATTACAAGACGAACGGTTTAGTCCAGCGCTTGGAAATGCCTCGAAATTGTGAAAAACCAGCCTCGCCGACTCATTTCCCCATACAACTCCATATTGTTTTCGCTGCAAAGTGGTAACCGGAAGTAAATTTGCGCCTATTGATTTTGGCTTCATTTTTCATAGGTATAGAAGCTATATCCAGTCTATTAAAAGAGAGCTGAGGTAAGGATAACAAGAAGATTGTATGATCAGTTGTCACCAGAACTATCACCAGAGCCAGAAGAACTTGGAGGTTGTTTATTGTCCGCTAAGCTCGATTTTATTTTCTCCAATTTCGCTAGGATACTTTCGTAATCGAATTTTCCTCTTTTATCACCGAACGGATCCTAAAACAAACGGATCCTCAATCCTAAGTTAATTAATTAATTATCTGCATTGCCATATTTATATCTTATAAATATGTCATAAAAATGTCAAAAAAGGTTTGTACAATATAGTAAGTATTATTGTAATGATGTAATTCTATAGATGCAGGGTCCTATGAATACCAGCTATTAGAACTGAATGGACTATCTTGCTCAAATAGAGTCACAAATAATTCTTGTAAAATGTGAAGTAATCAATAAATAATAAATACATATTAGCCTACGCTATGGTACCTGCATCTGTTTCCCATTTAAAAAGGATTTCTCTTTCACAACAGAAACGTAATAATCATAAAATTCAGGGAACGATCGAGTCATCACCTCCCTAAAAATAGAATACTTTCTTATTAATTTGAAGCCTAGGCTTCCTCCATGTGTGATGTGACTATTAACTTGCCTGCATGCGACAATAAGTTAGTTGTATAGTGCATACTCATAGCTTCTCACGTACAGTAGATGTATCTTTTAAATTCAAATATTAGAACTGCGTTGAAAAATAGGGTTAAAAATAATGACTGAAATCAACTACAATTGTCTTATTAAAACTAAAATGATTCACCTTAAGGCAGGACAGCATAATGATTCATTCTCAAGCATATCACAGACAGCCACTCGTAATGTTTCATGTTGTATACAGTCATTGTATTTATCACTGTCTCCCACTTGTCTTTCCTGTAAGAAAGAAAGAACGCACTGTTTCTCAAATACACTGGAAAAATTAAGGACATAGAAATAAATTCATGAGAAAGTACTTGGGTAATGATTTCACCAAACTGCCTTGTATACAGTATCTTGTTGAGCCTTTTAAACAAGTGCATTTTTAACATGTTAACTCTATTGACTTGCTACTCTAGTATGCTTTCATTGATTCTTTAAATGTAATATATTGAAATGTTTTAATTCATACTATCAACAAGATACTAAGATCAGTAAGATGGTACTCAAATACTAACAACAACAGTTAATGTACAAACAGTATGCTGCACCTGCTCTAATCCTGGTTCATTGTGGTAAGGTTTCTCATTGAGTAGTGACTGGATAGAGATGAGAACACTGGATAAAGATTGAGCAGGACTCCAAGAAGGTCCAGTCCACGTTCTTATTAAAGAGAACAAGAATGCATACTGACTCTACCTTTTTAATCAAGTTAAAAATTACTAATTACCATGTACGGTAACCAAGGGCGGATTTTCATTTTTTTAACAGGAGGGGTGGAAGAATTTTTAGTGGGGTGCAAGCGGCGCCAGAAGCGGTGCCACTGTTTTTGTTAAAGAATTTTAAACAAAATAGGGGGGTGAAGCTAAATTCTAGTGGGGTTAAATACTTTCTATGGGGGGTTAAGGAAAATTCAGGGGCATTTATCCCCCCCTAACCCCCCCCCCCCAGAAAATCCGCCCATGATGGTAACTGTTCCTAAACAAAGATCTAATAGATACATGCTACTAACTGCAATTATAGGCTTGTTACGGCAATATTGTTCAACATACATGTATGTAGTTCAGAATTGGCTCTAGCTTGAGCATAAAAGTCAGGTGGCAATAACATTCACATACAGTATACATCAATATCCTTGCTAGCAGGGGCGCCGGAGCCACGGGGGCAGCTGCCCCCGCTGCCTTTATAGTACGGGGGCACGCGGGGGCAACCGGTTGCCCTTTTTCTTAACAATAAAGTGCATTGTAATGAATAAATTATTATTATTGTGACCGGACTAGCCCTCATAGGTTTAATAAGGATTATGACCGTGCAGTTTAACTAGATTACGTCAAAATACAGGAAATGGCATTTCAGAGAGTGTAGATTTAAAAATTTTCCGGGGGAGGATACCCCCGATACCCCCTACAAATTTTGCGCTCGTGCCCTTTTCATGGGGTTGCCCTGCAATCTCTTCCAGCCCCTGCTCCTGCTTGCTAGTTTTAATTTTTAATTATTGCTACATGATTCATGATACAACAACAAATTGCTATAGCAAAATGTCTAATATGACATGCCGCTCCGCTAAAAAATCATAGCTTTTAAGTGCGAAATAAAAATGCATTAGACAGTGCTCCTGCACATTATTTCAATGGATTAAACATACATACCCAAGAATACTCAAATGTCTAATATGACTGTCCGCTTGAGTAAAATCATTTGGCTTTAAAGTGACTATTAAAAATGCATTAGACAGTGCTCCTTGCACATTATTTCAATGGATTAAACATACATACCCAAGAATACTCAAATGTCTAATATGACTGTCCGCTTGAGTAAAATCATTTGGCTTTAAAGTGACTATTAAAAATGCATTAGACAGTGCTCCTTGCACATTATTTCAATGGATTAAACATACATACCCAAGAATACTCAAGCAGACTTTTCCATTTTTGTATAAATTTGGATTGAACCTTACTTGTCCTTGACCAGTTGTCATGAATTTAACACGTGGCGGACGAATGGGATAGTCTGGTGGACATCGAATTATGAAGTAAAAGAATCCACCCTCATATGGTGTATCAAATGGACCAGTTATTAAAGCATAAATCTAAAATAGAAAACAAGGGGTCCATGGTTTAGATACTAGAGTTTGGACATCAACATGATGGCTACCATGAGAGTGAAATCTAAGTACATTACAGTCATCAAAATCCTCTTAATGACTGTTTCAGTGGAAACAATGAGTAGACTGCAGTTTTGTAGGTGACAGTCCACTGACCAAGCATGTTATTTAAGTCAGTGGCGGCGTGGGTGAGAGGGCAGTCGCCTGCCCCAAAATGTTCATAAAAAATTATATACATTTGCAAATTAGTATTACATTTGATCAAAGGATGTTAGCAACCTAACTTTGCACCCCAATATTTTGCAGGCTGACTATTATAGCACCACAAACATCAGATAAATTAATTAAACATCAAAACAATAAGTTGAAACTTAATAGTTACACAACATTTAAGTCCTTTTTAATTTATAGAAATTCTATTTCAAACAAAAATGTAGTTTTACAGCAAGATTTTATGCTGTACCTTGGTGACATCATCATCATCAGCAACAACACACATTCCTGGCGGTGGTTCTTTGTAAATACTCATTATATCTCTATAACATGAAAAATAATGGCATTATGCATGGTGACCATCCCAGTAATTACTTAGCATGTTTCACCATGTTCCAAGATAAAGTGTTACATGGTGAAATACTTTCTCATCTGACCAAGATATTTCTCTACACGGTGGACATGGTGAGAACTTGGTTGTGGCATGTAAAAAGTTATCAAGGAAAACTCAAGATCTCACAGGTGTTGAGTAACCAAGTACCAACCTGTAGCAAGCCAAGTTATTCCTCTCCGTAAAAACATAATTTAAAATACAAACAGTGCAGGAAGAGGAAGTTTCATGAATACCCATGGTGGAAAGGTCACATTTCATCCAACAAATATTTACACCAGGTATTTATTTCAACCAACTACATATATGCTAAAATGTTATTATGTGAAGGCCGCCAACCTGCAAAGATGGCATAATAACCGCAAAGAGACTTTAATAATCACAGTGTAATGAAACAGCCAGACTGCCCAGACATAATCACATGTAACATGCTGCATGTCTGGCTGTTTCATTACACTGTGATTATTAAGGTCTGTAACACAATAATGTGAATCTGATCAAGAAATTGGCATAAAGCAGCGAGCTGCGAGCCTACGCCATGCCAGCAAAGTTCCACTAAGAATTAGTAATGTTTTATGTCAAATTTGGCATACATAAACAAAACACCACACTGAATATATTTGGCACAACACGCCAACTTTCCACCATGGATTGAATACTGCAGTATATTATATTAAAGCCAATATACAGTAAAGGAATCATACAGATATTTGATGTAAAAACTTAATATAGCAAAGAGATAGCCAGTCCCCCATGCCATATTTCGGCATTAAATATGGCATGGAAAACTAATTTAGCGCGTGCAGAGCTAAATTGAAACTGTATAGTAGAGTGTACTGCATATATAAAATATCTGAAACAATTTCACTATGTCAAAATATCAGTGATAAAATTCTTAAATATTCAATATTGTACGTTACTACTCAGGAAATATAAACATTCAGTCATACCGTTTAATTCGTAAAATACACTCAGGACTAGCTTTCTCTTTGTCCCAATCTTTTGAATTAAAAGGATCCCAAGTGACAGAAGGGTAAGAAGAAATACTCAAAAATGTTTCCATTGACGAGTTCGAACCTGCCATTTTGACTTTTCCGCATTTTTTCCGATTTTTTCACATTATGATCAGTGTTTCCACTTTCAAATGTTGAAAAATCCTTTTTTTGTCCCGATTTTCACCGAAATTTCCTTCAAAAACATTGAAATTTCCTTCAAATTTCCTTCAAAGATTGTCACGAAGTTAAACAAAAAGATAGGAAAATACCCTATTTTTGACATAATATTTCGCTGGGTGTTAAATTTTATAATGTGCTTTACAAAAAGAATCACAGAAGCTTTTAAAGATAGACATCTGTCTAGAAATGCTATTACATCCTAGTCGCATAAACACAACATGGGTAATAAAACCCAGCCCGGTTGCTGGATCACCAAGATCACGACAATGCAAAAGGAGATATTAGTTAGATGGGCCAGTTTTTTAGTTTCCACATAACCGTGGTATAAATACAAAATGAAATTGAACAGCAAACAACAACAAACACAGCTGATGAAGCAGATCTTGGCAAAAGAGGCCAGCATGGGTGCCGGAGTTTTCTGGCCGCGGCCTGTATGTAAATATGCTCATTTCTAGCCATCTATTACCACCTAACCATATATAAGGTGTATTGTAAGAGATTAACATTCTTTTTTAATGGCTATTTTAACTTCTTCCTTAAGTTTTTGGTGACATTTGGTATAATTTCTATTTTTCCTTCAAATTTCCTTCGTTTTTCTGAAATTTCCTTCAGATTTCCTTCAAAATGATATTTCCTTTAAATTTCCTTCATTTCGTCAAATTTTCCTTCAAAAAGGAAATTTCCTTCAAAATGGAAACGCTGATTATGATTACGACAATTTCTCGCCATAATTTACCAGGGTTTTTTAAACGACGCTGTGCCAGCAGTATATTAAGGTCATTGGCCGAGCCTGTGAAGGGTCTGTGACAAAGCCTGTGACCAGATTCACCCCTTCCTACCCCTTGGCGGAAAATTTGTGATAGGCCCTTCTATGCATCCCAACCAATCCCTAACCCTATTGTGCACGAAACATGAGCATATAACACTTTCTATATGGGTGAGGGATAAGGGACCGTTCATTATGAACACAGGAGGAAGAGCTGGTTGGAGAGAGGGGGGGGTCATATATTTTTAACAACATTTTTAGGGGGGATGCAAGGCCCCTCAATAATTTCGGGGAGGGGGGCGCTGGGCCCCCCCAATAATTTCCTCCTTTTACTTCCAGGATTTTACTTCTTTTCATACTATATATATTTTCTTGCAGAGCCAACTACAATCAACTTATCTGTAATAGTTTGTCGTTGCTTTGACATTGTGTATATATCAATAGCAACAAAACTAATTACCGTGCAATTGTACACGGAACGAATGTTATTTGAAAAATTAGGGATGAGGTTGTATAGCTAAAAAGTTAAAAAGTGTGTCACAAAATCTTGAATTCTGAGATGTAAAAACTCACAACTATGATAAAAATTCCTCTCAGGAAACGCGGAAAATGCATTTCTGAGACTTCGAAAATGCAAAATGTTCCTGGGGGAGCATACCCCCAGACCCCCCTAAGCTGAGCCCCACCAATAACAATTTGTGTAGTTTGCAATATCTATAAATACGGGACATGCCCAACAATATATTCAACAGATTATATAATTTATACAAACCACTCTCTATAAATGTCTTGAGTAGCTTTAAAATTATAAAATTAAATGGTAATTGAATGGTTATTGTTGTTCAGAACACTGTTCAGTTACTACAAAATAATGATTATTTTAATCTTGAAATGAAATACACTGTCTATTATTAAACTTTCTTTTCTTCAAGAAATTATTCGTCTTATACATCTTCATTTTTTGGCAGTTTTGCTCGTTTGTGGTTCATAGCTCTGGATCGAAGCGGGTCGCAAATTACAAGCATCGAGATATAAAGCGCAGTGAGAATTAAGGCTGCATGTAAAAATACGAACAAGAGCCCACAGATTATTAGCCTTAACAGTTTCAACTTTTAGCCTATTAAAAAGCGTACATTTGCCGGTCACAATGATTAAAAAGTATATTTTAAATTGTAGTGAATAACCCATGTGGGACGGGGGGTTGTAAAATGATATTAAGGGGGGTGTGTGTTTTTCTTTTCCCCTGCAAGGGGATGCATATTCGTATCATTTCGGGCTCCTGTGTTAATAATGAACGGTCCCTAAGGGCATCTAGGCCTCGCAGGAAAGGTGGAAATGGCCAGTGGTGAACCCCAAACCCACCCAACCCCGAACCCGGCCTAACATATATTATAATAAGAGTTAGACTAAAGGCTCTTTTCCACTCGTCGCAAAAACCAACTCGCAAGCTCGCTGCGAGTACTTTCATCCAATCACAATGCTCGACAGTTTATTTTAATTACATGCAAGAACTCGCAGGAAAAGAGCCTTAAGTCTCGAGGAAATTTAGGCTAAGGGGCTCCCGGCCTAAACTGAAAAGGGCGCCCCCTGGTCCAGGAGTCCTTAAACAGAACTCAAAGATATTGGTTGTCTGTTTTTAATATTATCAAATTATAACTTCAAATACTGCTTGTCCAAAATTTGTGCTGACTGTCACTTTTACACAATTTTTCTGCCATAAGTATAAAATAAAGCTTTAGAGTTACACACTTCTGAGCCATTTACTGGAATTGTTACAAATTTAGTTATTAATTTCTATTCCTGTTTCATTCATTCCTTCTTTTTTTTTTTTTTTTCTTTAGAAAAAAAAACATAAAACTCTCTCTTCTTGCAGTAAAGACACCCCTCTAAACTAAACCGTTCATATAGCCGTTTGTTTTGGTTCAATTAAAATTTGCAACTTCTGTGAGTAATATTCTTCTGCACTTTTGACGACACGCGACTATACGTCAACAGACACCATGTGGTTTTTGTGGTGATAAACATCAAATGGTGATGACATGAACTCACATCAAATGGTTGGTTCACCAAGCTCGAGTTGAACTATGAACTATTGGTGTTTTAGTCACACAGCATGGTATTTGGTTTTTCCTGTTTTTCTCCAGCTGTTTTTCACACACTTCTTTACTTCCATTTCTCTTGTCTCTCTTGTTGAGCTGACACAGGACTCTCTGTGCGGGGAGATTTCGTTTTTCATGTCCAACTCAGAACAACAACAACAATCGTGAACAAGGGGGCGTCGGTCAACAGCTTCATATATTGTCTATGTGTACTCAGCAAACACAGCAAACACGACTTTTAAACTGAATAGCAGGTTGGCTATGGAAGGCCCACCACCAAAGGTGCCCACACTCCTCGAGTTTTGGTGGCAGTTTTGATTTCTCTAGGGTAAGGTTTGGGAAGAAATTTGTATGGTAATCAAAATAAATAGTATATAGAATTTGCCATTTTAGTATGATATTTTGCCATATTGGCATGAATATATTGTTCCTTAAATTTTTATACTTATGTTCATGCTGCATGCAGTTATGAAAGACTGTTGTACAGTGTTTGTTTTTCCTTTTAAATTTTGTTAAGTTTTTAGGAACACAGTCATTCGATTTATATGTTACTTACTAAGAGGGTCGTATTTTATTTTCGTAAGCCGTAGTGTGGTGGAGTGAGTGATGTCGTGTACCCGCGTGTGAGAAGCCGAAATTTGATTAATTTTTTGTCCGCGAAACGAGAAATCTATTTGAGCCTGTAGAAGAATCTATTTTTGTCCCTGTAGAACAAAGACTGAACGAGCAGTGAGAACGTCAAGAAGAGCAATCCTATGGATGTAACAATTTTACTGCGTGTATTTTCTTAAGAACGGCATTATATACTCACTTTATAATATAAAATTTACACATTTGAAAACGAGATTTTTAATTTTCGTGAAATGGCTAATTTTTTACATGTGAAACATGAAATGGCTGTTTTACCTCACGTGAAACGTGACCAGTACCTCCCCGCCTTTACGACCCTCTACTAAGTGTTTGTCTTTAGATACAATTTGAATTACAAATTGACTTGAAGGGCGGTAACGTACTTATCATAGTTTATCACACTATAACGTAGTATTTAGGCTTTGGTACCCATCTTAAAATAGAATTTGACTAAAACAGGCAATTTAATAGTTACCCTGCTGATAGGACTGGTAATAAAACGAGTCTACACGACATTTTGCGAGCAAACATGGTTGCCATGTGGGTAGACAGGTTTTCACCTTGAGCAGTGAAGCATTGAAGTGTGACTTAGTTTAGTACACAGTTATATTAACTATGGAATGTATATATTGTTGATTGAGCAGTGGAATAAGCCGCACGAAGTGGATATAAGAGGAAAGTAGACTCGAGCTGGCTAGTTTAGGTGAGTCACCATATAAACGGTGTATAATCTTAATAGTATACTGTATATTATGCTTGTTTTATCGACATTTGTTCTCTAGTAATTGTATTCACATACATACCTTACATACATATTTTCGTTGTAGTTGTTAGCTATGATTTGTCTAGGTTAAAATATTGAAATATAACTGTCCTTTGACTTATGGCAAACGTCAATATATTTCAAAAACATAATCAATCGGTAACGTTCATGAAAACCTAAACGGGCATTTATATCGGGCTATACGCCTTAGTGATCTCAAGTGAACAATAACCTCCATTCTCTACATTTTTGTTATATTGTCGTCTACTTTTTTACTTATTTCGCCAAGACTATACCTATAATGATTGTGCATATCGATTACATTATATATAGATTGAAAAAGTATAGATTGTTCTATTCTGTAGAGTATAGCATCAAGGTTGGTAATAAATACCAAGACATGAATAATTAGGTAACATAATTGTGCCTTTCTTTAATTGATCGGCACTGCGCATGCGACACAATGAAACTTAATGTATATAGGCTTTGGTGATTTTAAATCTACGATAGTCTACTAGCACGCTGATTACAGTGAAATGCTTTAGCGGATTTAACCCTACATATAGAGCATACCGTGGTAACCAGGTAGCAAATATTCAATTTTGGTCATTAATCAGTGGTAAAAAACTTGCAAATTATTAAAATTTTAAGCCAAAAGCAAACAAGTAGTGTCTAATGTTTAATCAGTTAATAAAGAGAGGGAGAAAATATAGCACGAAGAAAAATTGAGCTGAATAATATATGTATGTAAAAGTATAGTGACTATTGCATGGTATTGCCCAGCTAACACTACAGGCAGCAATATTAAACGGCAAAGAGAGAGCTTAGGGACTAGATTGGTTCAGTATTGCCCATTCAATTGTTTATTGTTTTCCAACCAAGACAGCAACCAGAATTTAAGTTCCTGACTGAGCGCCTCAGCGCTAGTCCAAATAACATCAATCTCAGGTTTTGTGAGTAAACGCTAATCAAGTCATTCAAGAGTAATATAAGCACTCTAAGCCTTGCTATAAACTTCTGAGTTGAGATTTATTCTCATGAAACAGAAATAACTTGGTCTCTATTTAATGGGTTGCGAAATTGTTAACTATAATATGAATGTAGTTACTTTTCAATCTGTATATGTCATGTCATTGTTCCTTTTCAAGGGTCAAGTAATTATGTTTTGAAATTAACCAAGATTTCAAATTATATATTACATGGTAATGGAGCAAGCTATGAAGCACGACACAACCGAAAGTTCATTCCCAATCCTAGCTAAATAGACACGTGAAACCATTTTAATTACCACTTGTTTGTAGTATCACAACTAACATATTATGTGACACTAATATGTTTCCTGATAAAGTCAACTTCTAACCTTGATTATTTTTCGGCTGCCTAACGCTTCATGCTGAGGGCACATGCTGATGATACAGTAAACCGAGGCTATATGTGCCCTAAATAATTTGCATAACTATAGCTAGTCTGACTGTTTGCATCACCCAAATACATCAGAGGCCAATTTAAATAAGTCGAGATCATCCTATCTCGATAAGCTCACATTTATCTGCACTTTGAATTTGCTGGATGTAAGACTAAGGGCGAAAAAAGGCGTTGTTCTTCATAGTGCTTTGTATGATATCTTTATATGAGCTAGAGGCGTGTCTATGTCACACTCCAGTTCCTGCAAACAATATCAACAAGAATGATTAAGTATCCTTAACTAAAGCGGCACAACATGCTTAACAAGAAGATAGGAAGAATATGCTATGTAATTATATTCTCATCATATCCAGGGTTGCCAGATTTGATGAATAATTAAGCCAAACATTGTTATAAGCGGCCTTTTGATCTCATTGTTAAATAAAAAGAAAGAAGAGAGAGATATTATTTTTTTTTTATTTATTATTTATTCCATCAAATCTGGCAATCAAATCATATCACGTAGAGTGGCAGCCCAGCGCACCAGTCGCTATGCAAATTTCAAATCATTATCATTATTCATTTCTTTAGAAATGATTGTTTTCACCACCAATGAACACGAACAAATTTGCATAGCGATACTAAATCGGCGGGCTGGCTACGCTACTGATCACATGTATAATGTAAATATTGTACTATGGTATTCAAGCATGACTAACTTGATAAGCTCGATTTCACTAACAACCACAATTTATACAGCGATTTCTTATACTTAACTCTTATCCTAAACCTAACCTAACACTAACAGTTCAGTTTTCAGTTAAACTGTGCCCTAAATTATTGTGACGTCATTTTGGTCACTCCCTTTCCTCTTCTGCAAGCAGGGTGTAAAGAGTGTCAATGCAGTGGCACTAAATGCTGATTTTGTATTTCATATGAAATATTTCAAAATAAAAGTAAAAAGAAAATGTTTCATTCACAGTAAAAAATCCCATTTTCCATCGGGCTGAAAAGTAATATACAAAGTAATATGTGCATTCACCTATACTCTATAGGTGTGCTTAGGATACTAACATTCACTCACTGAGAAATAATCTAGCACCAATAAAATGCATTTGAAAACTGTCACCTAGTTTATGCAAAAAAAGTAACAAATACAAATAGAAAATGAATTGATGACAATACCTTAAAGTGCAGCATTTTTGTCCAGAGATCAATTTTAGACGAAACTGTATTAAGGGGCCATACAATTTGAAGAAACTTTTATCTAAACATCTAAACTTTTATTTTCCAGTATAAAACACGAGAATGTTTGTCGATAGCGTTATTATCGTATCACTTATTGTCGGCTGTCTGGCATTCTTTCTCCTTGTCGCACTTTTCATCGCCATTTTTCAACGTGAGTTGGGAACAAAACAACGGGAGAAACTAGAAGAAGGTGATGTTTCTGAGAAACAGAGGTTGACGCCCATGCCTGATGAAGCACAAGTTGAATTCACAACAGAGACAGTTCAACCTGAGAGTAAGACTCCTGTCACTGGATATCCACATGCACAGGTAAGAGGCGTGACTGTTGTTCTAATTTGAGGCCATGAAATTAGTTATCTTCGACCGGAATAATGGGCAGTAAAGCCTACAGGCGTTTAATACATGTACACTGGGAAAGCTATATGGACAGATATATAAGGACATGTTTTAGCAAGCATACTATCGCCCCAAGGGTGTGGCTGAGGCAATTTAATGGGTGCAATATTCAAATGAAATAGGTAACAAAAGCAGTGCAACCTGAGGGTAAACAACTTAAGACGCTCATCAGCTGATATCCACATGCACATGTATATATTTTAAATATATCTTCAAACAAGCACCTTGCCTCAGATATGTCGTTGATGTTTGGGCCATGGGCAAAATATAATGCATTGTCTCCCGTGACAAACCACGAAACATTGTTTCTGCAACAAAATTACACTTGGAAGACATAATATGTTTCTGTATTTGTTGGGCAACATTTTTGCTTTATGAGAACTTAACAGTAAACTAAAAATATATATTTTCTCTTTGTCGCTTTATAGGAAGAAGATTCGGAGGATTTTCTGGTAATTAAAATAAATAAAGTATTTAATACATTTCTTTTGTTCAAGCTGCTGTATACAGCTGAAAAACACGTAAATGTTTCTTTAAACGTCTGATGCTACAATTAAAATTCGGCTTATATAATAATATCGATTGTCATTGAAAACTAAATTTAAACAATCTTTGTGTTCCAATATACCAAGTGCGTTCATTCAATCTCTATATTTCTGTTTAATAAAAATTGAAAATATGTTTTTCATATAACACATCTTGTGCTTTTCACAGACTGATCCTGATGTAACTCCAACACTGAGCATCCTACTCCGCTATGATCGTCAAAGGTTAGTACAAGATGATGATGCAAAATTTTCAACCTAAATAGAACATTATCGGTATATCTAAATTCTCGTCTAAATTCACATGCAAGCACATTTAAAATATATACGTGAGAGTGCAATGTAATTTTGGCTTATACTCGTCCACCTCTAAACTGCCTTCTATATAACCCTCCCATTCCATAAAGCGCAAACGAACCGTGGTAAAAAGGTCATTACAATACATTGGTTGCTTATTAAACCACTCAGGTGTTTGCTGTACATGTGTAGTCCTCGCGGTTGCTACTTCTTGGCTTTCTTGAATATAAATATCCCCATTATTTGTAGTTACTTCAAAAAACTTTAACTTTTTATAATGCGGTCGCCTAATCGCCTATTCAGTATCACGTAACAAATTTTTTACCGCAATTTTTTTACATAGAAAATTAGTCTGTTTTACTATTTTTCACAGAAACTACCTGCTACTGAAACTCCTGAGCATGTTTGATCTTCCTACTCGAAATGACAAGACTGAGGTTAATTCATTCTTGGAAATTCGACTTCTCCCTAACTTCGGTCAGAATCCAATCCAAACTGATGTCTACTCCAACACAAGTTCTCCCAAACTAGAGGAAACATTTGAATTTGAGGTGGATCGCGAAGAACTGGCTCAGCAAAAAATTGAAATTGTTGTCATGGATGCGAGGGAATACTCCAACAGGTAACCAACGATCTATACGGTCAGACCTCTTCTTACGGATCGAAACGTCTCTCTATTTTTTATTGTATTAGCTTTGCCATATTTATACAATAAAGAAATTATTAAAATTATACTGATAAAATACACAGAAAACTATAAAGAAACACGATGGCAGGGTATCCTCAACAGCAGCGCCAATTACTGCCGGCCCAAAGTACAATAAAACACAAATAAACAAACATTAACTACAGATTAAAAACATGCATGTTTTCCATGTTCTAGGGTCATCAGGTTCATATGCGGATTGTAAATCAGCAAAGTAATAGTCAAATAAAATAGATTTAAACGCATTAGGATTGTTGGTATTAAAGTTATCATATTCGTTAACGAGAGTGTTCCATATTCTCACAGATCTATTAAAGAATGATTTTTGAAAAGTAGTAGTTTTGCAATGGCGAACTGAGTATTGAAGATTGTTTAAGTTAGATCTGGTTCTAGTTTACTGCCGAAGGGTTGGAATTACTTCAGGATTTAAATTTGTATAGCCATTCACAACTTTGAAGAAAAAGAACATGTCTAGATATTCATGCCAGTAGCTAATTGGCAAAAGATTGGTTTTGATTAACCTTTCCTTGTACGAAACGGATGTAGTGAAGGGAAGGTTCAGGATATACTTGGTGGCACCTCTCTGGATTCTTTCTTGCTTGGCAACAAGACCAACTTTCTGAGGCGCCCATATTTGCGTCGCATAACCCAGATGGGCACGTACTAAATCCAGAAATACGGACAGCTCTCTAATACGGACATAACATAACATAACACAATTTTATTTATAAAGGTGACCCCTTCAGTGAAAACACTGTTATCAACGGGGGCCCTGTTAAAATAAGAATTGATTACAAACATTTACTACAATAATAAAGTTTTATCACTGTATCTAGAAGGTTAATCTAAGAAAGATGCTTTCTAACGGACTGAATGGAACTTTCCGGAGATTCGATCTCCTTTATTCTGTTAAGAAGGTTATTATATTGAACGGCGCCTATATAATAGAATCCCCGTTTTGTCACCTCAATTCTAACCTTAGGTAAGCTGATGTCCTTTATATTCCTGGTCCTATACGAGCTACGTCACTACGTGACTCAATTAGCTTAAAATAATTTTGTAAATAAGGTGGAACATAGCCAATAAGGCATTTCTTAACCGCAATAACCGCATGCAATATACGTCTATCAGTGAGTGGAGTTAATTTTAGGGTTTTTAATAAATTATCAGTTTCTAAACCAGAGTTCGGATGTATCAGTTTCGCAGCCCTACGTTGTAACCTTTCCAAAGAATCAGAATTTCCTTTTCCATATTCCTGCCAGACATCTCTCAAATACAGACATCTCTCAAATACAGACATCTCTCAAATACAGACATCTCTCAAATACAGACATCTCTCAAATACGGACATCTCTCAAATACGGACATCTCTCAAATACGGACATCTCTCAAATACGGACATCTCTCAAATACGGACATCTCTCAAATACGGACATCTCTCAAATACGGACATCTCTCAAATACGGACATCTCTCAAATACGGACATCTCTCAAATACGGACATCTCTCAAATACGGACACCTCTCAAATACGGACACCTCTCAAATACGGACACCTCTCTAATACGGGCACCTCTCTAATACGGGCACCTCTCTAATACGGACACCTCTCTAATACGGACACCTCTCTAATACGGGCACCTCTCTAATACGGGCACCTCTCTAATACGGACACCTCTCTAATACGGACACCTCTCTAATACGAATACCTCTCTAATACGGACACCTCTATAATACGCTTCTCTAATACAGACACCTCTCTAATATGGACACCTCTCTAATATGGACGCCTCCCTAATATGGACAGTTTCCTATGTCCCGACAAACACTAGCTAAATCTCGTTCCCAGAGAGTACACATGTAAATTTAACATATATATATTACGAGTAACATTCAAAACGGGATTATACAGTTACATGTACAAACTATCATCACTCTGATAGACACCAATGGTGTACTCTGCGTGTATTTTTTAACTTGTAGCCACACGTAAATCTTATTTTTTATTGAGATCTAAACCTACAGATATACTGGTAGTGGTTTTATATATGTTGCACTGCATGAAGATTACCAGTTACGTTGTGTAAGCTACGAAACCGATAAACCAAACGTTTTCATCAATGTCCAGTGCATGTTCTGTTCATGCATGTTCTGTTCATGCATGTTCTGTTCATGCATGTTCTGTTCATGCATGTTCTGTTCATGCATGTTCTGTTCATGCATGTTCTGTTCATGCATGTTCTGTTCATGCATGTTCTGTTCATGCATGTTCTGTTCATGCATGTTCTGTTCATGCATGTTCTGTTCATGCATGTTATTAGAGATTAGACATTACCATAGCTCACTGCCCACTGAAGGTTTTAAATGCCTATTATTATGGCTGCCTTCTACTTCGATTACCAATAACAAAAAAATAGACCAAGACCACAATTTTTTTTTAAAACGTGGGAGTCCAGTATACATACAATTCTATGATAAACTGAGGTGCTTTTGATCCGACATACCGGAAAGGATTACAGCTGTAAAAATCTCACATCTTGTCAACAAGTTGTTCTTGTCAACAAGTTGTAAAAATGTTGTCATTTTATCAAGTTGCTACAAGGTTGTCACTCACAACTTGTTGACAAGTGTTGAATTGCAGGACGATAACAAGTTATTGGAACAACTTGTTACAAATCTGTTGAGTCAACAACCTTGTAACAAGTTGTCAATAAGCTGGGAACAAGTAGTGCGAGCACATCCTGATAACAAGTTGTTGAAACAGCATTGGTACAAGTATGCTGCAGGTTTGTTGCAACTTGTGCGAGTTCCGTAAACGAAGGATCTTCGCTCGAACGTGTAGTTCAGACCAAAATACAAAACAACGGTAACTCCGAAAAAGAACATTTTAATATTTTCTAGCTTTCGACTATGTTTTAGACTACGTTCACACGAGACCGGATGAATTCCGGACCGTACTCAAATTCGTCCGATTCCACTTGTTCACACGGGAATTCGTACGATTAGCTGTGCTCAAATTTGTCCGGTTTCCCGTGTGAACAAGTAGAACCGGACGAATTTGGGTCTCGTGTGAACGTAGTCTTAGTCATCATCAGGAATGATGATATGACTAAAACATAGTCGAAAGCTAGAAAATATTAAGATGTTCATTTTCGGAGTTACAGTTGTTTTGTATTTTGTAAAATACTCAGTGGTATTCCCCTTAATTTTCAGACCAAAACCACCGCCGCTTACAATATGCCATTTCTCTCTTTAGATACATTGGTTACGCCATGTGTAAGATTGGTGACTTGAATCAGAACGAATTGATGACGGAGAAAGAGGTCCATACCGTGTTGAATATTGGTAAACCAAGGATGCAGAAAAGTACGTCTGCTGCTAGCATGAGTAGTTTGGTTGATAGTGGAGATGAAATGCCTTCGATTTATGATGGATCGAGCAATACAGAGGTATATAGAACTATAAACTAACTGCCGTCAAATTAACTAGTGTCTCCTCTCGCAGCTTCCTGTTAATACCTCTGGGAATGAGCATAGTTCCATGCATGCAGGCATTATATTGACCATTACTTACTAAAATGTTAAAAATCGTACATTATATACATGTAATTATTGAACTAAGTAAACTACAAACGTTTTTACTCGTCCTAGGGTGACCCAACAAGAAGAGCAAAAGCAACCGTTCGTTTGGCAAAGGACTGGGAATACGTGGCTGGAATGGAGCCAATGATACTGGTATCATTGCATTATGATAAAACCAAGCAGAGCCTTGTGTTGGCAATTATTAAAGTCGCAAATCTCAAGGTACTTCCAAATGACAAGATGCCAGGTAAAGTTTATTAGTTTATACAAGCTTGACATATCTCTGCAAATTTATAGTATGCATGGTTAATCATGATAGCAATAGAGAAGTGAGATACATTGCAAGGACTCTTCAGTCGTCGCAGTCAGAACTCAACTGTTAATTCGTTGCTTGTGCTTCGCTGGGATCGATCGATCATCTGAGTTTTGAAATTTTAGTGCCAATACACTGTACTTGAAATATGGCAAAACAATATGGTGTGTATTTATATTGACCTGTATATATTATATGGGCACTTTGTCTTAAGGGCACTTCTTCTATTAGAAAAAGGCACTTTTGCATTGTTTTATCTGGAGAAAAGGGCACTTTGAAGAAAACTTCTGGGCCCCATATGTCCCCGGTTCCTATGCCACTGCTTAAAATAATAATTACAGTTGAAATAATTGTTGAATTTACAGTTGTTTGGTTTTCAACTTCTGATACTTTTCTTTGTTTCAAGATATTTTATATATAATACGACAATACGTTAATCTCTAAATATATTTGGTCTATATAAAGTAATAAATTATAGTAAATTTATTTTATAAACTAAGTTATATAATTTCTTCCATATTTTTAGACCCTTACGTGAAAGTTCACATTCTGATACGAAACAAGACTAAATTGAAAAAGAAAACGGCTGTGATGAAGCAAGAGCTGAACCCAGTTTACAACCAGAAACTGGATTTCCATGTGTCAGCTAAGGATCTAGAGAATGTCAAGCTGGTCCTGGCTATTAAAAATCATGTTCCAACTAGAGGTAGTAGTCTTCGAGGACGACCTGCGTCTCTTCATGAAGTTGTGTTTAGTGAGCAATCTACTGGTTCCTTCTTGGAACACTGGAAGACCGCCATTACAGCCAACAAGCCGATAGCTAAGTGGCACGTTCTTAGTCCATAACTTGACACAACATATATTCAGTCTTAACTTTGTCTTTGAGAATCACGTGTGATGTGTAATTGTTAATTGTAGTGACAGTGTAGTGTAAAACAGCTTTAAACAGCTTTAAACCCTGGTCAAACGAGGATGAGAGTTGATGAGAGTTAGCAAGTGAGAGTTTGTATGAGACTTTCATCAACTCTCAAGCCCGGGTCAAACGAGAACAAGAGTTGTACGAGAGTTGACTGGATATTACCGCGCGTACCAGCCAAACGAACAAAAACTCAAAATTGATGAGAGTTGATGAGAGTGCATAAGAGTTGATGAGAGTTGGTGGTCAAACGCTACGAGAGTTGCAACTCTCATTGACTCTCATCAACTCTCATCCTCGCTTAACCGGGGCTTTATAGGAAGTTAGTCCTGCATGGCCTATTTTGTAGGCATCCACTGATCTGAAAAGCAGACTGGATAGCGCAATTCATTGCTCACTGGTGCTGAAATGAAGCATAAATCATATTGCGCGCCTGTTAGAAAGGTTACGAGAATGGTTAAATAGCCCCTTGTGGGCCTGTCGTGGGGGAATTTGATTGCGGGCAAAAAATTGAGTTTCTATCCCAGGCACAGGCAACCCACGAGGACTGAGATGCCTGTGCATGGAGGAGGTCAACGAAGTTCCCATTGTTATCGACACATTGTACTTTTACCGATAGATGTGTCAATGTGTGCCATATTTTAACCCTTTAGAGGCCGTTTGTCACTGTGTTATATATATATTTCTGGGTGCCATAGTTTTTTTGACTGTGCTACGGATTACATGTTAGAAAAAGTATCATTTGGTTCTAGATCGTCACTGCATTATTGAAAAAGTGTGGTTAATTTAACTTTTAACTTGAAATGATGTCATTTGAGATTGCACTACGAGTGCAGTACACAGGCATAGGGAGTAACACGATTTTACAAAAAAACTTTTAATAATAACCTTATTGCATACTATAGTATGGTTATCTTCAATCATGTTAATGTGTTGTGTGAAGTAAAATTATACTATTTGATAATGTCAGGGAAGTGTAGCAGTTGTGTATTAACACGTAGACAATGTCTTTGCCTGCGACTGTTCATCTTTAGATGCAAACGACGGTAAATCCATGCAAATGATTGCTCAACTAAATATAGCAACTGTAAGAATTTTCCAGTATTAATTTAATTTGTTTCTAGACCAAAAATATTTTGTCTAGAATAAAAGGCGAAAGCTTATTTAGAAACATTCTCAAATACTAAGTTAAAGATTAAATTTACCGGGAATGTAAAAAGATTGTCTCTCATGGAATGGACAGTTTACCATGCCTCTCTTTCCGGCCCAATGATGGCAATGTAAAATCTAGCAGCCTCATGGCCAACCGGCAACCCCCCTGCCCAAAACCAGCCAAATAGAAATAAATTAAACTGACACGGGGGATCAACTTAAAAACAAAATTTTCCCCTGACTAATTGTGGCAATTATTTACATAATTAGCCATCAAGATTCGAGAAGCAATATAATGACTACACGAGATAATTTTCAAATTATCCACTGCCGTTGTACACTTGTACTTTTGAAAGCATCTCTGCAAAACATCAAAATGATTATTATAACAAGCAAATAAATCTTTAATCCTGCCAAACATTTGAAAGATACTATGGAGAGTCATTATTGTGCGATATTTTAACTTTATAAAATGTAAGTATAAACGAATTGAAAATTTCCCCCATGACTCGTGTGAGGCATGATTATCATGACTTTTTCTCACTAACGTTTTTAGAAACTATTTTTTAGTGTATATTGCAAATTTTTTCAGTATATATAAACATGTTTATATGTCGTTGTTTCACGAGTAACCTGTCATGCGTTTCAATAACGACATGCAGTCTTTGTTATATTTGTGCACTCTAGACTATTAAGAGACTATAGAGTACAGTTTACTAGTTATTGACTGATACTTTATTTCAACGGACACACCTTTAATGTTTGTTGTAGCTAAGCCTAAAGATATACTATTGCAACACTTACGCGAAGCTAAACCCTGTGCTTAATTGACTATATGCTATTAATATTGAATATCCAATAATGTTGACTAGTATAAATTCGCTGTGTTTGTTGAGGACTCGGGTTGTTCAAGCATAAGCAAGAATACATGTAGAAATGTTGAACCATGATTCCACAGAATAGGTTCATTCATACCTTAGCCGGACATCGTGGATTGCCACAGCGCGCAGAAATTGTGAACATCGTGAATCATTCGTCTTTGATGAATCGCAAATGTATATATAGTTTGTTTAGAAGTTATTTATTGCCTGAATTTACGTTATACTGTAGTGTAGTGTATATCCAATTTTATACGTCTATATCACATTTTTTGGCTAACTGTTGGATTAAGTTCAGCCAAGATATTGGTTGAAGGTGTAAAATATGAAAAATACAGAAAAGACGTCGATAATTCATGCGAAGGTTCTCATTCTCGATGTCTATACTAACTATTAGGGCCTTTGATCGAAACATCGATGTTCTTTCTACAGTTTTTAGGTAGAGATCGATCCTTTAACTAGCATCGTGAATGGAACCTTACATTCGAGATTCAATCTTTGTCGCATGTTGTTACTAACATGTGCCAAGCTTGCGATATGTTTGTAAAACTAAATCTAAATTCTTATAGTCTATAGAGTAGATACAACACGCCCGTTATGGACTAATAGCAAATCATGCGAATCGAAGTGAAACGACCATATTTAGAAGGCGATATAGACCGTGATATGAGATATGGAAGGAGCCTGCACTGACAGTGACAGCGGTTCATTACAAACTCGTCTCCAGTCTCCAGAAACAAAGTTGTTTTGCCAGACGTCAGTTGCCATGTTTACTACGCCGCTTCGCGCTTGCATGGTCATGGGGCGGTGTGGGACGTGGAGAGGGGGCTGATTTCATAACTCTTAACGAGACTCGAAAATTCGTTGCTGGCAAGCTGTCTAGCTGAAAGTGGCAGGGCAGTCAATTTTTTTATTTTGCTTCATGTTTAAAAACCGCATGGTAACTGATAACCATCTAACAAGCAAAAAGTGGAAACCCTAAACGGTTATTTATTTAGTGGATCGACAAATAACATAGCCTAGACCATAGGCGGATTTTAAGATTTTGCTCTGGGGGGTGCCGGAAATTTAGGGTGGAGGTGCCAAAAATTTAGGGGGGGGGCGTGAGCGACAGGGTGCGTAGTGCCGTCGAGCAAGCTGCAGCAGGGGTCTGGGGGCACAGTTGGCAATGGGGGGCATTGGATGGTGCCACGAACCATAATACCGCGAAAAAAATGTCAAAAACCGCGATACCGTGTCGAAATTAGACGGAATACCGAAGCTGCACTAGAAGTGATTTCCCAATACCGCAACGTGAGGGTAAAATTACCGAAATACCGCATGAAAATTGCGTCAAAACCGCAATACAGGAAATCCCAATGTCCCCCTCTATATTGTGCTTTTGAGTTAAGTCAACAGTCAATTTGAGTCGTTCTATTAATCACTCGATAAATACCAGAAAGCGGATCAAAGCTAGTAATACGAAAAATTTGGAGGTTTTAAAAATTGTGACATAAAAACGGAAAATTACATGCTTATATCAGTTTCACGCCTGTCAAGTTATGCCCCGTACATACGAACAAGTTTTCCTTGACAAACACACAGCCTTGTTTAAAAGCTTGTCTTGCCAGCTTTTGAACAAAGAATATTGTTCGTGTGTACGGCGGCGGACAAGAAAAACTTAATGAACAAATAGACTCGTCTGTACGGAGTTTTAGATCCCTTGCGAATACCCGGCATGTACACCATGCACAACAAGGTTGAGTGACTACGTGATTGACAAAGACTAAGTCTACAGCCGGATCTATTTGGCAAAAATTCAATACATGTACAACTGAAATAGGTCTCTTCATACATACACTTTTAAGTTTTGTTTCGCCCTTTAGATCAAGACAATGGTTGAAAGAGACGATGTACTGCTATCAGTTATCCTCTTGCTGGTAATTCTGATCCTCGTGTGGTTAATTGGCGGAATAGTTCTACGTAAGCTGGGAATAGGTTGTTTTAAGCAGGACGATAACAAGGAAGATGATTCAAAGAAAAGCAGAGAGATAATTAACATGGATGATGAAGCTCATATGGAATATTCCTTTGAAGTTGTACAACCAGAGATGAAAAAACAAAGCAATGAAAATCCATTCGACTCATTCGCTAATTATAAGTATATATGAATAATAAAGTGTATTCGTTTTAGGCGTAATTACCTGAAAAAGTTGAAGCTTTTATCTTCTTCAGGAAGGTTCGACCAAAAAGAAGACAGTTTATTGCATAGAGCACTATACTTACTCTGGGCGCTCACGTTTGAGACATGCACTTACCATAAGTTTAACAAGGATATATTTATCACTTAGTTACTATGTTTGTTCGTTTTATTTATTTTCGATTCTATTTTATGTAAGACCAGATTTTGCCAAGGTCTATTTTTTCTCTCAACTCTTCAATTTAAACCTACCCATGTCTCAAACTCTCCATCCCCTAGAAACCGCCAGTTATACACAGGCATATCAAGTATAGGCAATTCATCGCAGACAGGAAACGGCAAGAAAGGCGAAAGCAACTGAGGAAAATTTTTCCAGTATATTTTTCTTTGTCTCTCTCCCACAGGAAAAGTTGATATCAAGGAAAACTTGTCAAGGAAAACTTGCTCGTCTGTACGGGCAACACAAGCATGCAGTCATGGCCAGAAATTTGCGACATTGAGCCATTTTATGACCAGCGGCTAACTGCTGTAAATTCAAAATGGAACTAAGCGTTCAGCTCTCTCTCCCAAAAATTTGGTTAATGTTTGCAAGTTCACTTGATGACGCTATCGCTTATCAATCTTACTGTTACTTCAGAGCAAAGAGCAAAGTTTCAATACGTCGAATGGTTTGCAACGCGTGCTCCTGCGTAAAAGACATGTAAAAGGATCAAATTTCAAATTTCCCTGAGCTGAGACATTCAATTAATATATATACAAAATACATTAGAAATACCTAGTACGCTAAACAGTAGCAGTACCACGCCCCCTAGCACACCATACTAAAGAATGCCCTGTCTTTCACCAGCTCTTTTTGATAATAACACGGCGAATAAATTGATTGTAAAATGAATTTTGACATTTATCATTGCAGCATTGATGATGAATGTCCGTCTCAATTCTCTCGTCTCTTCGCTTTTGAAAAACAAAACGAAAAATGAAAAAAAAAATGAAACAAAAAACAACAGCGCCATCAAACAGTGCCTTAACAAATTGACGCAGTGTAAGGTATTACTTCGCAGTGTAAACTAAAAGTATAAATGAAGCAATGCTGAGTAACTTTGCTGAGAGGAAAATATACGCGATTCACGGATCAATTTACTCCATAGGTTAAAGCAGCAATCGCATACATAAAGTTCATTCGGTTATGAAACACCTCAAACATAAACCAAAACCTCAAATAAAGTCCCTATACTATACTTTGGGTATGTAATACTATGGATGTTATGCACAAACAGAAATGGCAACTTTTGAGATATAGGTTGAACTTCTGATTACTTACTGAGGGCACTATACTGTTGTCAGACGCCATGTTGTTCCATCGCGTGTGTGTTGTTTCTGTGCATGTAAGGAAAAATGACTGAGATATATACCCATCTATATATTATCTATAGACCATATGAGAAACCGAAGAGTCAGAAAAGATTGTTTGAAAGTATTATGAACAGTCAGGTGGATAGTGCGGATGAAATGTCTTTCATTTATGATGTATATAGCGAAACAGAGGTAATTAATATATATGGTTCATAATCTTTGGAGTTGATAACATATTTTTGTAACAGCCAGGGCGCTACAGAAGCCCTCGGATAATTAGATAGGATATTTAGAAATTAGAAAATGTCGTCTTAACTTTATCAAACCTTATAGTAAATGTTGAAATTTTCCGGCATTTAATGCTATTAGTGTACAGCTTTTGTTGAGAATATCATAGTTTAATCCCCAGATACTTTAATTTAATTTTCAAGACTGATCAACAAAGAAAAACTAAAGCTATTACCGCGCGTTTTGCAAAGTACTTGGACAACGTGCCTGGAACTGAACCAATGATATTGGTATCGCTACATTATATCAAAGACTGGGAGAATCTCGTGTTGGCTATTATCAAAGTAGCAAATCTAAAGCCTCTTGCCAATAATGAATTGCTAGGTAGTGTATCAATCTGCTATCAACAATTATTATTTAGAACAACTACACAACCACCCATGCATTGTTTGATACAAACTATCTTTCACTATCCTGTTATAAACAGGGCGGTAGCATAACAGCATAGCATATAGCATACCATACCTCGTGCATACCATACCATACCATACCATACCATACCATACCGTACCGTGCATACCATGCATGCATGCCATACCACCATACCATACCATGAGAAATAGCAATACCGATATAGCAATACCGATATAGCTCTCCCAAAACGGAATTCCTAAAAAAAAGTTTTAAATACAGCTGGGCAAAGCTTTGGAACAGTCTTTCTCGGGACGCAAAAGAGGCATAATCTATTTATATTTTTAAAGAAAATATTAATAATTAATATTACTATGTTAATGTTGGGTCACACCTCCTAGGCCTGTATTTTGTATTCTTTTAATTAGTTAATTTTTTCTTTTTTTTTTCTTGTAAATATTTTGTACATAAAAATGACGCCTCTCATGAAAACCAACGTATATGTTGATGAGGCTAGCGTCACGAAATAAAGTTTTACATACATACATACATACCATACCATACCATGCATGCCATACCATACCATACCATACCATACCATACCATACCATACCATACCATACCATACCATACCATACCATACCAAACCATACCAAACCTTTTATCGATTTAATTCTACCATACCAAACCTTTTATCGAATACAGATTTAACCACGACAGTTTCATATTTGGTATCAGTTTTAAGCGGGCGTCGACGACAATGAAAAACCTGCTGCTAAAGTAAAGTATTTCCATCTTGTAGATCCTTATGTAAGAGTTGACGTTTGGATAGAAAACATGGTAAGAATAAAGAAGAAAACAGTTGTTATGAAAGAAGAACTTAATCCAGTTTACAACCAAAAGATGGAATTCCATGTGTCGACCGAGGATATAGAGGGTGTGAAAACACGTCTGACCATAGCAAATTACGTCCCCAGCCAAGGTGGTAGCCCCCGACATCGGCCAGTGCCCCTGCATAAGTTGGAGTTTGGTGAGCAATCTACTGGTTCCTGTTTGGAACACTGGAAGACGGCTATAACGACCAACAAACCGATAGCTAAGTGGCATGTTCTTTATTGATTTCCAAACAGACGAATAGCGGTGGAAAATTTATTTAAATTTAAGATTTATGAGAGGAACTGATTGTAATAATTGTAACTGTGTCAGTGTGTGTTACCGAAAATTTTATATACGAGAATGAATAGAATATTACTATAGAATATAATATTAGAATAGAATGTTAGTAGTTAGCGAATATTTCATATACTTAAATCTCTATGATTTAAAGTCATTATATATATTGTTATTGTTTGTCCCACATTTATAAAATAAAAATACATGGACCCTCGCTTCTCTACAATTGGGTGACCCTTGATTTCATACTGTATAAAGACAGACAATCTTAAGACAGCGAAGACCAAATATTAAGACCAAAATACAGTACCGTAGTAAAGTAGTTTATTTCTTTTGTTATTTATTCTTTACTGTAGTAAATCTTAACAAAATATTACAGTTTTAATGAATGGATATAGGAAAAGCAGACTGCCTTATATCATAGCCAATCTATTAAATCGCATTTTGTGTACTTGCTTCAAGACGTCACATAAATTTTTTAACAGAAATACAGTTAAAGTAAGTTACAGCTGCATGAACAATGTCAAGTCAGTAATCACTAAATACAATGCACGCATATCTAGGAACAACAAGCCACAGGACAGGGACACTACCTGCAATTGCAGTTGTAGAGAAAACACCATTTGCCCGCTTCAAAAACAATGCATGACTAGGGACATAGTATACAAAGCAACAATCACAGTAAGCAACACAAACACGATCAAAAATTACATTGGCATGACTGCAACCACATTCAAAGAGCGATTGGCCTACCACACCAAATCTTTTCAACATAAAAAGCACGCAAACGACACGGAACTTTCGAAATATATTTGGACATTGAAAGAAAACAATAAGGATTTCAGTATTAATTGCATGGCAAATTTTAAAACATTCTATTTCGTACACAGGAGGATCAAAACGATGCAATTTATGTTTAGAAGAAAAATTTTGAATTTTGAAAGAAAAAAACAAGAATTGTTTACTCAACAAAAGAGCTGAAATAATTTCACGGTGTCGTCATCGTAACAAATTTCGCGTAAACAACGCAAACAAAGCCATGCATTGTCTCACACATACACCCCCACGTTCCGGCAGGAAGCATATAAGCGGTCATTTCTTTCGATAATCGATACTTGTCACTGCCTGATGATTCTTTTACAGATGAAACAGCCTGTTGCAGACCAGTTTTGAGGTAAGCGAAAATCTATAATTTTCTCTAACTATATGTTGTCGAGCACTCTTTGCGTTTCGTAGACCTAAACCTACACGTATATATATGCTATAATCCGCCCCTTAATTTTATGTATTTATATAAACGAACTTACTTTATTCCACATTCAATATGATATTTTAAAAAGGTAATATTTTAAGCATTTCTAAGCATTTGTTGTCTGATGAATGACGATTTATATGGACCTGGGGCGAGGAGTATCATCACTGAGTAAATGTTGTATTTTTTAAGAACACCGCCGTTTACAAATATTAAATGTCGGATTTTCTAGAGGACCACCTTAAGTGATCTTAATTCCCTAAAGCCTGGTTGCCATTTGGTCGTAAATGTCGTGTCCAGGTCATGTTGGACGATGTGAAATAGTCTGCATCTATCTTGTCTTTTGTGTATACTCTATGTCAAATCAATATTCAAAGTTTGCAGAGATATATTGTCATTTATTACATCGGTCACCTTTATGTGTTCACGACTAAATGGAAACAGGCTTTACTTGCTTTTATTGTACCAATAAAATACATTTGCGTCTGATTTCTGAAACTGATAAATGAATGATTGAATCTGCCTCCTCCGCAGGCGTCTCTCATTTCTTACATCATTTCAGTATAATTAATAAACCTTGATATTTTAGGTCATTTTCAGTCATCAATGTCAAAGATTGCAGTCATTATTCATTCCAATATGAATTGCGGTACAGTACAAACCCAACACTATACGTACTGAATGTAAAGACTTGTCCAAACATGAATATAAAATTGCAACGTAGGCGTGTGGAAATTAATTCCTTCATCTCACGTTGGACAATCAATATTTCAAATGTTGATGCAATTAGCACATTTCAATGATTATGGGTATTTTTAAACAGATGTTTCTTTTCATTAGTTTGGATTCAACAATAAGAATATTAGCATGTACACGTGATAGAAATCATTATCCATTTGGCTATATATTTGGCTTAGAGACTTTGAGCTACAACTATAACTATATGAAAGATTGAGCTATATGTATAACATAGCATATATATATATATAAATATATAGATTTTCGCTTACCTCAAAACTTGTCTGCAACAGGCAGTTGCAGACAAGTTTTGAGGTAAGCGAAAATCTATAATTTGCTCTAACTATATGTTGTCGAGCACTCTTTGCGTTTCGTAGACTTAAACCTACATGTATATAAATATATATATATTATATATTTAAATCTGCAGACATGCATGTTTCGCCGTTCAACGGGCTCGTCAGTGCAGCTTGTAACGCAGTCTAGATGCGAGTGACTTCGTATTTATACACCATACTATTGCTCTCACCAAGCTCATGTGGTACAATACTCGGACACATGCGCATCCAGACATGCGTGAAGTGTCTTATATATAGACCGTTTAAATGTAAGATTTTTAAACAACCAATATCCACATTATTTCACATGTACAACAGATGTTATACAGCTGACATGTGAAGCAATAAACTACTTCCAGAAAAGGTTAAAAACACGACCAGTTTGTCGTTCATTTGAGTCATGGCTGAAAAATATACTGACTCGTTTAAACTCCTATATATATGCAGGGGCGGATGATGGTTAGTGGTTGAGTGATACCTATAACATTGATTGTACGATATTCACTGCACGAAAGTGATATTATATTCTGTCTTTCTTCAAACAAAGGTGCATGGTTACATCCTAGATGACATAGTTTAGTTTCTATGAATTTAATATATAACTCGCACAGCTCCACAGGAACAGACCTATAAGGCTATATTTGAAATTATAACTTGTTATCACTCATTATAACTTGCTATCACCAAACACTATTTGAAGATAATTCTTTAAAGATTCTTTTGAACTTTTTTTCTTAAACGCAAAGATTATTTGCATGTGATAACGAAATAAAATATATCGCATATAATTTTGATTTCTTCTGCCGCAGGCCCGCAATTGATTCCACTATATACGAGCGCGAGTCATTGGCTTATATTATATATATGTATGTATATATTTTGGGCTTATATATTTGGATGTATACAGGGGGCGCGTATACAGACATGGCCTGAACATATAGGCATAGCTTGTAACACGGAAGAGCTCATACATATTTATAGCAAAGGAAGACACGTCCGGGAATGGATTTAAAAAAAAAGTCATCACCGGTTGCTTTAAAAAAACAAAATCAATGATTTGAACTAAACATCGTACATTCAGGTAGAAAACCAGAGCAAATATTTGAAAGATCGACGTCGTTGTAGAATTCCGGAGCTTGCATGTTCATGTACGAAGTCAGATATTTTTGGGGGTGCATGGTATGCAACTTTCACCTCAACTGCATGCTTCGAACTTTTCGTTAAATTCTTTTCGCATTAAATTCAGCAAGAACTTTTTATGCTCGAAATTAAATCACAAATGACTTCAAGCAGCGACCTCAATTTATATAGCCTTTGCTTATTTATGAAAACATCCAGCTTCAATTGAAGATAACATCTGCTTGGAGAAGATTCTGGATAATTATTTTTCACAATTGGATTTTCTGCCTACATAGTTTGTTAATGCCTCGTTAATATTATCTAGACTGACTTAGAAAGAATACATATGTAAGAAAGTAGGATTTTACAAGATTAAACCCAGCCCACCACTTTAATATTTAATTTTTCATCTCGAAATTCTCACTCTTAATCACGGCTGTCATATATGAGTGTCGTTTGCGAATCCTTAATATAATTTATGCAAAATAGTGCAGAATTCAATTTAGGTTCAGTAATTATTTCCTCATTCCCAATTTTCATCTCTCACTTATTTACTCTTCCCATCGATTTTGAAGTGAACGAATTGAAAGAATCCGTCTCTATGTATTTTAGTAATCGCCGGCTTTGCCTGGTATTATTTATTCATCAAATGGATGCCTTGTTTTTAATATTTAATATAATGAAGTCGATTCTTGAACCTCTATATGCATAAACCAATTCGCATGACAATTCGCCGCAAACATCCCACGCACGGACAATTGTTTTTCTTTCTTTTAATTTTTGCACTGGCCACACATTCGGTGGCAAGTATACAGCCGACAATAACGTATTAACTTACTTGCAGTGAACATCCGAGCTCTGAATACATATACACACAGGACGAATTCACACTTACATATATTGATTCTATGTACATCGACGACAAATAAAAACACAAAGGAAGAACAGACCAAGAAGGAACAACGAAGTCAAAGATACTCCAGAACAATGGCCTATCTCGAAAGGTAAGTACAAATATATTTTTCAAAAATCAAACAAATCTCGAGTGTTATCTTGTGGCTACATATGTCTGGTTGTGGCTTTGGAAAATTTTCAACACAAAAGCAATTGAAAGCCATTAGATAATTTTATATGCATTAATATAATAATATATAGTCTACATAAAGATGGCTACAGACAACCTTATTGGGGCAATATGTAAAATATAAACCGAATAATAAATATTCGAAATCGGGTGTCGACTAAAAGTTGGAAGAAAGTATGGAAAAGTGGCATAAGTAGCTTGGATCAAAATTTCATATTATATATTCTTCAAGTTATATATATTCCCTATAGTTGATCTTCCTTGCTTGTCCATGCATGCAGACTTTAATGAGTGGACAGGTCGAGGCAAAACCGGCCGAACTTGTTGTGCACAATATACACAGCTATATACATGCACAGCTGGCAAATATACATTTGATAAAAACTAAATGCCAGTAACAAAGATTTTCATAAGAAAGTCTATAGTAATATTTAGCTGATCTATCCATTTTAAACTACTGTTCCTTATTGCTCTTGATATGCCAAGCTTTCTACTTCTAGTATTTACTACATATTGCAATATTTAAATGCCTCCGGCCACATCCATGCTGCAAACTGCATCATGGGTATAAGAAGATGTTTATTTCAATCGTATCGTCAGGTGTTATGCATCAATTAAAAAGATCTATTGAATGTTGCAGAAACGGAATTGACACAAATTAATCACTATATGTAAAATTATGGTGCTATATAAATAAGAAACTGGTTGGGTTTTAAATTCTGATTGGATTTTTGAGTAGTATATATAAACATATATTTAGGTGGAGCATTAAAAAGATCGCTCGATGGCTGTGGCCAAGTGTCATGGATATAACATTTGTGATTTGAATGAGTTTTGAAATCCATTTCAATTACTCCAAACAGAATTACCTAAAACATTCTACTTCGAAACGTCGGTTGGGATATATAATATATAGTGGCTGTCCATTTGGTAAGAATTTACGACCACTTTATTGTAATCAACCCATCTGATGAAATTAAGAAAATTCATTCGAGCCGATAATTTGGCATGAAGGATTTTCATGCAGATCAAATATAGCGAGTCAAGTCTATAAGGTTAGTCACCTTGTATTATGATTTATTGATTTAATAAAATATAGAAAATTTAATAAAAATTTAACAGCATGGGTTAGTAGTGAGTGAGATAGGGTTTGGGAGTGTGATCATCTATATATGCTTTGAATTACAAACTCTGTCCTGGCAGGGATTAGGAGAAGATAAAAAGAATAAAGAGGAAAGAAAGATAGAAAGTAAAGGAATGAAAGAAAAAGGGGAAAATTAAGAAAGAGAACGACTTGCAGCAGATATGCTCATTGTGGTGTAACCTTCCTTGCAAACGTAATTGAAAGCCTATAGATTGAGGATTTCGGAACCGAAAGAAAATTTGCACGATTTCGCCATGCGTCCGGACACACGAAGGAATTTGAGCACAACTATAACTGTACGAATTCTTATGTGAACAAATGAAACTGGACGAAGTTGCGCACGGCTTCCGATCACGTGTGAACCTACTCTGAAAGGTTATGGAGGATTTGACGCAATTAAGGATATAAAAATAGAACTATACTTGAAACAAATCCTTTTTATGGTGGTTTGATTCCAACATGTAGACTATTTAACAATTAGATTATGAGCTCAAGATTTCTACGGGGTGATAGTTGATGAGGGCGAAGCCCGAACCAACTATCATCTCATAGAAATCGAGAGCGAATAATCTAATTGTTTTAGTAGAAACCAGCAAGGAACAGTATTTCAAAACGTTTTTCATAATTTATTGAAATAAATTCGTTAAAAATCGCGCCGAGGAGATGGCTGTTTCTCTACTCGCTATCTATCGACAATTAGATAGCGAGTAGCGTAGCCAATCAAATTACTGCATTTGCAATAGTATACTAGTATGATTCTACTAATTAAATATAGTCCACTAGTTCTTCATCTATCTATTTTGACTGAAGTTACTGAACGCATGTGACAGAATTATATATTTTTGGTCGAATATCGGCCATGCATGCATGACGAGACGATTCGTGTCGAATGATAAACTCGGATGGATAAAACATTGCGAAGCTTAAGGGACCGGTCATTAATAATGGGAGGGGGGGGGGCGGTGGGTGAGAAAAAATATTTCCACCAACGCCACCAACGGCAAGAGAATTATTTCCAAGACGCACCCGAACTCCACATCGAATATTTTAGATCCCCCAGATTTCATTCTTTACATGCAAGAGGTTCTATTTTTAATAAACATAATTAGACCAAAGAAAGTGAACTTTAATAAACCTAAACTTTAATAAACCTAAATGTAACCACCAAGTCGAATATAGCATAATTATGGGTAATAGCAAAACAGAAACATGTCATATCCACAAGAATTATCGACAGTGTGACATATTTAATGTTTATATCAAAATAGAACTTGTATAAAGTCATCTATATGCATCTATTGTAGCCTACTACATGGTCAATTTCTTGTCGTATGGTTTCAACAACACACTGGTAGCCCCCTGGCACATATTTTTGGGTTTGAGGCCGCCCCATTCAGGATAAAAATAATTGAGACCGCCTTCCTTTTCTCACACATCGCCCCCAGACTAGTCCCTAGTCCTCTACGCGCGCGTTCTATATTCCCGTGACGTCACGGCATGCATATTAATGAGAACGCTTAAGAGGCCTAGAAACTAGGCTGATCGCCCCCCTCCCATTATTAATGACCGGTCCCTAAGCATGACAAAAAGATTCAGTTTAAATATTATCCTGGAGAAAAATGTTTGGGTCTGAGGTTTAGGTCAGCGATAAGGCTTGTGACGTCGTAGGAGTCATATGAAAAACTTTCCTCTTTCTAATGGCCTCTCGGTTTCAGCCAGAATAGTTCTGTTGTAATACACCTTTTCGATAGTTACGTCACCGATCACTCGTTGGCCCGGGAGCCTCGTTTTCGAGAGCGAGGCTCCCAGGCCAAGGAAGTATTCGTGACGTACATCGAAAGGGTGTATTGTATAGCAAGATTTTGGTGGCATCTCACTCGTTTGAATAATAATTGAAAGGTTTTGTAGATGGAAAATTGAAAGGTTTTGTAGATGGAAAATTATTGAGTGAAAAATGCAACTGTAGGTCCCTGGCAGGAATCGAATCTGAGGCCCTGCGATTCCGGTGCAGCGCTCTAACCAACTGAACTACTATAGTTGCATTTTTCGTAGCTGTTCCTGGTTAGGTCTAATAAATGTATATAATTTTCACTCAATAATTTTCCATCTACAAAACCTTTGTATTGTATAGCAATATAATTTTTACTGTCCCTCCGTTCAAGCCGGAACGATAAAAGCGCAACGGGAGGGATGATTCTCGTAAAAAGCATAATTAACATTCTTTCGTTGACTATAAAGCACACTCATCTTAGTAAGGTTATTTTAAGTATTATTTCAGCCCTTCTCTTAGTCAGCGTAACTCCAGCCTATAGGGCCTTTACTTGGCATGCGCAGGTGCATGCTTGATTTGCCGAGTCGGTGCAGTGAAGGTTTTATGGAACATGACACGACAAAACAATAAGCGGCTCGTCTTTAAATCAATTTCAAAACAACAAATATAAATATAAACTAGTAGTTACTATCGCAAGGAAAGTGCTGCCTTGACGCCCAAACTGCATGCAAAATTCCTCGACCAATTAGTAATATTTAACGTATTTATATTGCTAATGGCACACTGTATGTATATATTTATTTTCTTGTCCAAACGATGAGATTACAACAGTGTGAATGTGATTATTGTAAATAATAATATATAAGAAGTACACATGCTAAACCAACATGTCACAACAGTCTTTGTTCCCAATCTGTAGATTTATTTAGCATTTAGCTTCCATCAGTGTTCATCTGTACTGTCCAGTGAATTGTCAAAATACATGATTATACAGCAAACCAACATAATAGTATATCTCTCCAAAACAACTGTGAGCAGGGATCCACATGACATATGTTGGAAATATTTAATTCTTTATATCGCAGATTCCATCCCATTACAGATGATGTAATATATCCATATTATTTTGTAAGTTTGTAACAACCATTTTTTTCAAGTAAATATAACATAATTTATCAACCAAATTTGGTTTTCATTTTCTGCCTCAACAGGCAGTCAATGTTACTTTGTGCCACAACTGGCTCTGCCACAATGGGCAGATCAATAATATTTTGTGCCTCAACACGCTCCACTGGTTCTATCACAATGAGCTATTCCATTTAAAATCTGTAACCCCCCTCCTCTATCGAGGACAGGGGTTTTTCTATAACCCTGAAGAATTCCTGACTTTCAACAGCCCACCTGAGGAATTTTGTATTTACAACACCTACCCCTGAAGAATTCCTGTCTTACAGCTATTACCCCTGAAGAATTTGACTGCAACCCCCTGAAGAATGCAATTTTTTAATCAACCCTGAAGAATTCCAAGCCTAAATAGTCACACCCCTGAAGAATTCCAAGGCAAAATGGCCCCTTACCCCAGAATAATTCCAGGGTCCTCCATAGGGGGGGTATGGTATTAAATGGAATAGCCCAATGGGTAGATCAATGTTTCTTTCTGCCACAATGGGCAGATCAATATTTTGTGCCTCAATGGGCTCTACCACAACAGGTAGATTGCTATTTTGTGCTACGATCACAGGTACAGGCTCTATGACTACAGCTAGATCACTATTTGTCACCGTCATAGATGGGGCACAGGCGATATATTAACTGTGTCGATCACAGACCGACATATGACATATCTTGTAAGAAAGCATGTTTGGGGCACAAAATATTATTGATCTGCCCATTGTGGCAGGGCCAGTTGTGGACAAAGTAACATTCATCCGCCTGTTGAGGCAGAAAATGAAAACCAAATTTGGTTGATAAATTATGGTATATTTACTTGTTATGGTTGTGACAAACTTACAAAAAATATGGATATATTACATCATCTTAAGGGCCTAATGAGATGGAATTATCATCGTACATGAATTAATAGCGTTGTCTCGACGTGACGTCACGAATTCACCCCCCCCAGAGACTCACAAACGGCATTTGCAATCTTTATATATATTTGTATTATGATTGAGGCTTGCTGTGATTTATTTTTTTTGATTGATTGTTTTTTTGTTTTATTTTTTGTTATCATACACATTATGTACTTTTGCTTTAGTTTTGTCCCAGTCGTGTTTTTTTTTTGATAGTTGTAATGGTTGTAATTATTTCTATTCGCTAGTATGGACTATTCTATATTATGTCTCTCTTATACTGCTATAATATAGCTATATATTCTATATATTATAGTTAATATTAATATATTTGTATTTTAAGTTTTTTTATTTTAAAAACCATTTTTGTTTATTTTTTTTTTTTTTTTTTTTTGCCCATTATTTTTTTTTATATTTGTTTTATATTTATTTTTTTTTTTTATTATTTTTTTGTCGCTGTATTAGTTATTTCTATATATTATCTATTTTTTTTTACTTTTTTTTTTTTATACTTTTAAAGCTACTATAAATAAAAGAATTCTAGGTATACTATTTATACTATTCTATATATATTATAAAATATTAAATATTCATTTATTAATTTATCACTTATTCGAAAATAATTTCAAATATAAACTCTTAATAAACTAACTTTTCCGTCTATAAATACTTTTTTTTAGTAAAAAAAAAAATAAAAAATAAAAAAAAAATATAGTAAAAAATAAAAAAAAATATTGAAAATATATCATTTTTTAAATACTTTTTAAATAAAAGTTAATCTGTCTTAAAAAAAAAAATGGTTTTTGTGAGATTTGGGTCTGGTTTTTGTTAACAATAGATAAAAATGATTTCTCCGCTTCATAGCTCAACTCAAATTTATGAACAAATCCATTGATGATCAACTCATGTGGACTTATGATCAATGAGATTTATCGATCGTGGTTGAAGCAAAGTGGCCCTTTAGCAAAATAAAAAAAGCCTGAAGGCCCTTTACCACTTTGGCCCTTCTTTATCACAACTTTTGGTGCGCCTATTATGAAATGAACAAATATATATGTTCCATTTTTCCTGATATGTGTAAGAAAGTTTTTTTGATTTGTCAAAGTTGAAAGACTTTTTAAAAACCTAGAAATGCATTTTTTTGGAAAATTTAATTTCTTTTTGATTTCGAAGCTCATTTCTTTCCCCAGCAATCTTTTTTTTTTCCTTCGCTATCTTCGCTAATCACTAGCAACAGTGCTTATCACTAACCATGTTCTAATAAAGTACTAAACATGTTTAAAATGCTGGTAATGAATTTTAAAGTAAATATAAAAAATATAAAAGTAAAGATAATGTATAGTTCTATTCGGGTTATATTTTATATTTAGCTGTAGTATTATGGTTGTCTCTAGTGAGAGGTGGGGTGTTTTAGCTGCTGAATAGCTACGTATTAACCTCCACGGGTAGATATTTAATATTTGTCATCGTACATGAATTATAAACACTAACTATGGTTGGTAAGTTATCTATAGACAAATATTCTACACCAGGATCTAGGACTAATAAGCCATTACTCAGAGCTTTTAAATACATTTTGTCTCCTTGTATTAAGACATTATTAAATGTTGTTTTAGACCACGCGGACAATGGAATATTTCGTGCTGAAAGAAGCGCCGATAAAAATAAAAGCACATTGCTTTCCTCTAGAATGAACACTAAACAGTTCATCGCCTTGATGAATATCGGCAGAAAGAAATAAAGCCATACTTACCTGTGTTTCTTCGGGAAATGTTTGTATATTTTGCAGCTAATCAGATGACTCAGATCCAGAAATCCAGAATAAAATCTTGTAAAATCTTGAGTTCTGAACTTGCAGATCACATGGAACAAAACATGCGCGTGCAATACAATATTTTCTCGCCCTCTCCCCCTATTTTAAAAATTCTCCTTGAGCTCGACTTTCTGCCCGGAATTCCGACAACTCACAGAGGCAAAATCGAGATCTCGACTATACATAGGTCGGCGTAAAAGACTGGGGCGAGTGAACTCTGGAGAAACCTTGCCATGTCAAGAATAGTGTGCTGCCTTCGGCAGCAAATACTCAATACTGTACACAGGTTTATGTACACTGCCACTATAGGAGATGTTTAAATTATACTGTTAGTCTTTGTTATTTATTATGCCATCTTGCTTAATTGAGCTGCATTCAAACGGAACGTGATTTACAACGCATATCTTGATGCTTAATTATTTTTATAACTGATAGACATGAAGTAGACAACAACAATTTTAAAACATACTTTTGATGAAAACTTAATTTCTATGATAAAAACTAAGTCCTCAAACCTCATTCGCCATATTTTTCGATTCCACTGCAGTCTGCAGTCCTAGCGTTGTACGCGCAATATATTTTAATTACGCTGAGTATTGTATAACCAATAGACATCTACTGTATATATACTAAAAAAACAATGTAAAAATATAAATACTTTTCGCATCATTGACTTACAGTATGTCAACCAGAACACGCTGGAACTATTAACATTAATTAGTCATTCAAATATTGATCGTTCAAAGTCTTACACTGAGAAAATTCTGGTTCAAGTATAGTCAGAAGAAAGGGAAGAAATTAAATGAAAGAATACATTATAAACCGAGCAAGAGTTACATCGGGATGGCTGAACTGATATAACTTAATTCACAGTGAAACTGAATGAAGCGACTAAGTAGGTGAAGCATGTAAAACATGCAGGTAAGTCGTGTGGTAAAGATTATAGACTAATATAAGTTTTATTAATTTATTTGATAAGTTTCATTGACGTGTGAATGATCAACAAGTTTTCCTCTATGAGTTTTGGATTGGTTTCATTTGCCCGTGTGTACAACGAAAGTAAACTTTCTTTTAAAGATAAGGAAAACTTGTCAAGGAAAACTTGCTCGTCTGTAGAGTGTTAAAAGTACAGACTGCATGACAGTACAGTACAAATCATAACTACATACGGCACCTTATCTGAAGCACATTAGCACTCATGATCCCAGAAAATATTCTAGATTAAGCGTTTCAATGGCTTCGTGCCAATCTGTTTGATTAATATTAGCAACTATTTACTTAGGATTCGTCCTGACACAATATTCAGAAGTATATAGACGTTATACACATGCATGCAGTTCATGGTACCAGGGATTAACCCTTGTAATCCACTAAATGAACTCAGAGATTTAAAAGGGTATTTATAAACAGACGTCTTTTCGATATTTAGTTATAGGTTATTTATTAGATATAAGTCATTATTATGCTACTTTCTGTAAATATATAGATTAGAATGTTAGTTGTAAACACTATTATTAGCTATGTAAAACTCTTACGTCTGTTAAGGGTTATTCCTTTCAATAAAGACTATTATTATTATTAACGTCATTACTATCCACAAAAAATTCACCATGCAGCACTTAGATATGGATTTGAAACCATCTTAATTTGGGTTAGACATATAGTCATATGTATATATGCTGAAGTGGAATTTGACTTCACTCTTCAGTGAACAATCAATGCAAATCACATACCATTATAAGTCACTGAGCTCAGCCTCAGGTTACTCATTTCACGAGTATTTCTCTGTGCCTCTAAAGCTTTGCACGTGAATAAATTTCCCAGAAAGTGCCGGCCATGCATATACACGTTTCTGTTTATATTGATCCCCACGAGGCTATAGAAAATTGGAAAATTTAATAACGGTTGACGACTATGTCCTATTTTATGCGTGCACTAAAATTATGTGACTAGGTGCAAATTGTGACCGTTTGGGCCGTTTGGCATAGTTTTGATTTACCCTCAAAGACATTATATGTCATATGACCTGATACAATTTGTTACTTTGACATCGTCATGGTCTTTGACCTTGTCCAACTCATGTATAGCTACCTGTATATAATGTCATTAGAAACATTAATGCTATAATAAGATTAGGGTGTTTAATTTGGGGAAGAACTAGTGGCAGATGCGGTTAGGGCGCTGCCCCTTGCCTCGGCGTCAAGCTGGCTATACAACAGGTCGAGGGCAGGGACTTACTTCGGTTGGGTAATTTCCTTGTGCTTGATAAACTCATGTAAGTTGAGATTATAAGTTCGTGAGGGTTTTCTAACACTCGGAGATCTTTGTCAGTTCCGTTGTAAAACCTGTTAAGGCTTCCCGTCCACCTCAGAGTTGTAAACACATTAAACTATATAGATTAAGCTAGTATTAAGCTAGTATTAACTTAAGCTAGTATTAACTAACTCAATAGAGTATTGTGTCTGAAAATAATGGTAATTATTAATCTCAATACAGTTGCAATTTGAACTACATCAGTGAGTAGTGTTTATATGATGTATATCAGAACTGTATGAACTAAATTGATGCCAAACTAAAGTAGTTTTAAGATTTGAGACTTTGCCACGGAGTACCAATTTTATATTTTAGCATTACTGGAATGTAAACCGCAAGAAAACTGGTACATACTGTATTATAATAATAAAAAAATGTTCAATATATCAACAATTAAAGCACTTTCCGGGGATAGCCAACAACGTTTTAGTCCCTTCAGCTTACTTTGCCGTATATCACTGCAGATGTTTGGTGTTTTCTACATAAACAAAACAATTATAAGATATAATGTTCCGCACTATAACATTGTTAACCATGACTCATGAGGCATAACGAAAATATCTCAAAGGATCATTAACTTGCATACGCTATCCCCGTTAATATAATAAGCTATCCCCGTTAATATAATAAGCAATCCAAAATGATATGGTCTATCGATACATAAGTTCATAATATTAATGAGAAGCTTTAAGGAAACCACAAGCAAAAGAGCGTTCTAAATGCTATCTTATGATAAAAATCATAAATACAAAATAAGGTGTGTATTGAAAAAGAATGTTCTGCGAATGCGTTCAAGCAAGCAAGGTAATGAGGCTTGACCACGTGGTCATAGAGCGTGATATTTGAGCATTTGAGGAAAAATTCACGGTGATAATTGCGTTTACCATTAGCATGTCAACCCCCTGGAAATTTATGACTAAAATAGTTTATTCTAATGTTTTGCGAACGTTCAAGACTCAAGTACAGACACGCGCGACACACGATACAGCGCGTGTAATACACGAATACATTCAGAATACATGCACACGGTATAGACCACTTTCATAATTCAGATGAGTTTAAATATTCTTTTATGTGCATCTTAATGCCTTATCAGCCTCGTTTCTATGACTGAAATTGAATATAATTTATTAACCTGGACGAGGTCAATGAGGCTTATTAAGATGCACATAAAAGAATATTTAAACTCATCTGAATTATGAAAGTGGTCTATACAACAGCTGAAGGGCAAACTAACAACAATAAAACCTCGACCTCTAAGCGTGAAAAGCACAATGGCCCTCTGTCTTTATGTCCATTTGAGATTTTGAATGTTTCATATGTGATCGAGGAATTGTGCACAACACTGCTTCATTGCCAGGCAAAACATTTTTTTATTTAGTCATATCATGTCGCATCAGATTAATGATTAATTGATTGCCGTACCAACATGGGATGTGAATGAGATTCTAAATAGCGTCAAAAAGTTTACTTCAGACCCCGTCCCCTCCATCGCCACCGTCCATGTGCTGTACGAAGTTGCACACGTGCAGTGCACGAGCCGGTCCATGGCAAACGTATAGTACATTCTATGGAAACACTAAGCGCCGAACGAACTTGATATGTTCTCCAATTGGTCAGTGACAAACTATAATGTATTATAAGTGCCGTACGAAGTTCACATGCTCACAAACCGGCATTCTCGTACCCAGGCTCTTTCCTCTACGCTTTTATCATCGCCACTGAGTGCCCCCACGGATCGGTCGGTGACAAAAATTTATTATGGCCACCAAGTGCCATGTGAAGATCACATGCTCACAAACCGGTCCGTAGCAAAAGTGCGTCCAGTGTGCCGCCAGAGGCAAAAGTGTATTGTTGTCACCGTACGAAGTCGTACATGTTCACAAAACATTACGTCCGTGCATTGCACGAAAGGTGCCGTGCGAAGTTCACACGTGTACGGATCGGATACATGCGTAAGCAGAATAAGGCTTACTTTTAACAACACTGCATACTGCATGTGATATTAATTTAGTTTTCATTTAACATAAAATAATACTTCGTCAGTATGTCATTTTGTTTCTTTTCGGACAGTTTCATTAATTTTTTCGGACTAGAATTAGGTAAATGTACCCAACAAAATACAAAGTACAGTGTCAGTGTTTAAACTTTGGGATTTTTCGTAGGTTTGATTAAAGTGAAACGACAAAAAGTCAGAGAAACAAGGTGTTCTGGTATCCCCTTGTTCGCTGTGGCAACTCCACCCACACAGACAACACGTAGAAAGAAAACAATCTTTGTTGCCTTCATAAATTGTGTAATATAGATTATAGTAGCAAGAATACTTTCATTAAGAACAAGTAATGAGAACTCTCAATATAACAATTTCCTGGCAGCCCAATACATAGACTAATTTGGAAGTATATATGTCCTGAGCTCTTTCACGTTTTGAAAGAGATACTCTTCAAAAGGATTAAAACAATCTTTTCAATATAAGAAATTTCATTTTTTGAAAGTCTTTTCAATATAAGAAATTATATTTATCTTTCGTTCAGCCTTACGCTGGGTTAATCATTGGATGTGGTTTCATAATTCTCGCAGTTGTGATCATGATATCCTTGTTATGCCTGCGATTTATGAACGGTATTCTGGACTGGGGAGATAAACAGGCAGACTATGCGACTCATATTCTTAATGGAAATTATCAGAGGGTAGACACAGAGACAGTGAAGAACGAGAAGTCAAAACAACCACACGCAGCTATCACTATTCACACTATTCAACCTTATGGTAAAATAATGAGAGAAGAAGAGAGTGACGTGCCTTATACTGAAGATAGTGATATGGAAATTGAGGCAAGTAATCATGCATGAATATGTATCAGTGCTTGTTTCTTTAAAGTAGCATAACGATTCATTGACGAGGATAAAATGCATGAAGTTAACTAGTAATTTTAATGTTTCGATGAAAATATTTGAAAAAGGTTTACAATTGTCACACACTTTGATCAAACGATTCTTAGTTCATATGATCAAAGTAACTTTGATATAGTATTGATATAGTAGTGCAATAAATGTAAACCCTGAGTTTTTACATTTGAGTGTGAAGGGTAAGGTAGTACTCTTAACCAAAGGCCAATCAAATCCAAACAAAATTTAGTTCTTGTTAAACAATCGTGTCCAGGATCAGTATGCAGAATTAACGCAAGAAACTCAACAGAAACTCGACGTGGCAGTTCTTATATATAAACATTGATAGTTATGATCTCATCCACGATCTCGTTAAAAACGTTATATTACACGTTCCTTTCAAAATGAAAGATCATACTATTTCAGGAAAGAAAAATAAAACAAAATTAAAAATTATTTCATTCCTTTATTTCAAATTAGAAATATAGTCGTTTTGCAGTTCGGTTAATATAGAATTTTAATAACGGAAGTAAGGTTCCTATATAGTAACTCCTCTTAACTTCAAATGGCCTAATTTATGTGTATAACTAATTTTCACGTGGCACCGCGTCAATATAGTGTTTCGTTCATTTCTTGTTATTACTAAGTCAGTTGCGTGTAAGTTTATCGTTATATATTCTTATTATAGTACATCTATCCGATACAAAGATTACTAAGCAGCAAGGAGAATCTTGGAAAGTTGTACTTTTCTTCACAGTATCTTCCAAGGTTTGTAATCATATTTTGATTTCTTAAGTTTTGTAAACTGACACTTCTTGTGCTACTACAATGTAACTAGCGTATCTGTTTTACATTTCATTGGAGCAAGTGCATGTAATTAAAGGGAAGCACATCTTCTAGCAAAATTGAAGAATGATGTGAAAAATGATACTGCGTGCTTTAACCTTCCAGCTGACTTTGCAATACTTTATGCTTTTGCTATAAAATCATAAAATCAAAACCTCCGTGTGGTGGAAACCTCCGTGTTGTGTTCCTTGCATATACTAGCCACGTCCTGCTACGGTTCTACCACGGTTCTGTCAGAGCGCAGTGGTTCTACCGATATCATCCGCGGTCACCCGAGCTGCAAAACCATTATAAAGCATTATTATACCATATAAGCTATCCTGTGTAGTTTGAAACACCCTGACTTGAAAAAAACGTCAATGCATGTTAGTGAGCGGGTGCAGTGATGGGAAAACAAACGTTCTTTTTAAGTGAAACTGCAAAGGTGCATGATCATGTGATTGAAATAACCAATTACTGACAACTTAACCAAAGCACTGTCGAAAGAAAGAAGTATAGAAAAAGGTTGTAAGAATGTGTGAGTGGAGATAATAGAGAACAGTGGGATGTCAAAGACAAAGAAAACAAAGAAGCACTGCATTCCGTTTACTATCCACGGCAGCCACACTACTGTTATGGAAAAGATTTTGACCCAGTTGGAAAGGGATCATTTCTGCATGATATTGTCAAGCAGGGAGAAAGAGGTTACTATAAGTCAATGTAATAATTTTACTCTTCTCAACCTGAATTCAGTAATTATTTTATCACGAAAATGATAATCACGAAAAGTAACGCAGTATTAAATTCCCACTTAGTATGTTATTTTTCTCCTTTCAGTTCTAAACTAGTTGTAAATCTCCTCAAAGCAGATGAACTGCCCGAGGCAAAAAACGATCATCCAAGAGTTTACGTCACAGTCAATCTCCTACACAATAATAACATCAACACAACAAACCAAGAATTAAAGTCCAACGTTCAACAAGGAACATATTCTCCTGACTTTAACGAGAGATTCGAGTTTGATATATCAAATTCAAACGTCCAGGAGACATTTCTACGGTTAATTGTCTGGTATGTGGATAGTTTTTCACAAGGCGAGTGTCTTGGTATGGTGGAGCATAATCTTGATGGACTGACAGAGGGAGGCATTTCTGCAAATGAAGAAACCGTCGTTTGTAAAGATATCCAACGAATATCACGGGTAAGGATATGGAAATATAAAGTTCTTGTTAAATTATTATAGGGAATGATCACTGATTTCAAAAATAGACTGGATAACGTAACTCATTGTTCACTGGCGAAGAAAATGAAGCCAGTTAAACCTTGGTAGAAATCCACCATTAGAAATAAAGCCAGTTGAAGAATAGGAATCCACCATTAGAAACGAAGTCAGTTGAACATTGTTAGAAATCGACCATTAGAGATGAAGCCAGTTAAACCTTGCTAGAAATCTACCATTATAAATTAAGCAAGTTGAACAACAGGAATCCACCATTAGAAATGAAGCCAGTTGCACATTGCTAGAAATCCACCATTAGAAAGGAAGCCAGTTGAACAATAGGAATCCACCCTAATCCATTTTCAACACAATGTCAATAGATAGTCAATTCATCATTATTTCCAGATCAGTGGTCATGATCGGCGGGGAAAATGTCCACAAAACGACTGGATATTTACTTTTTTCAAGCAAAACTTGAATTTCCTCTTCATTTAATTGTCCAAATCTGGCAGCCATTTTTCTACTTTTCTCTACTAGCAGGATATGTAAGAAATATTATATGAGCTCGAGTCGGATACAGCCAATATCCGACGAGAGCGAATATAATATTTCACTTATAATATAGCCTTGAGCTGGTAAACCATTCTATAAAATTAAACGAAAAATAAAAGATGTTTTCATGTTTTGTTTTGTTTTTCTGGCCAAATCAGGCAAATGCAAATTAAAAAGCGATTATTTTGCGATACATGTTTACTTTTCGTAATTTCTTTTTAAGTATAAATTTTATACACATTTACATTTGGCTTACCGTCAAAAACCTTCATTCCAAATTTTGTTGCCTTTTTGTGTTCTTAGGCGTGCTATTTTGAAGCAAAACTCCAATTTCTTCATCATTCATGCTTACAAATCTAGAAGCCATTTTGTTTTTTTCCCTACTAGTAGGATATTGCTCTACTAGTAGGATATCACAAAATATCCTGCTAGTAGATAACCAATCAGATTGCAGCATTGTGGTTGGCTATATTATAAGAGCTAATATCCTGCTAGTAGAGAACCAATCAGAATATCAGATTGCAGACTACCTCATATCCAGAGCTTGTGTATATAATAATATGTAATAGTTTACGCTAGCAAGCCTCATAATATGTAAGATTTACATCCAGCAACTACTTCCCCTATACTACTTCATACCGCGTACCTTCTAGCGCAATGGAGCATTAAACTGATCTTAATTGGCTCTGCGGAGGAGAGAGCCTCATGGCTATTGCACCTATGCTGAGTTATAACTCAAATAGATTTACATAATATGCAAAGCGTCTGACATTTGTCCACCTCATCTTACGTAATGTATTTATATCATGCAACATTGCAACGGGCCAAGAAACGAGTCTATCTATACCGATAAAAATTCCGGGATAGTAAATTGCAAACTAAAGCGCTCTTTATTTTGTATTTCCTAGGATTTTCAAGATCATAACCAAAACAGTGTGTACGGTCATTACGGAGCTGTATTATTTTCACTCACTTATACACAAACAACAAAACGACTGACAATTGTCTTATTCAAAGCTCAGAATCTCAACCTCATATCAGATGACAATCAAGGTATGTTCAACGATTGCTGTCTTTGCTGTTTATTACTGCTGTCTGGGTTAGTTGTATACAGTGGACAGTGACGTCACAGGTGTAGGTTCCAGTCTCATCTGCGTCTCATCTGGTTCCAGTCTCATCTAGTTTGAAACTGTGGTAGTAATGCTTGATCACAAACCGCGAAATAGTCCACCAACCATGTGTTATAATCTTCCAACGCCCTAAAATTCCTATCTTTTTACAGGTATTTACGCAGAGGTTACTATACTTTACGTCAGAAAGAACAGACGAAAACGAAAAGTGACGCGATCCATGTCTGGCACGAACAATCCAGTTTACAACGAAGCCATTCTGTTTGATCTGTGCGATCTTGATGTTCAAGATATGAAACTTCAGATAACTTTAAAACAGAAAAGAACTGATAAACCTGATATAGCTCTGGGACGAGTGCTAATGGGAAGCGATGTTTATGATAGTGACGCAAAACTGCATTGGAATAACACAATGAATGCAAATAAGGCAGTCGCGCAGTGGCACAATTTACGGCAATGTCAATCGTATAATTACAGTAACAGGAGAAGACTGCGAGGTCGGTTAAGTTGCAGTGAAAATGAAGTGTTAACCGACTCTAGTTCTTCTGATGATTAGTCCGCGCATAACTATTGAATTATTGACCGCAATAGAATTTTAGGTCAGGAGATCGAGTGATAGCGTGCAGTCAGTCGCTAATTGAGTGATTAGTAGTTTTAATTGAGCGTTTAGGAATGTGATTGGCTAGATTTCAATGTACAAAGATTTTAGTAACAATTTAACAAGAAAGCAAATAGAATTTTTGAAAAGAGTGATCTCTTCTAAATAAAACATATCAGAAAAACGATTGTTGATTATTTATATCCTCTGTCTGTGGGTAAAGTGGTAAACAGATCTTTTCCATGTACCTTAGCATCCTATCACATTGAGGGAATCATTATTTGAATAATATAGGAGCCCCGAATATTTATCAAATCAAAAAATATAGCAATCTAGCAGTAGTAAAATCATCTGTCACCTTTCTACTTTACTCGGGCTTTCCTTGTTTTTTAACTGAATAAAACTACTTTTGATAGAAGAACATGTTGTCTGCACTGGAGGGTAAAATTCGAAACACTGGCTCAAAACTTCACAAGTTCTCCTAAATTAGCGTACTGGAGGCCTTTGCGGAGGAGAGTCGTGAAATGATGTCAGTTGGCCGGGTATATAGGGTGCTTTTCCTAATCTGATGCGAGTGCATGGTTCTATCACGTCAATAAACGTGGTTATTTGGCAGCATCCATCAATGTCTTGTTCTTAAATCTTGTATTTTGAGGTTATATAGATACAAAATTCAATATCAAATTTGTGTCACAATAAAATTGTATTTATATTTATTATTCTGCAAGTGTATTTTTCACAGATAATATGCAGTCTGATAATCAAAGCCCTTAAATCAAGAGTATTGTATATACTTTGAGTTTTAAACATAAAACTAGTGTACATAATTATACCGTTTTAGATGTCGATTATATATTGTCGAGAGAGAGAGAGAGAAATTCACAATTATATGGCGGGAAATCGGGGGAAAATGTTTCCTTCAAAATAGTCTGAAAAGGAAATCACTTGATCCCATTTTTACAAGGTTTCCGGCTTTGAGGCACAAAGTGTGTCCGTGCTGAAGATATTTTAGTGAAAAACACGAACATATCCAATACAACATTGGAAAGCAATGTTGAAGATGACATTATTGGTGAAGTTATAAACTGAAACAGCTATAGAGATGAAGAGGAATAAATGGTCGCTAGGTTGATCAAAATTTCAACACTACAGATAAAGGTAATGTATAAAAAATTACCTGCATACCAACTGAAATACCGAATACTGTTCAAAGCAGTAGAAAAGTATAAGGGGATCGTACAGCGGGGACGGAAAAGCCCTATATAGTGTTCAAGACTCCACGAAATTTGGTTTCGAATGTTCCTCGTTTTTGCCACCCTAAATTTTTTCCCCTTAATTTAAATTTAGCCCCTTTTACTTGAATGTATGTTATCTGACAAGTATAGACGACTTTGGACTAGGGTCAGTTCTTTGTTAGCCAACTTCTTGTTTATAAAATAATATGTTTGATCATATTCAAAAAAATCTGCGATTATACTGATCCAAAACTTGTTTCTTCATTTTCTTTATTAATAGTATGTTTTATCTGAAATTTGGCAGTGGCCCACGACCACTAAAATAGTGAGCCTGCCACGCAGGATAATCTGCCAGGAAGAAATTGCATATTGGCATATATTAACTATTCCTTTAAACCTCTGTTTATTGTATATTTCCATGCATGCGTTACCTCCTTTGTGCTCCAGAAACCGTTGCTGACCTTTCTGCATAAGTAAACATTATTAACCCTGAACGAGTTCCCTCTTCAATGATCTTACTGACGTTATAACTTCTTCCCAACTGCGTATTACACGAACATATGACATGTTAACTATTCCTAGTTTCCTAAATAAGAGTTTTGTTCTTTTAACACAACACTTTTAATAATTCTATTCCCGATCTTTCGAAACGTCTCGTGTATTCATTCGACCTAGCGTGTTCAAGCGCCGTGTAATTATAGAGTAATTCAGGCAAAGGCATGCAAGACTTGTTTGGCGGTTGGTATTAACCCACACTTGCATAAACAACGGTTTAAGGCGATTCTTGCGCATGCCAATATTCAAGTTCTTATATCTAGCATGGCGTCTGCAATGACATGAAATTTAAATTGAGTTTGTATAACATGGTCTAATGGCTGGATCATGCTTCCTAACAACTACAGAGACACAGAGTTGGACTTTGGGAATCATTTTAGCGTAACTGAGGAAACCATCTGTCTATTGATTCAATTCTTAAGCAAATATTTTGAAGGTAAGATCAAATAATATACTTATGAATTATGTTGTTTAACCGAGTGCTGAAAGTTATAATTTTGTACCAGCACATCTGTCGTGAAAATACAGCATGGCCTAGTGGGTTTAACAATTTGCTTGAACTGGCTTGAGCATATACATACTGGACATCATGCAATCAGCATACGTGCTTGGTCATTCACTAGAATAATAAACTGTTTACGAATAATTCATTTCGTAATAGATGTATCCTAGTAATGGAATGATTAGCTTAAATATCAAGAAATGCCTTTTAACTTATTGACACTCCCGGAAAATTCAATGACTTTGTTTTAAATTATTTTAATTGCCTGTCACATAGCATTGCAAAACTTGGTTGTGTATCATAAATTATTTGCTTTAATTTTCAATTAAATTATATATCTTTGACTTTGTGAATATACTCTTCAGCAACATAAACTTTTAATAATGACTTCATTGACTTGCATGTTTTCACCAGAAAAGGCAAAACAAAGAAATGCAATGAAGCGCAATGAAGTGTGCGATAAAAGCATTGATATTAGCACAAGCTGATAACCACAAAATCCCATCATTCATCAAGCGATAAATCAAGGCAGAAGAAAAGCAAATTTTGAAAGAAAATCTTTTCAAGCAATTCTCAGCTTTTGAACATGTATGACCCTGCTATATTGATATTAAAAACCTGGATGTTGATACTCGAGAACCTGAAAAAAGTAATTAATCTTCAAAAATAAGATAAACTTCTCAGGTCGACAAGAGTTGACATCCAGGGCTTTTTATATCCACACCGAAGCTGAAATTCCAAGTTTAAAGATTGTATAATTGTATTAATATCGAGCATTTTTGCGTAAATAAATATCAGACGCGTAGAGAAAATAATCAATGCCAATGGATCAATCCCGAAAATCGGACTGTATGAGCAAACAAGCCCTTGGCCTTAGTTAGTGAAAGAGTCGTATATACTCCATATACGGTTCATTGTAATTATAGCATATATAGGCATAGCGCTCATCATGACCACAAGATTCAGCTTCGTCTGTTTAATAACAAGCATATACATGTAGGGAAACGTTTTGTGAATACTCAGTCAGCCGTTTATGGTTAAATTAATGCTAAATTATCAAACAATTATCCAAGTAAGGTTACGAGTAAAATAGATAAACAAATGTCCACACTATGCCAATGTATCTACAGTTATATATCAACAATAGCTTGTATCAATTTTTCATTCTTCATCAAAAACAAATACCTTATGAAACAGATCTAGAAGTATGATGTACTCTAATCTCTATGTAGTAAATCGTACCCCTCCCCCGCCCCTTTCGAATTATGTGTCGTCTATAACTGTGCGCAAAAAAGTTCAACAATGTTGTATAGTGGAATTATCCAACCTCATAATAATTTACTGCAGTTGATTTGGATGCTACACATATATCTTAAAGTGTTTATCGTCAGACGTCAGAATCACTAGTCGAACGGAAGTATACACTTTATGCACTTAGCACGTGCAATGATGCGGAAGAATGACTTACTTCAACACATGACCTAAATCACATGCATGCTTTGCCATTTAATTGGGGGGAAGTTTATAAGCCTTCCATTTGATGGCAGCTGGATCAATCACCAGTAGATCTACATTATTTGTGTGTATTACCACATTGTATTACATCGGCCATCTAGCTTGACGTGGTAAATGCAGCAACGAACAAATGGAAACCAGGCTAAATTTCTGCATGAATATTGTAGAAACTGTGGGCTTTGGGAACACTTGATAAAAGTGCCATTGGGCAGCAAAACGTGACTTTTCAGATAAAACAAAATAGGAAGTATATTTTTCAGAAACTATAACATGTATAGAAGCTGTGGCAATACTTTACTATTAAGTAATAAACAAGTAATTATTCTGTAAATTCGTATTATAGGATTTATAGCTGCATGTATACCTGCAGGGCAACGGTGATCACGCTTCATGGAAACCTTTTTCCTGTCTATCATTTTATGGAGAAATATTATACATGATATGTTTCTTGTTACATGACAATAAATGTAATTGCAAATTTGTTCTTTGGAAACACCAGGTTTCTTAATTACGCAAAGGTTTCGATCCACGATCCGGATCTTCATCAGTGCAAATAATATGAAGATCTTCAGTTCCAGGTTTATAGATGAAAAGCTTTGTTAAAAGTACATAAACGCGTTGTTCTCCACAAAATCAAAATAATTATTTCAATTTTGTTCCATTTAGCTCAATGAATGAACTAGCCTTAGCCATTGTACTCTCGCTATGGATCGCAACCTTGTTGATCTTGGCAATATGGGTGGCATTCTGGAAAACCAGAAGGAAAAAACGTCCAATATCCGAATCTGAGGAAGAATTTTTAAGTGAAGAAATTAGTCTAGTAAACGATGAACCTGCCCTGGCTACGAAGATTGCTTCAGTTCAACCTATATATAAACCATATCCAATAACATTCGAGGTAAGAAACAGAATTTTCCAATCAGTTTTTAAAAATAATATTCTATAAATGCAAGCGCCAATGTTGAGATCTGTGTTTAAAAACTCAATAGAAAAATTTCCGCTACGAAAAACTTCTGCTGCAAAGAAACAACAGAACCAAAACGAGCTTTTCTATATATCGGAATGAAACATGATACAAAAACCTGGAAAATATAAACATAATTAAAAATAGAAACAGATTTAGTTTAAAATCTATTTTTTAAATGTATTACAAAGCAGTTTTGGAATAAAATAGGACATAAATATGAAATTTTAACAAAATACAAAATATAATATGTGCTTCTAAAAATTGAGGGGAAACCCTGCTTTTTTCGATTTAATTGTGTCCAGCTCAGCGGGTTTGAACAGGCTAATATAACTGACAATAGAGAGAACCATTTCTCTAAAAGATCCTGTCACATGTAAATGACTCTAGCCTGATCGCAAGGATAGTGTTCGTTGATTTGTCAATCTCTTTGTTTACTGAATGAGCGGCGCGCAGCAAAAATATGCAGTTATGGTACCTGCGGTATCATCAAACACAGCGGATTGTTCAAACGAACAGGAGATTTGATTTTCATTCATATTTAGTACGAGATTTGTGGAAAGGAAAGAATATTAACACAATGGGATCATTAAACACTGTAGCTTTTCGTTAAGGAATGTTCGTTGAGACAAGACTATTCTGGCTGCGTGTAAATAAATAATGGTATAACATTGTCATTTCTTTTTGGGTGATCTTGTATTTCCCTTGATTTGAGGGAGACATAAATTTGTATGACGCCACCCGGTGCTTTCCTGCAGTACGTGGTATATAATCTCAGACTCATGGGATAATTATCTTACATTTCAATTCTACAACCCAAACATGGATGGGAAGTTGTTGATTGTCTAACAACAAGTGTTAGGAAACAGTGAGTGTATTTTAACGAGATCCGAGGTTCCTTTTCCCATATGAAAGAGTCATTGAACGTGTAATATGATATATATAGCAGTGAAAATCAAATAATGCGTAGCTGACATACTCAACATTTGCACAGAGACATTTGCATATATAGTAATCATTATAATTTTATGTTTCACTAGAAAAGGGGAAATACAACTGATGAAGGGGATGAAGACTCGAATGGATATTTGTATTTTTCTATAAAATATGAAGACGATAGGTAAGACCTGTATATAAGAGTCTGTATATAATAAACAAAAACTTGTTTCTAGATGGAGTCCAGGGACACTGGAATATCATTCACAGTCATGTCAAATATAGCCATCAGTTGGCACATTTGTTTTGACAGTTCTTAAAATAGCTCGCGGCAGCATCCTCTCGAACTTTCATCAGGCTGTCACCGGGCCAGCCCGGATCGTGAGCGCTTATATGGGGGAAATTTTCATACCGGTAAACGAGATCTTGCCTGTTTCTGTCTTCGTTAACCATCTGTAAGTACCTGCCAACCACCTGTCTAACTCTAGGATTTGTATCACCTACTAGTGTCTGTTAACCCCCTGTCCACGTGTTAGCATCTGGTTCCAAACTAAGCATATGCTACCAGATGGATATAACTCATCATTCATATAATAAATAAAATATTTGTTTCTTCAGATCGGTGCTCGTGGTGAGATTGGTTAAAGGCGAAAACATCCCAACTCAGGATTTATTTCCGAGCAAACCTAGCGTTGAAATACAAATACTTCCCGCAAGAGCTGAACCTGGGAGTGGTCGAGATGGTATTGAGTTTGAAATTTCCCACGAAGAACTTCTGCGACAAACTGTCCATTTCTGTGTTTGCCGTTATGATAGATATTCAAGAAAGAATACGATTGGGGATGTATTCTTGTCTCTGGCCGAGCTGACAGCAGAAGGAGTGGATCTGAGTCAGGAGATATTTATACGAAATTTAATTGAACCAAATATTGAGGTATTAAATGGCCTTGAAACAGTTTAAAATTTAACCCCTCCGGATCAGAGGACACAAACAAATGTTGTCTAAAATAGTCTGCATAGCGTAAAACATATCGCAGTCATGTCTGGCAAACCCTAGAATCTGATATAGCTGGAAAATAAGTTAATACGCTTACATACTTGTAAAACAACTAATATGCAACTCACTACAATCAAGCAACGAACAACACAACACAACACAACACAACACAACACAACACAACACAACACAACACAACACAACACAACACAACAACAATTATTATATCAATGACTACTAAATCTATAGATAGTTCTACATAGTGGAAATATGTGCGAGATCTCTAAAGGTAGAACCTTCATACCTTAGATCAGTATAATGGAGCCAAAAAGCCCGCAGTATCTCTGGGAGAAAATAAGAACAGCAGTTCGCGAAGGAAAGTTACGACACGAGATGAAAAGAAGGTCATTTATGGAATCAGTTGAATGGGACGCTGCAGCCTCCGAGGACGCAGAAAGCAGGTACATATGTACTGTGCATTATACATACACACTCTTTAGCATAGGAAAGAGACTTGAGTCATAATGGCCTAGATCTCAGTGCTTAAAACAGAATATAAGAGTTCAACATAGTTTCTTAATTCTCTTGCTATGAAATGCAATTTTCAGCAACTTTCATCCATTCATCTTTGTTTAAGGTGATCTTTCTCAAAGCTTTTTACAGGCCACACCTGGGCAGCTACGAGAACTAGTTTCGCGAGGCAGAGTAATACATGTGATACATAAAGTATTCAACCAGAGACAATTAAACTTTTTATAGATTAAAAGATGTAATTTTTCTGTGCAATTACAGTAGATGTAATTCTATATCTTTATATGAAACAAAGGACGTCAGAAGAGAAGGATGAGACAAGTCATCGAGAAAGAAAGAAGAGCGTGAAAGACAATGGACCTCTGGGAAATCTATTCTTCTCGTTAAAATATGAAGCCAAAAGGTACAGCTATTGTCATGTATTTTACCATTATGCACATCCACATCCACACACGCACATTATTCATGCTCTTTCATATTTGACCTAGACGTTTTATTTTGAAAACAATTGTGATATTACCTTAATTCCTTATTTGTTTAACCTAACTCACTCTGTCAACTTTCCCTAAGGGAGGAATACGCGGGAAGAAACCTTGCACGACTTTCGGATGAGGGAGTTTCCAGAATTGAGTTTCCAGAATTGAATTCACGGTATCGGAGCTGGTGAAAGACAATTGCTCTGACCGCGCGACTTTGAATAGATATCACGCAAAATGACACGGTACAACTGCAGTTATAACTATACGAAAGACTTTCATTGACTTAGTCTGTATTAGTTAAGACTCTCGTTCAAATATGGACAACTTGCAGAATGGCAATGCGATAGAGGCGACCGAATAAATTCCTGACTATTTAGATTGCAAAATAGCTTTTGTTGTTTATGACCCAATTATATAGAAAAGGTTAATAAGTTGAAGAGTTCATAATTCACATTCACATGATTATTTTTGTTTCTAAAATTTTACAAATATTTAAAAAAATATTCTTTCAAAATCCATTCACTTTATTTTAGATCAAAACTTCTCGTACGAATAATGAAAGCTGAAGGTATTTTATAATATGTTGTTATAGCATTTATATTTAGTTATAGTTTTTGTAATTATTGATTCCCTTTTGGGGATGGTCAATTAAATTTTCAATTCATCTCAACTCAACTCAATTCAACTCATCTCAATTAAAGGTATTCCAGATCATGATGGTGAAGAACCAAACGTATTAGTAGAATGTGCGTTGATACCTAGAGATTTTTCGCAGAAACCATCTGCCACAGCCGTGCAAGAAAATACATTTACTCCAATTTTTGAAGAACTTTTTGAATACAAAATTGATTTCGGAGAATTATGGAAGAAAAAACTTCATCTAGTGGTATGGTATGTTGATGCATATTTCCATCTCACAAATTTGGGAGAAGTTATATATTCACTCAGTAAACTGGATATTGAAGGATTGGATATATCACAAACTGCCATGCTTTTCTCCAAGGAGATTACTCTACTTCATCAGACCAAGGTAATTTTTAACATGTCCATGACAATGAGACATACGTTAACGGTTTGAAAATACGGTCTAGAAAAACCGTTTTTCATGTCATACCGTTCATTATCCTTTTGATTCGAGCTTTGTTATCGCGTGGGAATACTCACGAGTCATTATCACCAACAATCGTTATGGTCAAAAGAGTTGCTTGGAATCGTGGTACATAAATATATGAATCATCATGCTTTGAATAGGGGTGACGGTTGCTATCTTCAACAATTATATCTCCACCTTGTTGGTCGATTAAGTCATCCCTCAAGTATAAGGAGCCAAGGAGCCACGTTGAGACTTTTGACCACTCCTTAAGACACTAGATTCGAGTGTCGAAACGGTGGGTCGTGAATATAATTTGTTCGGGGTTTGCCAGAGACGTCGGAGAGCGGAGTGCGCGGGGGTGGGGGGGGACTGCCGTTACGTTCGCATCCCCCCCAACCACCCCCCTCCGATACCCTACCATCGCCCCGGCGTCCCTGGGGATTGCATTCATTTACTTAAACCAAAGTAGCGAGCGAAAACACGTTAACCATCCGTCAAGACAGGTAAAGCTTCCCGTTTAAATGTTTTCATATATATAGACCGTTTAATGGCTGTATCAGTTTAAATGGTTATTATTATTACAATTTATATAAAAACGGTAGCCCTTCAGCGTAAATGCTGTTTTTCACGAGGCCGTTTGTTTACTATTTATTTGAAATATACTAAAAAATATTAACTACAAATATTGAATATATACTCTCACATATATATGTTCCGTGCCGAAGCTCCCCTCTAGGAAAAGGATTTCTTCATAAAGTCAGTGCTAGGTTTTCCTAAGTAAAGTTTACGGTCATTGTCTCTTAGTTGATAGATGTCATTATGTTTAAATTTAAACATCTCAGATATGTATTCTGGTAATTCACCTTGAAGGGCCTTAAAAGTCATCATAATTTCACGTTTCTTAAGCGGAATTTTGTCAATTGGTTCCCAGCCTATAAGCGTTCAAATATTTCCTTAGATCTTACTTCATAGTTTAATCCTGTGATTACACGCGCAGCCCTTTTTTGCATTTTGTATAGCTTTTTAGTATGCGTACAATTACGTATTGTTTCAAATCGAGTCAGCTTATTTGTCTCTATAGCCAGCTATTTACATTATATAAATCATTGTTTATCTTATTTTCAATCTCTGCAAGCGAGGTACCAGAACTTGAAATGTTAGTATCGTCTGCAAACATTGAGGCCTCAGTTTGTTCAAGGCAATTTGGGAGTTCATTAATGTATAACGAGAGCAACAATGGACCTAGGTTAGATCCCTGTGGAACTCCGCATGTTATATAGTTCAGCTGTGATTTACTTCCTCGCATGAAACTACTTCCTCCGCTGTTTATATTCTTTTGTGTAAACTAAGCAAATAAAAAGCTACTGTCTTGGACAAAATATCTGCAAGGTTACTACGTGAATGTCCTGACTTAATTGCCGATTCCCTTACTCACATCTTTAATCGGTCGATAACAACAGGATCTTTCCGGAAGACTGGAAATGCTCAAAAGTTATCCCTCTATTTAAGCAAGGGAATCGTGAGTGCCTTGACAATTACCGACCAATTTCTATCATCCCTGTCGTTGCAAAAGTATTTGAGAGAATTGTCTATGATCAATTGTATTTATACTTATCTGCAAATGATCTGCTAAATAATTGTCAGTCAGGGTTTCGTGGTCTACACTCTACTGTTACCGCTCTTCTTGAGGCGACTAATGATTGGGCCTATAATATTGACTGTGGGAAAGTGAATGCTGTTGTATTTCTTGATCTTAAAAAAGCGTTTGACACTGTAGATCACGAAATACTTTTGGGTAAAATGAATACATACGGCATTCACGGTAGCGCTAGCAAGTGGTTTAGATCATACCTTTCTGAAATTAACGTAAGCAAAAATGTTTCGTAAATGGCCAACTCTCTCAAAATTGCTTGCTACGATGTGGAGTACCCCAGGGAACGATATTAGGACCACTATTATTTCTTATTTACAGCCATATTTTGATTACTGTTGCATTGTTTGGGACAATTGTTCTGGTATACTCTAGTAGACAAGTTACAGAACTTCAGAATCGTGCTGCTAGAGTGCTAGCATCTTCCATGCAGGTATATGACGCCAATGCGGACTATTTATTTGAAAAGCTTGGCTGGAAAAACCTCAAGACTCAGCGTACAATTCATAAAGCCATAATGATGTACAAGTGTCTTAATGGTTTTAATTGTTTCAGATTATCTAAAGTCAATGTTTGTTGATCGCAATAGCGTCACAAGTTATACTTTGAGAGACACCGAGGGCACACTAGTGATACCACAGACATGCACCAACTATCCAAAAATAGTTTTAGTTATAGTGGTGCTGTCCTGTGGAACAGTCTCCCAACTGAAATAAGACAAGCTAACTCTTTGAGTAAGTTCAAGTCTGAATGCGGCAATTTCATTAGATGATACACAATGTTGCTATTTACATATATATACATTACATGCACGGCCCTCATGGAAAACAGGTTCTATTTACTTTTTAATATTATTGTGTATTGTGGATGTAGATGTATATGTTTAGTTCTTTTTCTTACTTATATATTTTGTAAATTACCATGAGTATACCGTGATGAGTATACCGTGCATGGTAATACGCGGTATATACCGTGCACGGTATACTCATCATCCTGATGAGTATACCGTGCATGGTAAATAAAGTTCACAGTTCACACTTCACTGTACACATTTGCATTATATTGCTTAGATACGATTTAAATAGCTCAGAGCTTCACCTTGAACTCCATATAGCTGTAGTTTTAATATCAGGATTTGGTAATCAACCGTATCAAAGGCTTTTTTTAGGTCAAGAAACAATACACCATTTATTATGCCTTTATCCATATTCAATAAATACTGGTCTGTTATTTGCAAGAGAGATGTTTCTGTAGAGTGGCATTTTCGAAACCCCGATTGTTGTTTGGTGATAATTTTGCTGTCATTCAAAAAAGTGGCTAATTGATCATAATATAAGCTTTTCTAATATTTTTGCAATTGCCGATATTACAGAAATTGGTCTATAGTTTTCACATTCATTTTTATCACCTGCTTTATAAACTGGAGTTACTTTGGCCAGTTTTAAGTCATCTGGAAAGGTACCAGTCACTAGAACCAAGTTAAAGATATAAGTAATGTCTCATATACAGTATAGTGTGGTCTGCAATTGCAGCTTTTAACAATTTATTTGTGATTTTATCAAGTCCCGCCGCCTTACTTGTCTTTATCTTATTCAGTACGTTAGTCAACTTCGTTTCGGAAATTTGTTTAAACGTAAATTGACTAGTACTTGGAGTGACGTACTGTAGGGGATCGAGATTATTTGTTGGTATAGTTTCAGCCAGTTTATGTCCAATTTCACAGAAAAACTTATTGAACTCATTAGCTATGTTCTCATTACCAGTAACAGTTTGTTCATTGATATTAAGCTGATTTACAGCTGTTGTTTTAGACTCCTTATTAAGTAATTTATTGATATATTTCCAGCTATCTTTACTATTTTCCAGATTTGTTTTGTAATAATGTGTTTTTGTATTCCTTATTAGTCTGGTAACTTGGTTTTTGCATTTTCTATAAGCTTCATGATATGTAGCAGAATTTAGTTTCCCTTCTTTCGTTCTGACCATTAAAAACGGCTGCCTCCATCCATTAAAATAGATATCTACATCCGTTTATCTGGTTTAAACATAACGTTAAATAATTTTAGCATCCGTTTAAACGTTTTCCGGTACGCCGTTAAAACTTACGGTTTATCTCTATATCCGCGTTTGCCATTCGTTGTTTAGCGTGTTGACGCGGAAGACGTTAACGTATGTTTTACCATGGAGTGTCAGGTTTAGTGAAATTAATGAATAATTTATTAATGCGACTATAAGGCTTTGTGTCACACTTTTTTGCCAATGAACGTTTGGTGGTATAACACAATATTGGATTTATTGCTCAGAAAATCATAGTTCATTTGTGTCATATCTCAGTGCAAATATAACTCTTAGTAGTTATGCATCTCTTATCATTAAGACCAAGTTATTTAGTATTTTGAAGAAATATCTATAATCAGGGACGCCGAAGCGATGGCAGGGCGGGTGGGGGAGGCGATGCGAACGTAAGGGCAGTCGAAAAAATTCGCTGCCACGCCCTTTCGATGGGATTTCGATGAATTTAATTGTTATTTCTATGTACAAATAGATCTATAGAGGTACAGAACGAAAAATGAACTGATCGTGTAATTTACAGTTGTATTCTCTCTTCTTTGGCAGTTTTATTATTTTTTCATTTATATTAAGAAGGGCACGTTTGCCCCTTAGGAAAGGGCAGGAGGGGCGCTTGCCCCCCTCTCCGGCGTCCCTGTCTATAAATCAACAGACTCTTAAAATATAGTTGTTTTACTTTTTGATGATTTGACTCATACAATATTTTGTCATGCATCAATTCAACTGATCAGCCAAGAGCTGTTAGACAGGCGCGCAATGCGTCAACGGCTTCGGCGATCAGATCCGTTTTAGTAAAATGACGCCATATCAATTTGACCTAACTCCATGCATGAACAACCTGTTTTATGTTTTTCCAGGATTCATCAACAAAAGATGCAGCGAAAGATTCAAGCAGCATTTTATTTTCACTTACTTACCTTCCAGCGACCAACAGACTGGGTGTATTTGTTCTCAAAGCTAAGGACCTAAAAACAACACAAGATAACCAGGGTAAGGGCGGTAAGGAACATCAAGGCTGCGGTTGTTGCTTTTGTGTGAGAATTTAGAAATGCTATTATTGCCGAATTCAATGAGGCATTATCGCTGCTGTCGGGAGAGCTCGCGATGATTTTTGACACCCAAAATTATCTGAATATACAGAGAGCAATAAGTCAGACTAGCATTATAATATCAGTGCTGGAGCTGAATACCCAAGGTAGGTGACTTCAGCTTGTCATCAACTGAGGTCTTGCAGCTCAAATACAGGTAGAACCAATGGGTTCAATCCTCGTGTGGGATGAAGAAGTGTTTGCCGGGAATTTTGCCCGAGTATTTACAGTTTGAACTATATATGGAAACAATCTAACGGCTGTAAATAAAACAATTTACAGGCAATTTCCCGAGTTCCAAAAACGTTTCAAGTCTAGTATGAATTTGGAAACCAAGCCTAAATCGAGACTCGAGTGTAAGTTACAATCACTTTCTGTGTTCTGTTTTACAGGTGTCTATGTAGAAGTAACTATTCTTCATCGAAACTCACGCCATCGGAAGGTGACCGGATTCAAAACGGGGACACAAAATCCACTTTACAATGAAACTTTATTGTTTGATTTGCAAGACTTTATTATTAGTACTGTAAAATTGCAAGTGACTGTCTATCAGAAAGCAGCCATGGGAGCTGATGTTCCGCTAGGAAAGGTCTTATTGGGAAAAGAAGTAGGAGGTAGTGAAGAATCACATTGGCTTGAAACACTAACAGCGGCCAAACCTATTGCACAATGGCATGAACTACAGCCATGCAGACCTGAGAAGAAAATGAAAAACATTACAACAATGAGGACAAGAGAACTTCGATCGTTTGAATTTTCAAAACGAAGATCACAATTACTGGAATAAAAACCATTGTCAGATAATAATCAGTGTTCTTATAATATTTAAACTATAGGGTAAGGAAGGTAGGTTGATACGTACGTACCTAGGTAAGTATAGATAGGTTAAGTGAATAGATTTTCAGGATAGTATAGGTAGCTATCGAGATAGGTATATAAATACTGGTATATATATAGGTTAACCTACACCTATGATATAGATAGGCCGGTAGATACAGTATAGGTATAGATAGATAATATAGGTATGCTTCATTGATATAGAGTGAGTTTATATACGCCAAACATTACAAACTGGAAGAAGCTCTTTTTTAATTCTCTTTTTCACCGGTATAATATTGCGCGTTTTAGAACAGATCTATGTGTTGCTTGTATACTGCATGTGTCGCTTGCATACTGCATGTGTTGCTTGTATGCTGCATGCGTTGCCTGTATGCTGCATGTGTTGCTTGTATACTGCATGTGTCGCTTGTATACTGCATGTGTTGCTTGTATACTGCATGTGTCGCTTGTATCATGCATGTGTTGCTTGTATACTGCATGTGTCGCTTGTATACTGCACGTGTTACTTGCATACTGCATGTGTTGCTTGTATACTGCATGTGTTGCTTGTATCATGCATGTGTTGCTTGTATACTGCATGTGTTGCTTGTATACTGCATGTGTTACTTGTATACTGCATGTGTTGCTTGTATCATGCATGTGTTGCTTGTATACTGCATGTGTTGCTTGTATACTGCATGTGTTACTTGTATACTGCATGTGTTGCTTGTATCATGCATGTGTTGCTTGTATACTGCATGTGTCGCTTGTATCATGCATGTGTTGCTTGTATACTGCATGTGTCGCTTGTATACTGCACGTGTTACTTGTATACTGCATGTGTTGCTTGTATCATGCATGTGTTGCTTGTATACTGCATGTGTTGCTTGTATACTGCATGTGTTACTTGTATACTGCATGTGTTACTTGTATACTGCATGTGTTGCTTGTATACTGCATGTGTTGCTTGTATACTGCATGTGTTGCGTGTATACTGCATGTGTTGCTTGTATACTGCATGTGTCGCTTGTATACTGCATGTGTTGCTTGTATACTGCATGTGTTGCTTGTATACTGCATGTGTTGCTTGTATACTGCATGTGTTGCTTGTATACTGCATATGTTGCGTGTATACTGCATGTGTTGTCGAAAAAGGCAATTGACTGCATTGTTGTATGCAGTGTGATCGATCAAATACAAACCTTTAAATAAACCTTCTAAAATTCATTAATTATTCATAAGCAAAATACAAAGGAAACTCATGACCCGTAGCGGATCTATATATTTGATATAGACTTGCTCAAATTTTCTCCTTCAATTTTTACAGCGTAGATAACATCAATCTTCAAAATTCCAACGCCAGTGAGCGTACAAAACGAGTCATTTTAGAAGTCATATACAAACCTTGCAGTTCGGCCTTTATCAGATCTAAAACACTCGGCTGCGCCTCGATGTTATAAATCTGATAAAGACCTCTCGCGCGGTTTGTATATATTACTTCTTAACTGCACACTTGTTTTAACCAATCAGCACTCACCTAATAATTATTGTAAGTGTAAGTTTGTCTATAAAGGAGACCCAAATGACCAACCCTGGCCCAGGCTTTTCGGAAGAATTGAAGTAAATGAGTCGGAGGGAATAGTAACGAGTTTCTGACTCAAAGTAATTAAGCTCTAATTATGGCGAACGGCAATGTTCCTGTAGTGTCATTGTTCGTTAAATAAAGAGAGGAAGTAAGTTGATAGTGTGAACTTTGTTCTTGCGATTTGAATTGCAAAATATATCAGGCCCAGCCGTATGCAGATGGCAATTGTTTGTTTTGAAGCGGCAGTTATTATAACGCACGAGTTTATTGCTGTTGGTATACTAGTGCAAAAAACAAACACTTGCATATGTTAGAGAATTAGTTTGTTCAAGAAAAATATTGGAGATAATTTAACCCTAATAGAGGATCATTTAGCAGGCCATGTATCAGAAACCGAAACACATTTGATTGCAGTGAACTCTTTTAAAGTTACCTTGGTTGCATGACGAATTCATTTGAACCACCACTCCGTGAGGCAGTTTTGGACAGCAAAACCTTACTATTCCCCGTACATGTCCCATGTCTGACCCAGAGTAAAGGGGTTGGGGGTATCAAATGACAACTGCAAAGGAGGGTGAAATCTCGGATGATATTAGAAGAACGAGTTTGGCCTGGCTAGTGTAGGCAGTATGGTACCAATCATTAATTAATTGACACAAACCATCATTCAACTATATGCCTTGGTCAAAAGTCAACCTTCTCAATCATGCCATCCCAGTATAGTTAGATCAAGGTTTACACAAGTTTACAACGGATTAATCATGCGATTCCAAAGAATTAGTGTTGTGCACAGCCAGGGAAATGAAAAATTGCAGAAAACGTAAAATTTATTCTAATCCCATACGAACTCAAAGTATTTGTTCAAGGTGATATTTGAAAGGGCTTGAGTTGTGACTGATTTCACGGTGTGTGATTTTGCTTGTCTGCGAAATCTACATATACCACATCAGCTGTCCATTTCTCTTATGTAACATAAATTTGGTTTCAATAATCATTCGAGCCAATTGCACGGCGCCGTCATGTGCAATTATCACAGGCTATGCGTGGGCTTTATTGAGATAAATGTTCAAAACAATATATGTATGTAGGAAATTAATATCACTTTGAATTTTCATCAGCTTACGATCCGTTGAGCACAAAAGATAATAATGAGTTGCGTTAATTAATTCAGGTAACTTCGCTCAGCCTTAATTTGTTTTAAGCCAACTCATGGACCGAGAAGCACAGCAAAATTTAAGGTCTCTCCTAAAGTTTTTTGGCTTAAAAAGAAGAGGAGGTGATCTATAAAAAGGCAGTTTTTTTCGCAAGTAAGTAAATTAGCACCTTGAATATATGTTTATGAAAGCTTTATATTGAACAGGCTAAACTGTTGACTGTTAACGGCTGCTGAACGACATTTAAAAATGTCAGGCGATTAAAAACATACAAGAAAAATTTGGCTAATGTCGTAGTGGCATAGTCAAAAATAGATGTCCACGTTTAAATAAAATGTCCCATTCTCCCATTTAAGATTACAAACTATTTCTAAGAGTTAGACAAATTTGAGAATCGGTCTTGCTTTAAATAGCCGTTACAGTGCTCTCTCCCGAGTTGACTTGCATTTAAAACCCATAAGAAACGATAAAACGAACGCCGTAAATCTATTGCCAAGGGTTAAAGCAGCATAACTTGAGAAAATCTCGTAATTTTGTTTGAAAATAAGTTTTATAAGCTATATTAAATGGCCAGAGACGACAACAACATCATGACAGTGACACAGCGGGGACGTATATACATATAGGCCAGCAGGTGCTCTGAACAAGAGCAATGGCAATGCAGGACCGAAGCGGTAAATTCAAGATGCTTATAATACTTATGCAAGCTAGGCTCATAGGCGTACGGGCCGTGGGGGCACTTGCCCCCCCCCAAAAATTTTTTTGGAGATTTAAGTCATTCGGGCAAATGGTTCACGAATATTCGGGCAAAATATAATTATGTATACAGAACTTAAACGAAAACAGAATTTTATAATTTAAAGTACTGTATATTTATCTGGTTTGCGTGTTGTTGGAAAACAATAGTATAATTTGAACATTTCTGTAATTCAGTTGCACGCATTTGCCTGACCGAAGAAGAATTGGCTCTAGTTGTAACGGCTGCAACGAGAACGGCGCATGAAAACCTATCTTCGCACATCAATAGACCAAGAACGCTTTAATCCTATCGCTCTCATTAACATTGACAAGCAGGGCCGTAGCCAAGAGCGGTGAACGGAGAAAATCCGAGTGGCATTTGCATGTCGCACCAATTATTTCTGAGAATATTTCTGAGTTAGACTGAATGATTATTTAGTAACTTATATTCTGAACCATTAGTATTATTATTGAACCACGGCAATGAGTGTACGCGATTTTGAATGTATATTATCTGGGTATCAGAGTGGTCTCAGAATGCACGAAATACCCTTTTGGAACCCTCATATATTTTTTTTCCGGGGGAGCATGCCCCCGGACCCCCTACAGATTGCGCCAATGTTAACTCATAGACAGCTCAATTTGTGAGTTAACAGAAGCAATGCACAAGTGAAAATTCAGCATATTTATTTGTAAAATACAATTATAAGTGGTTATTATTGTTATCAATATGTTATTATCCAAATTCGGGCACTTTGAGTAAGCTATAAAATTCGGGCAAAATATTGTTGCCCCCCCCCCCCCCAAACGAAGTTGCGCCCGTACGCCTACGGCTAGGCTTGTCTGTATTTGTGAATTTTTCTTGTATTTTTTCTCCCTTACATGGGCTGAGACTCAAAACAGTATTTATGACTTATCTGCAGGTTCTTGTTGTTAACATAGAATGCAGTATTTCCCAGAAAAGTACGTAAATGAGCAATATATTTTGTTACTTTTATATATCGATCAAGGACTTATCGGATCATACTTGAAAAACTTGGGCCGTTTAAACGTTACAGCTGTAATTTAAAATTTGAATCTACTTTCAAAATGCACAATTCGAATATGATTTAAAGGCTCCCGATGGTGCCACACACGAGAGCTGTTGGCTGAGGCGGTTTCATCAGCCATACTCTCTCGTATGCGTATGGTTTTGCTGAGAATTTTACGCAGCGAGGCCGTGAAACAAATCATGTTTGATATCACTATATCAGAGTAACTTGCTAAGCTACGACCTCTTGTGTTGTTGAGCTCTGCCAAGAGCTCTCGGCAGACTTAATGCTGCAGTGCACTCAGACATAATATGCTACCAGACAATGGTAAATGTACAATCACTATGCAATAATAATTTTGCAAGTGCTTGCATAGATGAACACGTTTCTCCTTGTCTGTGACTATATTAACACTGATATGCATGTGCATGTGTATAGTGAACACTGATATGCATGTGTATAGTGAACTTTAATTATAAATTTAAAACGTGCGCAGACAAAATATCCGTTACAAGACAAACATTGCCGTCATGTACTGATGTAGCCGTTAATCCTCAAACAAACATTTTAACCCTAAATTTGCTATTAAATTTACAAGATGTACGATAATTGCTTAATTCTAGGAACTACCCTTAGCAAGCGTGTGAAAGATGTACGCGACGATGCATATTCATTTTCTGCACCGACAGCATGCCTATATACATGCTTCGTACTTCTGCAAAAGCTGAAATCCATTGGAAAACATTTCAAAAGAAAGAACGTCCATGCACATGCATAGATTATTTGCTCTGTTGAGCATTACTGCTTTGAAGTCCTCCGGAACGTGTAGTGTTTGGAATACAGCGTCTATAGCACTGTACCATGCAGTATTGCATGTTGTCCTTGCATTGGGATAAAAAACAGGCAATCCATTTCTCCAACCTAGTCCCTGCATGTAGCCTCGTACCCAGAGAAGAAGGGCCTGGGTTGGTCCCCGCCGCTCTAAACTAGTTTCCACACACCACTTCACCCCATTTATATCTGGAATGAGACTTACTCCAGGTATGACGTCAAAGGCAATGAACAGTATCAACATGGGAACATATGGTCTTTCGACCATAGTCAATCCAGAAGTCAGGGACTGGAAACAAATTGTGTTCTGGATTGTCTATGCCTTGACACGCTATATTCATATTTGATAACTTGAATTAAATGAAACGAATATTCAGCTTGCTGAATATATGCTGACTATAAAAATCAGTTTGCTTTCAGCTATATAAAGATGCTACCGATCATTCACAATTTTCAATTCTTATTTACATATTTTTCTCAAACATTATTTGATTTTATTATTAACTCGCATAATTTTTGCTGTTTTTGGATTATTTAACTGCACGAGAGTTGGTTTTTGTGTGACTTATATATACTCGTTATTCAGGAAGGCTTTAAACCCTCATTCAAGGGTTGACAAAGGACAATAGTTTAGATTATTCAATGTATTGTAAAGTTCTAGTGTTCACAAGTTTTGAGCCTTAAAACTCTAACCGAAGAAATCAGTTGTAGTAAATTTCGTCACACGAAATGCCCAAAGACATGACAAGGTTTACGAAATGGAAAATAGACTGTGAATTTGATATACGATAAGCTGCGGGTGTTTAGGATCAAACTACCTGAGAAATTCAACAAGAACTTCGAAGTTTCGATTTAATGTTCAATCATTTTTCAACCATGGACATGGTGCGGGAGGTCAGTTAAAGCACGAGCGTATTCTTTTTTGTTCTTTTAAATGAAGTATTTTGCAGCCCTGGGATGCGTCATGCGTGCAGAGGAGGCTATAAATACGAGAGTCTCATTTCCTTTGATTATTAGACCAATATCAGCATAAATAGCGAGGACAAATATACTATACATTAATAATGACATTATACTGTCAGCTTTTAATATGACTAGGGTTATGGATAATTATAATAAACAATTATTGGATGAGGTTTTTGTGATATCCGGAATAATCAAGGTCAAGGTAAGTGTTATCAGGCGAAGCCGAAGGCTGAGACTGATAACACTTACCGAGACCTTGATAATTCCGGATATAACAAAAACCGAATTCAATAATTGTTTTATTATACAATCTCGTATCCAGAGCCACAGGAGAGTAACGCGATCAAATATTGCCTGTCCGAGTGTCCGTCAATAATCATGAATTGGTTTAGTAAAAACGCTTTTAGACTACAAGTACGTGGCGTCATTTTCAAGGAATTTTCAAGGAAGTATTTGCGAAAGAGTAAGGAATTTTCGGAAGTCAATTGTTAACCCTCGACTAGCAGAGGTCGACTTGGAGCTGCCTCGTCCCCAGTCGCTTGCTAACAAATAATTAACGAGGAAAACGAATAATTAACGAGGAAAACGAATAATTAGAATAATTAATGAGGGCGCCCTTTGCGCGCTCGTCCTTAGTTGCGGGCGTGCGTCTTTATCGGGCTTGCAGTACCCGCGCACTCCGAACCACTGATCTATATATTACTGATATTTATAAATGATCTATATAATTATATACTATATTAACATAATTATGTAGAAGAGCCTGCGGAGGAGGCAGGACTTGGAGCAAGTCTAGGCGTCAGTTTGCGTCCAGAGATTCTATATATACCCCAGATTATTTTACTTCTGAGAGCCTTCGGGTCTCGGCCGGGAGACTAATTATTGGCCAAGTAAAAGGGTGTATCAGGAACAAAGGATTTTATTGTCTACTTTGCTTTGATGCGTGTAGTAAAATATAGAGAAAGTTAAAAAAGAAAATCGTAGAAATATCGAATTCTGTCTTCCACTGACTTTTACGCTATAGAATATATCCATATATGCATACATGCACAATCATACGTCCTTCGACTATGAGGAAATAGTACAAAAGAATCAGAGTAAACAAATCTCATGGGTCATCATGCCACTATTGATATGACTTATTAGATCCGGTGTAGTATTACTATAAGGGAAAATCGCCACTCACCAAATATACCCAAATACAGCCAAGTCTTGACGAAGTCTTGCGTGATCTGTTTGATAAAACGTAGACCTAAAAAAGAATAGTTGGTCAGCGAATAAAAAAGATGATAGAATGAAACAACACAACAATCAATTTGCAGGTAAAATATACTATTTAGGATCGTAAACAATATAGTAAACATAACCCCGTAATGACCTTCATAGTCGATTGTTTAAATAGAAATAGCTTCTGGATTTTACTGTCCCTGTTCGGCTGTAACATTTGGTTAAAGAACATAAAATATATATTCAAAATTTGACGGTTAAATTATAGTAAGAAATGTAGGTATCACAAATGAAACACATTCTGTAATTCAGGTATAAAATCATATATATATATACATACCGATACTCTATTTATTCTATCTTTCTATCGGTTTCTATGTACGCATATTATGGCACATTTGATAATGCGCGCAGTACATCAGCAGTATATAGTCGACTATTCTAAATACATGACAATAAAGACGGAATCTCACATGATCTAACTGACTCTCGGTCACAGTGGTTGTATCATGCACACACAGTATTATAGCCTGTAGTTCATATTCGCGCCAACCGGGCTAATTGCGCATTTGCGCGAAATTCTGACAGGACTACAGGAGCGCGGACGCAGATCAGAAAGTAGTCATAATATAAATCCTAAACCTCTAACCCTTGTATAAGTTTGCCCTATAGCGTTGTGTGTTCAAGCCGTGATTAATAAGTCGATATATCTTATTATTACTATCAGTTAATTCAGTTTTAGTCGCTGCATTGATATTTGTTTTGATTTAGGACAGATGCATGTTGACATATATTATGCACCACTAAACACCTTTCGTTGCGCATAGCTTAATCATGAATAATTAATGAGCTTTGCACCCAATCAAATTTTAAAGATTATGTCACATGTATATACCCTTGTAAATCCCAAAGGATATATAATTAGGTACATATTATAGAACACAATTTACTGCTATATAAAAGTGTATAACTAGTTGAAAAATGACAAAAACAACAATTATATTACGACGACGACGACGACAACAAAATTAATACACAAATAATACGAATCAGTAAGGAAAAGTATAGCAGCCAGTGTAGTGACTGAGTAAAGTGTGAGGAGATCGAGAGAATTAAGGGATTAAATGGAATATGATTTAATTCATGTGATTATTGTACTTGGATACAATGGATATTTGTATACATTCATGGATATCGCTAGAAGAGGAGTGGTAATTAGTTATAGACACTTTTCTTTACAACCACGAGTGTTTGTAACTAGTTGAGACTAGATATGAATTGGTTCATTTCACTTCAATATACAACACGACACCGCAGCTTTTCCTTAGGTATGTATGCGAATGAGAAATAGACTTCATGACTTCCTGTTTATGTTCAACAAAACTCGCACATGCGCAGACTCTTTAACGTACCTCCACGAAGATCAGGTATTGGGCGACATTGTACAGCCTTGACGTGATTTGCACAAATTATAGCAATCCTTATACTTTTTCGCATTTGGTAAATTATCGCATAAAATATTTTCGGTGACCAATGGGTTTTCTATCAAATAATTTCCGTAGATTGAAATAATTCTATTCTCTCTACATTTCCACTGGATAGTTTTCCTTATTTTAATATTACTGACAAACTGTATTTATATAATTTTTAAGAAATATACTATATCAATAACTACTTATGTTTTCAGATGGCCAATGAGTACCACTGAGCTTATTTTATCACTGGAATGCAGTCTATTGGTACTCTTTCTTCTCTTAATGGTTGGCGCACTTATCTTGTACAAATGGAAAAATACTGCATCTCGTAACACAAATAGATCAAATGATTCCAGGAATAGAAACTATATTGTTCTACCTCATACCAACGCAGAAACTGTTCCACTTGCGAGAAATGTGAAACAGGTATGAATTTTAAAAGTAAACTGTATTCGTCATGGATATAATTACCTGAAAACTTCGTCTGGACGTTAGGGACTCGAAACGTTGACCAAGAGTTAAGACCATAACGAAGACAATTTATTGTAAAATACTACCTAGACTGGACAGTAAGTACCTACCTAATATGAAGATGTTTTGTGATTGGTCTTCTGAAACAAAAGTGATCAGTGTTTGACTCGTTCTTTAGAAAGACGATTTCTATAGTTTATTGTCTTCTATTGTCATAACCAACCAATCACAAAGCCTGTTCATATAGGTACGTACCGACCCAGACTCACTGGAGCCCCACGTTTCAGAAGTCGTACGCATTTCTACTTAGGTAAACAGTCTAGAGAATGATGATAGTACAGATCATCCACTACTTGACGACAGAACTGAAGCTGGTCGTCTTTATTTTTCTCTCAAATATGATGAGAAAAGGTGAGTATAAGCAGTTTGAACTAAGCAAAATTTAAGATTTTTCGATATACTTGAGCAACTTCGTACCTATAGGGATTCTATGTTTGTGTCAGTCACAACCGCCGTGGGTACGAGGTTGTATAATCCAATTGCAAAGAAGTTTCGCTTTCCTACAGCAACAAGTTCCTTGTTCCTGGCTGTTGTAGGATTAACTCGTGCAAATGCACAGAGAATATTATACGAATACTATACATTTCGGTGGCATTATATTATTTATGTATCCAGGTAGTTTTCCATTTAAACTGCACTCAGCGCGTCGAAGGTTGGAAGGCTGAAAGATAGGTAGATAGATAGGAACTTTATTGTGTCAATACTCCTAGCTGGTTACAAAAACAACCTATTAATTGGGGACTCGCAACTAGGCGCTTTATAGGCGTCTGTAAGAGAAATAAAGCTTCACGAGAGGAAATATAGTGTTTCGCATGATTTCGTAGCAAAATAAACCATGTCTACTGTATAAACTCCATTTTGTGACACCCAAAAAAACGAAAAAAGGCTTGGCATTTTATGACTCGTGCACATGGCTATAAGCCTGGTACGAGTAATAAAGTGATCTTCTCTGTTTGAAGCTTGCACCTAGTGCATAGCTAGGAAGAGCGTGGAACCTAGTTGTGACGTCACTGCTTCAATGCACAGCTGACCCCAAAAGAGCCTGGGACTAGACTGAAAATCCTGTGTTGTACAAACACTTGCAAATACCAACAAAAAAACTGATTTACTTCATAACTATGTCTGTCTGCTCGTTTCTTTGTCTGGATACTTTACATATAGTATAGTTTAACACTAAAACACACAAGTAACAAAAGTAAAATGGCCTTGATACTAATATAGCTGAGATCGGCCTGGCTGAAATACTAATTTAATAGATGATGATATATCTAAGAGCGCTGACTTTGTATCGTCTTATTTCAGCGCTATCATTACCATAAAACTTATCAAAGGGGAAAATCTACCACTGGTTACCAAAGATGAGACGAAAGCCTTCGTTAGCGTCCAAATTATTTCCCACAAGACGGATCGTACAACAGAAAATAAAGAAAATACTACTGACACAAACTATCAAAGATTATATAAATTTTTTCTATCTGCAAGCGACTTTGCTTCACATACAATACGTTTTGAGATCAGTCGGTTTGATAGATATTCGAGAAAGTATGATATTGGTTATGTTACGATCTCTTTGGCAGAACTGGGAGTGGATATAAGTCGGGAAACATTCTTCACAAGGAACATTTCTCCCTGGAAGGACACTAAGGTATGGAATGGAAAACAGATAAATTACGGTTAAAATGGCGATAAAATTGACTACGTCTACCACGTTTCTACTACGAACTCTGTGCTTTTCAAGGTTGCACTGCTCACTATTTGTATTTTTCTCTGTACGAAAATGAGTATTGGATTTTCCTCGCGTCACTCGTCAATCCCGCTTCACGCGAAAGGTATATAAGGGACCCTCTAAAGGCTCGTTCTACCATTCCAACATTTTTGGTTGACGATGTTGGATGGAAATTTTTGAATTAGGTCAAACCTGATCCAACATAATGTTCAAACAGACCCAACAATGTTGCATCCAACAATGTACGATGTTGGACCAACATGTTGGACTGATTTGAACGGGCTTTAATATGAATTAGTTACCGTTATTTTGTACCTATAGGCTGACACTAGAAAACGGAGGCACTCGACGACAGATCGCCCTGAAGAGAGTCAAGTACTGCGCCGAGTAAGGAAGGATTCAAAGGTAAAGAAACCTAATTGCCGCCATTTGATGGTATACATGATGGCGCTGTTGTAGTTTTTTGAAAAAGTATCAAAGTTTTAAATATGTAATTTTCGACCTGGAGTGTTTTCTGGAAATATGCCAGCTCCCATCGTGTTCGGGAATCTGGGATCTACAAAGGAGCTCTGATAAGACTGTTGCAAGTTGCAACAAAAACTTATTTCAACGCATGTTGATTAAATTTTCACGTATAAGTTATAAAAGATGAGCCAACCTTCGTAAACATTTCTGACTAACATAAGCTTCCCTCTTGAGAAGAGTCTGGGAACGAGGTTGGCGACGAAATGAGTTTTTGTTGCAAGTTGCAACAACATTGTTGCTCGCGTATTTCTTCGCCTTTACCAAATACAAAAATATATTGGCATCCTATTACGTCGGCCACCTTGACATGACTGCTCCAGTGAAACTAACCTAATCTTTCTACCACTAGGTTAAACAACGACATCCTCAAGTACTTTGGCATAAGTTGAGTCATGCAGTTCATGCTGGGTTATACCAAGGACTAATACGAGGTCGACATGAATCATTGCAGTGGGATCCATTTCTAATCATACAGAAATACGAATATGCAGATAGTGATGAATCTTCAGAACAGCAGGAATTGCCGAAGTGAGTTGCAGCATAATTTCTGTAGTAACATGTTGTAATTGTCAGGCACTCCAGAAAAAGTTTAGGACGGCGGGAATAGGACGTTCAAGAAGGGGCGAAATGAATTATTTAAATCATGTGTGTAGTAAGCTTCGCGCGAAAAACGTGCGTGTTCAACTGAACATTTCATACTTAACATTTGGCCCTGCAGGTCAAATGTTGAATTGTTTGTATAATCTTATGTAAATACCGCGATGTTTCGATTAAGCTGTCTTTTGAGCAATGTATAGCATTCAAAATCCCATTTTAAAATAAATTATTGCTCCTGACAGCTATCCAACACTTGAAACATTGAGAAATCTCAATCTATTTCTTTTATAGTAACAATAGAAAACGACATCATGAATTTCCCGAAGAAGAAACGCCAGAATCGTTTCCTAAAGTATTCAACACTGCGATGGAAAGTCCTCCTATTAGTACCCCCAGCCCACAACCGTCAGATTCTAGTCCTGAAATAGAAACACTTAAAACACCTGTGAATCGAGAGTTCTATCGTTTAGTTCATTCCCCGGTACTCAGCCAATCAGATTCCGCCGAACCTGTGACGTCATGGTCAATTCCAGAAACATTTCGTTTCCCTCCATCACCAGTTCGACTTCAATCTAGCACTGTCGTGTTTCAAAGCGCGCCCATCGCGTGTCGACCTCGGCCTGACAGACTGCATAAATTAACTTCATTATCGTCTAGTTATCGTAAGAGGATATTAAGAAAATCGCGGAAGAGAGCTGCGTCTAGGCGAAGCAAACTAACAAGAAGGGAGCCACTTCATAGGCTACTGTACTTGGGCAAAGATACGAGGACAGAGAGATCATATAAACGGTTGCGTGGCGATAAAATTAGTGATTCAGAGAATTGAACTGTATTATACAGCGAACTGAAATCAGTATTAAACACAGAACATGTTGATTAATTTAATTTACTGACTTAGTTAAGATTTAATTATCCGTTATTATAGATAATAATTATTTTCCTGTATACGTGCTCGCATTATTTTGCATGCCATCCATGTTCATATAGGGTATAGTCTAGGACCTGTATAGGAGTTTGTATGCATTTCATTTAGCACCGGCAATCTCAACTGTTTTAGGGTAAAATGACCATGGCGGTCAACATTGGCATATGTGCGAAAACCTGAATCCGGGACGAAAGTACTGAAAATGACCCCGCCCTGAAACGGCAGTGCCGACATAGCTCTAACTTCCGAAAAGCAAAAGCGACAGCCTTTCTGAAGTGCTTATAGTGTTTAGAAGGGTTGCTTTTAGGGGTGTTATTGGAAGGAAAAATTTGTCTAAGTATAATATTTTACAAGGAAATGACCATGCACCAGTGCACCACCCCAGGTCAACTGCTAATTATCCATGAAATAACTAATATACCTGGCAGAGATTAAATTTTCTTATTTCCTAACAATTTTTATCATGGGATGAAAAACTATGCTTAATTTAATATAATTATTGTAGATTTCATAAGGATTGACATTGTTTTGTTTAAATATAATACATTTTATTTCACTTACCCCCCACCAAAACACGATTTCAGCCATATTTTGCCGTCTTGTTTGCTTTTTATCGCCGAGTCTCGCAAGTATCATCCAATTGTTGTACTTTTACATAATGATAGATGGCTAAAGAAGATTTCAACCAAGTTTCGTCAAGTTTTGAAGCAGTGCAGTGTATTTTATCTTCGATATTGTGTCCTTCGATATTTCGTCAAATAGCGGCCATTGCAATGCCTCGCCGCTTGTCTTCCCGATAAATGCCACTTCTTCGTCTTCATATGTATTTAGATTACAGTATCCAAGAGTACTTCATTGTAGAATAGTCCCAATCGAAAAACTAGAGTAGTATATAGTCCCACTTGAAAGGAAAAAACCTCCCATAACAAATTTAGGATCAGAATCAAAGACACAAGTTTAAAAATAATTTGAAAGTCACGCGCAATCTTCGCGAAAACTCCTCGAGGGGGGGGGCAATATTTTCACGAAACGCTGGTTCGCCACCACAGAACCCAGTAAATATATTATATTTATTGTATTTTTATGATTTATGAAAAAAACAATAAATATTTGCGTATTTTCTATTGTTTTTATCATAAATCATAAAAATACAATAAATATAATATATTTACTGGGTTCTGTGGTGGCGAACAGCGTTTCGTGAAAATATTGCCCCCCCCTGTCAAGTAGCCACGAGGAGTTTTCGCGAAGATTGCGCGTGACTTTCAAATTATTTTTAAACTTGTGTCTTTGATTCTGATCCTAAATTTGTTATGGGAGGTTTTTTCCTTTCAAGTGGGACTATACTACTCTAGTTTTTCGATTGGGACTATTCTACAATGAAGTACTCTTGGATACTGTAATCTAAATACATATGAAGACGAAGAAGTGGCATTTATCGGGAAGACAAGCGGCGAGGCATTGCAATGGCCGCTATTTGACGAAATATCGAAGGACACAATATCGAAGATAAAATACACTGCACTGCTTCAAAACTTGACGAAACTTGGTTGAAATCTTCTTTAGCCATCTATCATTATGTAAAAGTACAACAATTGGATGATACTTGCGAGACTCGGCGATAAAAAGCAAACAAGACGGCAAAATATGGCTGAAATCGTGTTTTGGTGGGGGGTAAGTGAAATAAAATGTATTATATTTAAACAAAACAATGTCAATCCTAATATGAAATCTACAATAATTATATTAAATTATTTCATCCCATGATTGCCAGGTATATTAGTTATTTCATGGATAATATGGTCATTTTCTTGTAAAATATTATAAAAGCAACCTTCTAAACACTATAAGCACTCACATATGCCATGTTGACCGCCATGGTCATTTTAAATGAAACGCATACAAACTCCTATACAGGTCCTAGACTAGTACGAATAGATCGATTCTTTGTTGTGTAAAGTGAAGTCGGTTATAATTGGTAAAATAGCCTTCGTAATTCTCTTATTTTTGCCTGGGCAAAATCGGTGATTTTTTAGCCTAGGCAAGTCAGAACATTCTCGATATGCCTCAGCATTTGCTTCGGCAATTGCCGAGTGCCGAGGCGAATTACGAAGCCTATAAAATATGGTCTATATATTGTTGAACTTTTTATAAGTCAAATGAGTTAAACTAAACAACGGATGTAGCTCATTACCATTAGATTTGACTCTTAATTTGGCAAGAGCACGACGTCTAAGTTAGACCATGCTAATGGTGGATTTTAAGCAATTCTCATCGTTGCTTTATCTAGTTGTTTTGAGATCAGTGGCTACGAGCTCAATTCGGTTCGACTATAGGTGAAACTTAGGAACGAATAGGCCATTTTCGTTTTAGCCTCGTACCCAGGCCTCTAACCTCCCCAAGCACCCCCGCGCGCGTTCATCTGGGCACGAAGCCTTAATACCAGCCTTTGTGTTCGGTTGACTGTAACAATATATAAAACCGTATATGTTTTCTAGTAAAGTTGATCACTTGTGTTAGGTAATCACACTAAAAAATGTTCATGTATATAAAGTCTTGCTTACTGAAAATTCGCTAATTCACCTGTTAGTGTTGAGCGCTCCATTGAACTGGAACACACTGAACAGTCGCAAATAGATAACGCCGCGAATCGTTATTGGCCAACCTGTTCCGTTGTTGATAGTGTGTTCATCGAAATAAAACTAATAAATACGATTGGTCTGGATGTATGTTGTATTCCGTCTGTTGACATCTAAAGACTAATGTGTATAGGTATGTGAAGTTGATTAACAAGGACATCTTCATAAAATTTTGTTCTAACCGCGTAGTTGCCGTATTTATTGAGTAATAAATCTACATAATCCAACATTAATTATACTATAGTCGATACTATAGGCATACACTATAACAGAGGACTACTGTTCGGGCAAAAAAATCTTAAATTACCATGGCCAAGATTAATTGATATTTTTCCCATATAACCTCTTCCTCAATCAAACATGTACGGTACCTATATAATGATCATGTTTGGAAATTGCATATCCTTACTTCTGAAATAAATGTGCCAGTGCTTGTGACAGATTAGTTAAGGCTATAGAAAGACAATCCATTTCTACACTAGAAGACCGCATTCACACGGGAATTAGTACGGTTAGCTGTGCTCGAATTCGCGCTGTTAATATATTGTCATCCCGAATATTTCCAGACATTTCCTTGCCGATTAAATAAAAACATGCAGATACGAAAATTTCGTTTCATAAACACTTTAATACATAGTGATAGATTTCTTCTGATTTCTAGATCTGGCAATCTTACGAAAGTTGAACCACATTTCAAAACTATTCGTTCCAATAATTTTGTGTTGTCTAATTATCATTTACACCCCATTAATCAACCATTCAAATAGAAGAAACCATCAAGAAAGATTGTATAAAAAGTTACCATACCATCATGGGATGGTTAATACTCAAGTGGTTTTATCAAAGAAAATCCACATAGTCGCACAATTTCCAGTAATGATAAGTGGTTCTCAAGAGAAGTTAGTACATCAGAGGCAGCAGGAATATATCGAAACTTTGAAACTAAATCTTCAACATCCACAGGTTCGTGTCAGTTCGCACAAGGTTAATTAATAAGAAAAATGATATATGGCTACCTCCATGTATATCATGTATTGCCAATAAAAGGAAAACATAACCCACCAAGGTTAACAGGTGAAGTATTTAATGTGCTCAAAAAGAAGGAAACATTACGCCGAGTATTGGCAGTCAAGTCGATTCAATGAAGGAGAAATATAGAAATCTTCGAAGTACTGCTAAGAAATTAATCAAGACCAGTCGAGAAAATTTTTATGCATCATCAAGTGAATCTCTATATTCAAATCCTAAACGCTTTTGGTCGTTCTTCAAATCAACCACTAAGTCCTGCAGAATCCCACATCAGGTTTCTATCGCTGTTGGAAACACCGACTCCTCCTCACGTATCATCTCCAACAATGCAGAAGAAACAGCCAATTTATTCAATTGCTACTTCAACTCAGTGTTTTTAAAAGAATCTGATATTAATGGTATCCCAATTTCGCCTATATCAAGTGAAATAATTACAGAGATTACCCTGGAACCATGTGAAGTACACAATGTATTGTGCAATCTAAATCCAGACAAAGCCTCTGGATCCCGACAAAATACCCATCCGTTTGTTGAAAGAATGTGCTTCTAGCATCACTCCATCACTCACGTATCTGTTCAACAAGTCACTAAATTCTGGTAATCTTCCGACAGAATGGAAACTTTCCAATGTCATTCCACTTCATAAAAAGGGAAACAAAACCTACGTTGAAAACTACAGACCACCTCTCTGATGTGTGTTGTTGCAAACGTTTTCGAACGTTGTATTTTTAACAGAATAGTAGACCATGCTCAGAAATTGATATCAGATAAACAGCATGGTTTTCTAAAAGGGAAATCTTGTGAGAGTCAACTCTTGTCAGTGCATCGTATCGGTCAAAATTTAGATAAGGGTAAGCAAGCTGATATCTTGTACATGGACATTGCCAAAGCCTTCGATACTGTTGACCACAAACTCCTTCTGCAAAAACTTTATCAATTTGGGATCACGGATAAAGTTCTGAACTGGTTTACTAACAACCTATTAAAACGTCAACAGCGTGTACTTGTTCATGGTGCCACGTCAGATATGCTTACAGTTACCTCTGGTGTCCCTCAAGGATCAATCCTTGAACCTTTGTTGTTTCTGATTTACGTAAATGACCTTCCCTCGTCAATCTCTTCACCATTTGTGGATGTTTCTCTATTCGCAGACGACACAAAGTGTTTTTCAATCGTTGAGCCCTCTAGAGATGCTCATATTTTGCTTGCTGAAGTGAAAAATGTGGAGAACTGGGCACAAAGTTGGCGACTAAAATTCAACGGACATAAATGTAAAGTCCTTAGTGTCACCAGGAAACGCAACCCACTCGTTGTTGAATACCAGATGGATGGTCGGTCATTGCAACATGTCTCCAGTCAGAAAGATCTTGGGGTAACAGTTACTTCTGATCTCACTTGGTCTATCCACATCCACGAACAGATCACTAAGGCCAACCGTATGCTTGGTATGCTGAAACGTTCGACTGTTCAAGTTAAAGATGTTAACACGCGTCGCAATCTGTATCTCTCACTAGTCAGGTCACACATTGTCTATGCCTCTCAAGTCTGGAGCCCACAAAATGTCAGCATGTGTGGCGAATTGGAACGAATCCAACGGAGGGCTACAAAGTACATTCTGTCTTTGCCTTTCGAAACAGACATCGCATACAAAACGAGACTAGCTACTTTAAACATGTTACCACTGCGCTACTGGCACGAATATCTCGACGTTTTATTTTTGTTTAAAAGTACGCGAGGTATTATTATAACTGATCTCGATATTCTGCCCAAGCAAGTCAACAGAGTTAACTTAACCATGAATTTACGGTCGGTAAAAAATTCTGTCACCACATATCACATATACCATCAACCAAAACGTTATGTTTACAGAACAGTTATGTGTTGAGAGCTTCGCGAATTTGGAATACACTTCCTGAAGAACTACGTATGCCGGATATTTCGTATAAAAAATTCAAAAAAATCCTTTTTGAGTACTATTACGCAGCGACTGTAACATTTTTTGCCAGTGAAAACCAACAGTCTTGGAAATCAATATGTTTAAAATGCCATCAAGCAAAACAATTGACCACCTCGAAAAACTGTTGCTTTTAACTTTATTAAACTTTAACTATATGAAAATACTTTGTCTAGTGTATGTATGTTTGTAAGTGTATTGAGAATGTAAGTCATGTACTATATCTATGTAATATATTTAGTTTATATGATCCATAATTTCAGGACACCAACGTAATTGGCTCACGCTGTGCTGGTGTTCCTGCGCCGTCTTTATCATGTATAATTATTATTGACGGCAAAAGTTAATAAATAAATAATAAATAAATTAGACTTTTGTTTTTGCTACAGGTTGAAAAAATCCATCTTCTTTTGGAGCGTCATGAAGACATCAAATTCATAGAAACTTCGACTGTCCAAAGTAAGAAAATATACTACCATTCTTTGAATCGAAGAATGCTTTATGGTGATGCTTTCCGTTACGCCTCGGAATTTCTTCTCAACAAAACCACCATCATTATGAATGCAGACTGTTACCTTGGGAATGGTTTCCAGAAACTCGATGTTGATATTCTCAGAAAAGGCACGATATATGCGCTTACTAGACACGAAACACTTGAAGCAGTCAGAAACTGCGGAGTGAAAGACTTTTGTTCACCACAAGCAAAGTACATCGGGTCTCACGATGCATTTGTGATAAACCTTGTTAGGCCGTTGCCTAGCAACGTCTTAGATACATTGATGGTTCGTCAGGATATTGTTGGAGTTGAGAAATTCGTAATTTTTATCTTAAGAGTACTTGGAAAATTTACCGTGAAGAATCCATGTAGAGTTCTGTTTATATTTCATAACCATTGTACGAAGTTCAGAAATGGACAACGGAGATTGATTCATGGAAAGAGATTTAACATTTTATATTTAGCAAATGAACCTCGTTGGAGAACGAATGCCCCCTTTTCGGGATTATAAACTGTACACGTTTTTAAGGAAAATTTAAGCGAAGGATTGGCTGTCGACTCGCATATTTTGTTATATGAATCGTACATGAATATAGATATAAGTGTTTTTTTTGTTAAATATAAAATGTCAGAGTTCTCGATACCATAATTTGTTGATGTTACTATCACTAAGAAATAAGTTTGTATCATCTGCAAAAATGTGATATTCCAAAAGATTATAGCATTTATGTATCATTCATATAAATTAAATATAATAAAGGTCCCAGGACGGTCCCTGTAATATAATAAAGGTCCCAGGACGGTCCCTGTGGTACTCCACAGATTGTCTGTTGATAATCTGCATGTATGCCCTATTGAGACATATATTGTTTTCTATTTCTAAATATGAACAAGAAGCTTTACAGTGGAGGGCGTTAAGTCGCGGGGGCTATTTAAGGGATGGAGAGAATAGCCAAGCGTGGCAGCGTGCTCCCTGGGGTATTAAAATATATCGATGTATTTGGGAGCACATATGGCCAAACTGAGCGACCAATACAGCCATCAAAACGAGTACCGTATTGGGGCAATTCCTTGTAGCAAATCGAATATTCAATTTATTAAAACCTTCTTTCTCTTATGAATGTGGGAGCATATCAGATTGATTGCGCATGCTCGATTATGCCTAAACAAATTTGGTCCAAACTTTTTGTGGTATAAAGGACGTTGTTTTGTGACCATGATTGCCGATTGCCGACAAATGCAAGCTGAAACCTATAGTCAATGTTGCCCCAGCGACTATTCATCTCTCGCTTCCAATAATGACGAGGATATCTTCACGGAACTGTTTGAAATAGAAAAATGTCGATTGTTCACAATAAATTGTGAAGCCGTCGCTCGTAGTCTAACGGTAATGCATTGGCCCGCCAACGCAAACGCTCGAGTTCGATTCTCTATTGGGGAATCTTATTTTCACTATTTAATAGTTTCAGGTCTCAGCGATGTAAGTTTTTTTCGATGTCTCTATGATGAGAGAATGATGTTTTGTGATAAGGTTTTAGTTGTCTGTTAGAGAGAGCATTCCTAAAATTTAATTTTCACTTCCAGACGCTCGCCGTCGGCATGTTGAATTATCTGTGTTTACTATATTCCGACTTACATGAAGTTTACAATTTGTGACCATCCACGGAATTGCATATTGCCGACAAATGCAAGCTGAAACCTATAGTCGCTGTTGCTCCAGTGACTAACCTCTTACACCATAATTTTCAAGTTTGCTTAATATTTTATGTAGCAAATGTTTTGCATAAATCTATGAATATACCACAACAGAAATTGTTAGAATCAATGGCACTCTTTATTTAATCAATAAGCATTATGAGAGCATGGAGCAGGTTGAATGTTTAAATCTAAAACCATATTGATTATAAATAATTAATTTTTCAAAATAGTTAACCAGGTCGACATATAGGTCTATAATTGGAAGTAAGAAGTGAAGAGCCCTTTTTATGATTGGAATTATTTTGGCAATGTTAAATTGATCAGGGACAGTACCAGACGTAACTGAAAAATTTGATATTACCATTTTCAAAATTTTTAGTATAGGGACAGGAATACTGTTAGGCCAACTGCTTTGCTGTTAATTAGAGTAAAAATGATATTCTCACTTCCAATTGTGGAAATCAGAGAAAGAAAACAACTTGAGGATTGGAAATAATCTAGGATTTTTTTGAGTGACGCATTTGAATGGAACAGCAGTTGCTAAATTTTTCCCAACATTGTCAAAGAAGTTATTAACTGATTCATTTGCAATCTGTTTGGGATCAGTAATCTCCGGTTGTTTTTTTAAGATCTTTGTAGGTCTATATATTTGCCATTGATTTTGGGCTGATTAATTGTTTTATACCTTTCAAAGTATTCTTTATGTTAGATTGATTAACATACAAATATTGCTCATAATACAATTTTTTGCTCATGATGAGCAGGTCTCCATCCGAAGGATTCAGCCTGCACCAGCAGTGTCAATTTGTTGTATAATACATGGTTTCTGTACAATGTTTCTCACTCTTTTCTGTCAGCGGCTAGAGAAATAAGGTTTTCCAGGCTTAAGCCATCTCTTCCAATTCTATTCTCTGCATCCCTGATCACAGGGACAGCTTGATTCCATGTCTGTCTAGGTCAACCTCTAGATCTTTTACCGTGCTTTGGGGTCCAGTCAAGCAGGTACCGAGGAAGCCGATCATCTGGCATTCTAGACACATGTCCAAACCATCGTAGCCTCTTTGAGCGAATGATTTCTGTCATGGAGATGTCATGCACGTTTCAGGACATCCTCATTCCTCACTCTATGGAACCACCGCACCTTCAGTATTCTTCGCAGGCAGTACTGATGGAAACTTTCAAGCCTTTTCTCCTGCGTCTCGGTGGTATTCCATACTTCACTCCCATAGGTAAGTATGGTCACAACAGCAGCCATATAAATGCGCATTTTATTGCTCTTACTGATGCGGTTGTTTCTCCAGATGTTGTTTAGACTGTTGAACGCACCAGTAGCTTTTCCAATGCGCAGGGAGAGCTCTTTGTCAATGGTACCATCAGATGATATTGTGGCACCAAGGTACTTAAACGAGTAACCCTTACCCAAAACCATCACTTCAGTTTTTTTTATACTCATCTTCAAGCCCCCATGTCTACAATACATACTTGGTGACTAGATCTGTAGTTTCCTGTAGGCCTTCTTCTGTGTTGTCGAAAGGCTGCAATGTCGTCTGCGTAGTCCAGATCTGTCACTGCTTGCTCAGGATATCGAGAGCTAAGCTTTTGTTGTAGTACAGCCCTAGAAGAAAGGACTTTTATGTTTACAGCAAGTCCGAGAGCCCAGTTGATTACTACATTGAAGATAGGACCCTGGACATCACCTTGTCCTGTTCCAGATCTTACATCAAACCAATGTGTGATATCTCCGTTGTATCTTACAGCGCTGACAGTATTTATAAAGAAAGTTCTAAACATCCCAATGTATTTACATGGTAGTCCATAGTGTACCAAAGTTCGCCAAATGAAATCTCTGTTTATCGAATCAAATGCTGCTTTAAAGTCTATGAAGTTAATATAAAGAGGTAGATTAAACTCAATACAGTTATGGATGATAGTATAAAGGGAATAAAGTTGATCGATACACGACCGATTCTTCCTCAATTGTTGTTATAGTAGGATGGGTCTCCTTTCTTAGGTATGATGGTTATGATACCCTTCCACCAGTCTTCAGGTATATCTTCATTGTTCCAAACACTATCAAATATACTCTTTAGCCAGGGTACGATACCCGGAGACCCATATTTCAGCTGTTCATTAGCTATTTCATCGATACCAAAAACAAATCAATCAATTGGCTGAAGTGTTGACGACACTTGAAAATTCAATCATGGATGTTAAGAAATGCATGTTTATGCTTTTTATCCACAACGATGCGTGCTTTATGCATGACTCTTACCCATTAAAATTTATCTTGGCTGTGGGGTAAATTTACTGCCACTTTAGTAAACTTGATTTAGTGAAGATTTAGTAAACTTGAGTAATTGACTTAGTTTATTTCTAAAAAAATTATATTTGCAGTAGCTAAAATTATTTCTTGTCTTTAAGTAATGCCTGACAATTCTATTCTTAGTATTAATTGATATTTTTAGTCCCGGCGTTATGCATGGTTTAAAATAAATAGAGTTTAGTTTCCTTCCTTGATTGTTATCTGATAGGTTGTTACGAAGAATGATTCAAATAACCGACAGATATCTGTTAGTCCATCAAATGCATCAAACCAGTTAACACACGTGATGTCACACCTTTTTGTGCCTACAGGTCATAATACAGAGTTAACTCAAAAATCTTTATCATTTTTCATAATACAGAGTTATATATTTCAATATATGGGTAAAAACTAAAAGTTCAAAACGTGCTGTTATCCAAATTTCGACTATATAATGATTAATGACAAGCCTGAAACTCCAGAAACACTATGTATATTTTCTCTGTGTTTATTGACACGGCGATGATACCCCCACTCTCTCGTTATTTCCATTGTTTTAACGCTCCCTGGGTACTGACTTAATCACAGACATTTTGGCGCTTCTTTGCGCTTCTCTCGCTTTTGTTACTTTCAGTTTCCAAGTAGAAACGAAAGATTGTTGTACACCAGTTGTACATACCGAAATGTACGAAAGATTAGTACTGGTTACTGCTGCCAGTTGGTCCAAAGTCGCCAGCATAATGTACAGACTACAGTTATTTTAGTTAACTATTATCTACTAAGCTTACTTCATATCTTCAATCTGTAGATACTATCTGAGCTTCTACTCTTGCTGCAAGGTCTGACATAGTTCGTTTCAATCGCTGAGGATCAGTAAAGAAAAGCACAAATAGTTCTCGCCCCATTAAATTCAATGAATCAGCACTAAGTACCTAGAATAAAGATATATGTAGATTAGAATTACTAACACTGACACTGGTATCGGCACTTAATTTACTCCACAGACAAGATAAATTTTAGTGGATAAAAGTCCAAAAAGTATACATGCAGCTGACTTATCTAACTACTTACTCTTTTCTTTGATTCACAATCTTTCTTAACATCCATGATTGAATTTTCCAGTGTCGTCAACACTTCAGCCACTTGATTGATTCCATCAGATAAGATCTACAATGGATCGATTCAGGGTCTTATAAAAAAGCTGCGGGCTTATTCGATAAAAAACTTTCATAGCCACGCCCCTCAAAAAGGATATGGTCTATCTCTCAGTGACTATGACCTGTACTGGTCTTATCGCTTGGAGACTGGGATTTATATATATTGTGGTGCACTCCCTTGGGTGTGCCCAAATTAGTTAAGTAGGGAAATCTAAAGCTCTGTCATCCACTTTCAACCAATCTCGACAAAAAAGTGTTGGTTTTTCTATAAATATATAGGATGCACATTTTTCTTAAATAAATAGAAAAGGCATTTTGGCATCAAATTTATGGTGTTGTTTAGGCAAACTACAACCTCTCTTAATTTGAATACATTTTGACAGTACAGACGTCATAAAAGAGCACGCATACAAAAAGATCGCCAAACTCTACTAACTTGTGTTTGTAGTTGTGGCAGCCCACCAGACGTAGCAGAACTTCCGTAAACCATCTTTTTGTATTCACGTAAACTTCTCTCCCTAAACAATAGAGAGGTGTTATTCCTAATTTTCGCTGCTCGTCTAGCCCGTGAGCAGCCGGGTTTTTGGAAAGGATAAAGCGGCGGAAGTTGGAGCGAAACACGTCGGCACGCCTTCTCTCCTGCCTGCGTAAATCATACTGCTGTCATTTGCCACTGCCAGTTTGTTGGCGTGTATGACACGCAATTGGTTAAATAAGCCACTGGCTTGCAATGGATTAGCTTTACACTTACAGATGTGTAATGCTTTCATTCTGAGCTTGATCCATAGCTAATAATTGAGTTTTCACATTTGCCTCGTCATTTTTCAAATCTTCAGCTTTCTTCTGCAAACCTTCATACGTAACAAATAATGATGGTCTTTTCGCTAAATCATCAGGCTCATCTAAATCACAAGCACACAGAAAATTTGAGAGAATTGAACAAATTGGAAGGGGATTCATGATTGTTAGTAGAGCGCAATAAAGTATAGATTTAAGTATAAAGTAAGAGTATGATTTTGACGATCCATTATATGGTCCCATTTTACGGAATGAATGGCGGGATGATTTTGAAATAAGTCACGGTTTATAATTTACAAATAATCCTGCCTTTGTTTCGTCCCAGCAAGGAGGGGGATCATGCTAATAGCCCCTATGACAAGAAATTGGTTAATGATAAAAGTCGTACATTACATCTTAGCAATCTTATAGCAATCTCTTCGTCAACGTTTTCCTTACTAAACATACCCAAAAGGGGAGTCAAAGATATAAATGACAGTAAAAATTATCAAGTTGAAAAAATTATCAAGAAATTCTGGTCGTCACGCTCATCATTGTTCTGTATACTTCACTTACATGTATTGTACATGTACTTAACATCATTCTGAATCAGAAATTGCGTTGCAAGTTGCAACATTTAAGATTGGATGACGGTGAGCCTCATAATGTATATCCAGTGTGTTATCTATGTAAAATAACCAGTGATGCAGTACTTCGAAACGCTGTTTTCCATAAAATTTAACACACAGGGGAATTACGTAGTGTATCACTGTATACTGTTGGTATTATATTATAGTTTGTGAACCCTTTCAAAACTCACCTAGTAATTTATATAGGCGGGTCAAAAACGAATCACGTACGTCAATAGTATCACGTTTTTTACCATCTTCTCGCAATAATGGATTTGACATTACGTCCTGCGCAAACATTAAGGAAAGCTTACATTGGCTTAAACACGCCGTAATAACTGTATGCCAAGTTTTTGTTTTCATTTAACTTTTGTTAGCAGAGACTGCTGTCGTTCCCCTGAAGGAACTGTAGTGTAATACATGACGTCTTACAAGCCACTGTCTCCCTTTTGTCTCCCACAGTAACCAAAGATCTGCCACTCTCGCTATATTTTGACGAATCAGTAAAATTGGACAATCAACTGCGCATGCGCACAGTGAAAAGGGGCTTTTGGCAAACTAGGTAATAGGGAACTTTGGCAGTAATTATGAGTATACGATACATACATCTATCTAATACATTTTGATACATCTTACACTTGGGGGATTCCATTTTCCAAAGTCACACGTAATTTCGTGATAGTGTAAGATGATGGCGGGTACAAATGTCTGCTGAAGCTCCCTATTTTGTAAGTTGAGCATTTTGTGAAATGATGCCCTGAATATGAAATAGTTATCACATGCAGTACTGTATTCGACTCAGGAATATTACGTCATGCTAAATAATCCGCTATTTTGCATGGGAGGCATTATCAGTTGTGGATTTAATCGAAGTGCCGTTTTCGCGTATATTTTACGAAATACTGAGGGCTATAGTTTGTTGTTTTAGCACGTCAAGAACTCGAGTTATCAAGGAAAGTTGGCGTACGTTCAATGTCAGTCATGTTGGGTTCATCTAAATTGGTTGGAATTTGCCACCAACGTGACGGAAGCCGACCAATGACGAGTTGTGACGTCACTTGCAAGGGCTGAGTACAGTAAAAAGTGCGTTAGGTTCTATACCATCATTACCATGAATTATTAAAAGTCGTTTAATTAACAATCCATGGTCCTATACAGATGAGGGTCATAACATTTCTGACACATATACTTCAACAGCAAATTAAAAGGATACGTGTCTTCGGACCACCATATCAGCATCTCCCTCGAGTAATGTACGAACAGCGCCAAGCAAGTGATGAGAGTCGCGGTGTTTGCGGGCTTCAACTTCCAAAAGCATTGACAAAAATTCATAGCGTGATCGCTGTAGCATCAGTTGGTTAATCACCTGCATACATAAGGTAAAAATAACACTTCAAATTCTTGGTACTACATCTGCTGAAGAGTGTTTTCTATCTTGCAAACCTTTACAAAGAAATGAGTTCTCACATATATCATGTATATACAATAAGAAGTAATAATCATATTCTCAGTGAGCATGTACAGTCAAGAACAGACGAAGTTACAGTTACATGAAGTTGTTTAAAACTGCACGTCTGGATAGTTGAATGAAGGCCGGATAGCGCTATCCACCGCGGATAGTGATTTTTTCACCGTTGATTGGTATAACTCAGATTAAACCTTAGACTTGGTATTTATAAATTAAAGTTTCATTTTATTAATTGTGAGGTCCATAAGCGTAGTTTTATAGTTTTTCAAGCATTTTTACAAAGGTTGAAAAATCACTGGGTGGATGGATAGCGTTATCCGGCCTTTGTACAACTGTCCCCTGCAGAATACGTGGCACATCTAGACTAACTGTAATTCGAATCTAGACTAACCTGGTCTTGTTTTGAAACGAAATAATCTTGGCGAGCGATTTTCAAATCGTAGTCTCCTCTCAGAATTTTATTCGCTTGCAGTTTCCCCAGCTCTTGGACAAGTGGTGACAAATAACGAGATGTTAATTCTGCTGTACGATCTCGTGTCTGTGTAAGTTTATGTTGATGTTCATGAAGAAGTTGCCTTAAACCATAACATGTGTATACATATGAGACACAAAGCCTAAAGCTATAAATTTTATTCTTACAATCGCGATAATTTGGTAACAGACACTTCACGAATGTGCTTGAGCACACTGCTGCACACAAAACAATACCTTTGCACCAGGGGCGGCGGAACAGGGGGCGGGCGGGCGGCGGAACAGGGGGGGGGCTAACCCCCCAAATCAGAGCGGGAGAACTTAATACGAAGATGTCAGATTCTTCGCTGCCTGAAATGCAAAATGAACAAAATAAGCAGGAAAGGCCATTTCAGAGACTCCAGAATTCAAAATTTACCGGGGAAGCATGCCCCCGTACCACAATACAGTTTTCTTAAACCCCCCCCCCCCTCAACCAAACTAATGTTCCGCCGCCACTGCCTTGCACTCAAGGTTGACAATATGATCTAATTTATGTCGTAGTGAAATCATTGCCAGCCTCAACCTCATGTCATATACACTCAGGTGAACTCGGGAAATGTCTATTTTACATCACATCGTGGATATTTTTCATATTGAAGGGTAAATAAAAGGAAAATTTCAAAAGCCAAACTAAAACTGGTAGCTATATCAGTTCTAAACTGTTCTCACGAGAGGTCTAGTATCTACAGACCACATTCATAATACAGATGCGTTTAAATATTCTTTTATGTGCATTTTAATAAGCCTTCTTGGTCTCGTTCAGGTTAAAAATTCAAAACTCATCTGTATTATGAAAGTGGTCTATACAGTCTATCGGCCCATGCAGTGCTTATACTCCACTTATCCATTCAATGATCGATAATTTGGCCTAGGGGATATTTTAGCCATTGTGAGTAAGATACTTGAAATAAAACACTTACCGTAAAGTACCGACATCTGAGGCATACGGTTGGTTTGTAATGCGGTATAGTTTATCACGTGCATGCGTGATAGCTGCATTTAGCCCACGATTCTTTGCTTGCGCTTGAATTCTCTTGATTTCACTCATTGGATAGCTAAAAATTAATTTAGATGAAACTGTATATAATTGTGAAAATCAATCCAACATTGCTTTTCTGCCAAAGTTTACTTGCAACTTGCCCTATTGCACTGCAGATACCATGATATTTACAGTAGAGGCTAGCGAGTACGCGGGCTAGTAAATAGCTTACATTGCTTTAAGTCTTCTTAACTCTTTAATATCACCAGTCGTAACATCTTCCGCTTCACCTAAAAACATGTAAATAATGCTTTAAATTATTTATTTATTAACTTTACAACCATACATAAAATAGATTAAACCACTACATAATATGGTTGAAGGTATGGTCAACAGGACATGAATAGCCCCATGTGAAGATCAACCTTTATGAAAACAAACTATAACAAACATAAATCAAAGACGAGAACAAATATAATATTTACAGAAAACATGACGAATTACGAACAACAGCTTAAGTTGAAAGAGCGGCACTTAGAACAGAATGTTTTCCAAGTGCGCATTCTGTTTACATCGAAAGATGAATGAAGTAGAGAAGAGTAATGGACAGTTAGTCTGTTTTTAAAGGAGGAAACGGATGAACTATTACGAATGGTGGGAGAGAGATTATTCCAGAGAAAGACAATTCGGTTGAAAAAAGAGTTCCTAAAGAGAGAAGTCCTGCAATGATTAACATGAAGCAAGTTGTCCGAACTTGAACGGGTGTGAGACAAGCTGTTTGAAGAAAAAGTGACGAAAGAGGAGATATCTAGGTCGAAGAGACCATGCTTACATTTAAAAAAGAAGACGAGATCCTTTAGTTCCAACCAGTAGGATATTGGTAATAGATTAAGCTTCTTAAGGCGTTCAGGATATGGCAGCTCATAATCCTGAAGGATAAATTTACTAGCTCGTCTTTGAACACCCTCGATGATCGCAAGATCACGTGACGATCCTTGGTGCCCAGATCTCACTACCATATGACAGATGAGATCGGATGAGAGCAAGATAAAGAAGCCTACGGCAGCGAATATCAGACATTTGCGTACAATTCCTACGAAGAAAACCAAGCATACGATTGGCTTTTGCAGTGCAGCTGGCGATGTGAGGGGACCACTTTAGGTCATTACTGATAACAACACCCAAGTCTACTTGGTTAGCTATGCTCTTAACTGGATCGTTGTTAAGAAAGTAGCAATGAGTTGGAGGGTTACGTTTGCGGGATATCCTAAGTAGGAGCGTCTTCGAGACATTAAATTTCATTTTCCAGTTAAGTGACCAGTTGGACATAGCGTCCAGGTCAAGCTGAAGGAGATCACGATCAACTGGTGATCGTATAGCACGATAACACTTGCTGTCATCAGCAAAGTGCAACGGTACTATTATTGGTTACCTCTGGAAGGTCATTAACATAAAGAATGAATAAGAGAGGACCTATTACACTACCTTGTGGCACCCCAGAGGTAACATTAAGATAAGATGAGGAAGCTCCTTCAACGACAACACACTGTTTGCGATCACGAAGGTAATCAGCAAACCAGTTAAGAAGTGGACCTGAGATTCCAAACGATTTAAGTTTGAACAAAAGTTTGCTATGGGACACCGAGTCAAACGCTTTAGCAAAGTCGAGATAAATCAGGTCTGTTTCCTTTCCAGAGTCAAGAGTACGACCAAGGTCGTGAAGTACACTCAAAAGTTGAGTAACACACGACCTTTTACGAAAGCCGTGTTGAAGATCGTACAAGGAGTTTTCAACAAAGAAGAAACCTGATTGAAAATTAAACGTTCAAGAACTTTTGAGACTTGAGAGAGTAAGGAAACTGGTCTGTAGTTAGTGACCTCATGAGTGTCACCCTTTTTGGGTATAGGCACAACATTAGCAACTTTCCATTCAGAAGGAAAAACACCCTGCTGAAGAGATAACTTAAAGAGAGCAGTCAAAGAAGGGGCAATTACCTCAGAACATCGCTTTAGAAGGTAAGCTGGAATACCATCAGGACCAGTAGCCTTAGAGGGTGACAAATTGGACAACAAAGACTGAACATCGGATTCAGATACATTTAGTGAGTCAAGAGAGTTAGAAGCTGAACTAGAGGGAGTGAAAAGGGGTGAAGAACTTGTGTCGGAGGTGAAGACTGACGTAAAAAATTGGTTAAAGCCATCCGCTTTTTCCTTTGCAGAAAAAAGTTTCTGACCTTCCAACTTCATCACGTCAGGGATCGAGGATTTCGAGGATTTACATTTAAAGAATCTCCAGAATGATTTAGGGTTATTATACACATTTTCGGACAGTCCAGAGAGATATTCTCTCTTCTTATACTTTCTTAAGCTTTATAATATATTTCTTCGTTCAGAAATCTGCGCCACTATGGAACAGCCCAACAGAAGATCTGAAATCCTCTCTTTCTGTTCAATCACCAACTCTACAAATACTATACAGAGAAACTTAAGTCCTGTAAGTCCTTTAAGTGTCGCTCTTATTCTATGACTTGTTGTTCTTAAAAGTGCAGGTTTTGTAGCGTTATCTGCAAATTTATATATTGTAAATTCAAAAGAGCCGTGCTCGGGTAAAAACGTCAGTCTCAGTCGTTTTACAGCTTTTAATGCCTTATAAGGCGTGATTCCAGGAGAGAATGCGAAATTTCTCGAATATATATATATTTCACATTAAATTTGCATGGATATATCACACATGATTCTTTTGTAAAGTCTCGAACATTTCGCTTTTCCAGTAAGTAGAAGTTTAGACTATACTAAAAATCATCCTTGACACCTTGTGCAACAGCCATGCAAAACACAGTCGAGAAATGTCGCAAAATCAGGCCTTTAGTTGCAAAGAATCTGAAACTACCGTTTTGACCCCAGAACGATTCTTTTGAAGGGAATAGAAACGACTCTTTTAAATTAACTGTCCGGGAAGGATTTGTCTGGCACTCACCTTTGATTAACAATGTTGCAGGATCACTGATTTCTAGGAATGTGTACCTTGATTTCTCACTGCCATTGGCAAGTTCAGCAATTCCCTAAAATTGCAATCAGATTTAGTTTCTTTGCAATGAAATCCACCACGCCTTGTTGTAAGGCTATCCAAATATATTATCAGATGAGCACATTCAGCATATATACTGCATATATACGTACTCAATTGCATGACCACGCCAATTTACGCAGTGATTGGTTGATTTTCCCTTCCTAATCATGCTCAATATAAACATTGTACTGTACCTCAAAAAATTGTTTCTTTGTATATTTTGTCAACTCATTTGTAAAGACTTCCTCAGCTTTATGATAATCATCAAGGGAAAGTTGTGATACAAATGTTGCTATTTCTTTTTCTACAACAAAACAAGAGAATACTGTTCAACTATTGTCTATTTAAAGCGGTCTTAGCTAGTGCGACTATAAAAGGAAGCAACATGAATATATTAAGTCAGTCTACTCAAGTTGGCATAATCCAGCCGCATGTCTGGTAGCGATGCTTCAAACTATAATTACACCACCTGTGTTGCCTGTACTCTGGTCTTCCGTTTGTGCTCCATTCCCACCCTTCCCACTCTCTATTGCACAATTTTGCATCTACAGTACCTCTAGCAGTGGCCATAATAAATTTCATTTAATATATACTGTCTGTCTGTTATTTAGTAGTCTTGTATTTGGAGGAAAATAATTAGAATTGAGAAAATGTAGTTCAATTTTGCTTGAATGCTCGAGCCTACAAGTGTCAACCGTTCTGACATTGACTACCCAATCTGCGGACCACGGGACCATTGGTCCCAGAATAATTTTGCGATCAGCAGCAAAATCAAAACCATAGAATGAAAAAAACTAAAATACAAGAAAATAAAAGGAGAAAAAGACTACAGTAACTGCAGTTCAGCAGATATAAAGAAAGTAAGCCCATAGTCCCTTCGTCAGTTGGCTCAACAGTGAACCATCTAATCCAATCTGATCAAACATCGACCTGCAGAACGCGGCTGCACTGGAGTGCAAGCTATCTAAACAAGACACAACTTTACAAGACACAACTACTGTATAGCAGAAGTTTTGGTTTTATAAATGTTGTATAGTCCAATGTTGTAATTGTAAATTTATCGCAAAATATGAGGATAAAGTAAGTCGTTTGCAACTTGCCCCATTTTAGTATTATTATTCTTATAGACGTGCTGTATTCTTGTATAGAGGTAATAAACAAATAGCTATAGTAGTAGTATAGATTAACCTGTGTGGAAATGTTGAAAATGCAGGATGAATATTAACCTAATGCAAGCCAATATTACACTATTTATACTTTGCAAACAGCAAACGGTGCATTTGCGATTTACAACATCGCGCTATACAATTTCCTGTTGAAGCCATATTTAAAGAGGTGACATGTAAATTATAGTAAGGAAGTAGAAAAAAATATGTCCGCGATTTCTGGCCATGACATCATTTACCTTTTAGTGTACCAGGTAAGTCGTACATTTGAGTAAATTCTGTCACAGTTTTCCCAAGCTCTTCCATGCTTTTATTAAGCTGAAATATGAATGACAAATATTAACAATGTAAAAACACAGTAAAATTACATGCTGAAGCAAATTTAATAAACCCAGCTGAAAATCCCACAGGTTTAATTCCTTACCATTGCGTTGTCAGAATAAGCTCGCTCCAAAGAAGTCTTGTACTTGGTTTTTGCTTTGTCCTCCAACTCATTCATTTTTGTCAGTTTATGGTTCAATTCAGTGCTCAAAATGCTGAAAGCAAAAAGAGCAAACAAACATACTGTTGCTTTTGAATTGAATGACTATTAGCGACCATTAGTTTAAATTGTTAACGCTATACAAATGTTAATGTACATTGTCTGTACACTGGCTAAACATGAATAATAATAATTATTATTATTAATTATAGACTGATTTTATTTGGTTCAACATGAGTTACGCTGTTGTCTAAATCTAATATTTTAGAAAATATATGATTCGAAAAAACAGTAACAGACCATCGACTTATTGTACTACAGTAGGTATTCCTGGCGATTATGTATAACGATTAGATCATTCTTTCAACTTATGGGACAATTGAACCTACTTCATTTTGTTTCTTTGCTTTACGAGTGCATCCAATCTTTCTTCTAAGGCTTTTTTCTCCTCCATTAAAAATTCTACTTCTTCTCTGAAAGTACATTGGTCCATAACACAATATAATAGAAAATTGTTCAGTTAAAATAGTATATATAATTAGCTTAAAATGGTTAATCTGCATCATGTGCATGTTAAATCTCGGTTCTTTATTTTTTGTCCAAAAACCTGGATGATTGTGGTCTCAAAATTTTGGTAACTTGATATCTATACCTTAAATGTTTTGCAAGTATATTTATTAATTTTATTACTCTATTTTTCCATTCTGTAGTACAATAACTACCCCATTTTCATAGGTTTTAAGCTTAAATACATGTATATAATCATGATTATTATTGGCTCCAAACCTACGCCTATATGCATGGCTTCCATAAACTTGATAGTACTGTCTGTACCTCATTTCTTCTTCATTGGTTACGTCTGTTTCCAGAGCTTGCAAGCTCTTTAAAGCTTCAGTAAGGTTTTCGCCCTTGGAAAATACATTATTAATTATAGCGTACAAATTACATCACATAAAGTCAGAATAATGCATTCTTTTCAAGAAAAACGGGAAACTCTCCTGAGTGGGGTGAATTATTTCTGTGTTCATGCGACTGTTTTTATCCCACGTAATATCCCGCTTTGCATGGTGGGACGAAACTACGTTGTATTGAACAAAATGTACATTCTATTAAAAATTTGATGGTGTGGTAAGATCCCAGCTAGCCGGGCTGGCTCGTCTCTCATATGAATAATTATCCGCATTAACCAATTACATGCGGATCTCACACAGGCGAGTTTCCCGGTCAGCTGGGTCATAAAGTAGGTGCATTGCCCAATAATCGGTTAAAATATATAACAATACTTACTTCAGTACTACTTAAGATATAACAGTATACTTACTTCAAGAACACCTTTTCCAGATAGCGTCAATTCCTCAAAACTACAAAATGAGTTTACAGTATTGTACAGTAGAACTTATTAACCCAGACCATGGACTTAATGTGGCCCTCTTCTGGCATGTTACTAATGAGTGTGATTATTGTCGCCCCTTCAAAGGTATACAGTAAAAAAACACACAAGAGATTATAGGAAGTGTTCTTAACTCAACAACTGCCGCCAATGACGTAGCCTGGGGGAGGGAGTTTTGTTTCGAACGCGCGCTTTTTTTTGAGAGCGCGCGCTAGGTGAGAAGTTAGGGGGGGAGGAGAAAAAGCGATGACGGTGCACCAACACATTTACATACCGTATTAAGCGACGCGGCGCTTGAATTAAAATTTTAATGTTTGGAAGCGGCACTTATTTGAGGGCGGCGCTTATTTAGGGACGGCGTTCTTTAAAAATTATTATTTTTAAAGAGAGAGAGAGAGTTAAACGACAGAGCATTGAAATTTACAATATGAGTATTGAACAAGTGCTGCGCTTGTTCAAGGGTGGCGGTCTTTAATATTTTTCTCTCATATGCGGCGCTTAAACGAGTAAATATGGTCAAAATCATTGTTAAAATTAACAGTTACAAGTCCATTTACACAAAGCGTTGCCGAGTTGGTCAGAGGCGCTAACATACACACAAGATTGCAGTGGACTTTACCCTTGCACATGGTTCCCTTATAACGTTAACAGTATATAATGACTGTGCCTTAATATCGACTATATTGAGATTATGGAAATTAGAAAACCTAATCTAAACCTCAAATTTATTTATACAGCTAATTCAAAAAAGGTTGTCCTTTGTAAACCTTAAACTCTAAAACATTAAACTCTAAGCGCGAAAAGCACTATGGGAGCGCAAGTTTCAAGTTTAGGAATTGAATTTGGCAGTCATTTGTGAGTGAAATTATTAATATCTCCCTACAAGGATATATCAATCACAAATGGCTGCCATATTCAATTCCTAAACTTGAAACTTGCGCTCCCATAGTGCTTTTCGCGCTTAGAGTTTAAGGTTTTAGAGTTTAAGGTTTTAGAGTTTAAGGCTTTAGAGTTTAAGGTTTTAGAGTTTAAGGTTTTAGAGTTTAAGGTTTTTGAATTAGTTGCACTTTTCTTTCACGTTTATTAAAGCGTGAACTTTTTCGTACCTGTACGTCTTTTACGTTTGTGAAAAGCTATGCATAAACGTTTGGACCTACAGTAGCTTTTTAAACGTAAACAAACGTTAGGGGTAATAATATATAAATGCCCAAGAGTTTTCCCATGAGAAGTAAAATTATCTGGTGTTAGTCAGAGTAAAATAATATTATTATTTATTTGAAAGATATAAAAGACATTGCACCTGCACATTGCACCTGTTAAATTCTTCAAAATAATGACGAGTTCTTCTTGCCATATTTGCAAATATGTGTAATTCGTCACTGTATTGGTTTTTATTTAGGGACTGGACATAAAGTATAGGTGGGGGTGGGCTATGAAAATTTTGGGTTATCAATTTTCCAAGTCATAAATGGGGGTGGGTCCACTGAGCTTAATATATCTGGAGGACGTGCCGCTAATGTCGGCCAGGCAGAAAAGTGTCCGCAAAAACATGGCGGATTTGGGCATTTTCTGACGCCATAATGACGCCACTGGTTCTAGTTGGAAATGGTAATTACCACTGACCAACCGCGATCCAAATTTAAAACGGAAATAAACCCCCCTGGTTTTTTGCACAATATTTTTTCATTTTTGCAAAATATTTTGTTTTAAAAGCTCAAACCTTTATGTTTACGCCTGCCTTGTTTGTTTTACAACGTGGAGAGAAAAGTGAGGTTTTTCTCCGTTTATGGATGCCACAATGGTACAAATCACTGTTGAAGAAAACATTTTTTCACTCCGGTAAGGTTGTATTAAAATACTCGATTATTAAATACTTGTTTCCTCTTTTTCTATACTTTAGGTTAAATTTCAAAACTGAGTATTATGCTGACGCTGTAAACGACAGATATTTCCTTTCAAAAACCTTGTATAAAAATGATTAAGAAATGTGTACGGAAACGTTTATTTCTCTTTTTAATAGCAATTGTAGTTTTTCACAGTTCATTGTTTAAAATATGTGCACTCGGCCCATTATTGTGCCACAGTATATAAAATAGATGCACTTTTTCCACTATATTTTACGTCAAAATACCGTTAAGATTTATAGCCATTCCCAGAACATCGCATTATAGACAAACAGATAACTAGTCTCATGCTAACTAGTCTTTTGATAACAAAATTTTCAGGTTATTTCACCTTGTTTGAAACAGCATTTTATATACTCGTTTATACTTTTATAGTACTGTGAAGTTAGGTGTATAAACTGTATACAGATTTTGTCCTCTGTGGGACATTTAACAGTAGTTTTAGTTAATTGAACATTTTCTTGATTTTTAATATAGGGCAGTCAAACAAGATAAAACTCGAAAGTGATAAATTATATTATATATTGTCTAAAATGGTCATTACTCATTAGGAGCTTTATCCATAACAGGATAATATTGCTTGGGCAGCAGTGCCAGACACTATAGGGGGTGTGGGCATGTGGAAGGGTTAACTATGAACCCCCCTCCCCTCAAGGTGTAGTGAATTCTACTAACTGTTCATTTTCCCAAAGTCTCCCTGGCAGAAATGTAATGTAAGCAGCAAGATATATTTGTGCCCTCAAGTCATAACAAGCTATTACTGATAACAAGCTAATATAATGGATTTTCTTATTTAATCCATTATCTGGCAATGCGCCGTACTTTAGTATTTTACTCTGTCTAACGCCAGCATTTTTACTTGTCAGTGGTAGGGTACTACCAGTTAATGGGTTAAGGCAAGGTCTTCAATGTGCACAAATAGTATTGTACATAGACCAACAAAGGTTTTATCTCTCTTCGATCCTTTATAGAGATAAAATGCATATACTCTATTAGCTAACAAAAATGTCATAATAACACAGTATAATTTCTCTCTTCCATAATTGCAGGAAAGTCTGTCATACAGTTGTTGATACTAACAAAAAGGAACAAGGCATCAAGATGCAGATGTTTCATGATTGCAAATTAGTTAACAAGTGCATGAATGTTACTGTATATATGTTATTGAACATAATTCTATTAATATCTAATTGTAAATATTCACAAAATTTCAATATTTTCTATTAATTAATAAACTATGATAACTTGATTATTAATAGTAATTGATTTTTTCAGGTTATTTTTTAAGAAAGTTTAAATATAAAAAAATATTAATTATGATATTGTATCTTCAATTTCCAAACATGATAATAATTACTGTATTTTGCCAGCAGAAAGTGGGGCTGTGGGCTGTGTCATTGTATGATGAATTCTGCAATAAAAAGGAATAGATTACTTACAAAAGTAACCTGCGTAGCAGTGCTAGTGGACGAAGGGTCCTCCACTCTCTTTTTCTCAAGCTCCCCTAATCCCAACCCTAGCCTCCCCCCCTAGCACTTGATAGCAGGCTAATACAAAATATGCAATGTTCTCACGGTGGAACAGAAATATACAAAACTGTGGATGTGTGTACTTCTGGATGTGTGTAAAAGTGAAATTGAATCTACATCCAGGGTCTAAATTCAAATCATACATGCCTTAAAGATTATGAAATTCTTACAAATCTGTGTATTGGTGGGCCCCTGCATATACCAATATTTTTTGGCCCAGGGTGAGACATTGTCACACTCTTTGTTAGTTTGTTTTCATTGTCACAGCCTTGGGGGATCATATTCTTTAAAAAATATAATGCAACAGCATGGGCTGGATAAATAAAAATGCAAAAGCTGGAATTGACTGATAAAATGCATGGTTTCATAATGGGCCATTCCATTTAATATATGCACCCCTCTATTGAGGGGTCCCTTCATAACCCCTTTGGATGTGTTTTTTTTTTGTAGTTTCCCCATAGGATATCTCAATTACCCCTTAGGATATCGTTCTTGCCCCCTTGGATATCACAAAAAAATCCTAAATATAAGCCACCCCCTAGGAAAAGTTGAACCCCTCTCCCCTTGGATATCCAGAACCCTCAATAGAGGGGGTGCACATATTAAATGGATGGCCCAATTCATACTCCTGCCAGAAGCAGTTTTCCATGCTACTTAATAAATGCTACTTAAATGCATACAAGCAACCCACAACATAATAATGGTATGAATTAAAAATGTGGAATTTCAACCTTTTTAACAAAAAAAAACTCCCTTTGCTTCGAGTATAAATTTAACTGAGTTTATAGCACGATATTTTGGTTGTTTTCTACAACCAAATTGGCAAATTGTGAAATATACAGGTCGCTGCTTGGTAAGATAATGTATTACACTGTACAAGGAAGTTGTTTTCTTAACAAATTGGGTGTATTTAATCGTTTTGCCTGCCAATTTTTCACGATGTGAACTGTGAAATACTGAAATAATTCGTCTCTTACCTGTTTATAATGCGTGCAAATATCGTCTTCGCCCATCATTTTTCGAGGTTTTAATGTTTGTTTGTTGTCTTTTACGGATGGGAATACCGTGTACGACTTCCACATCTTTGAACAAATGGTCAAAAGTTGAAAAAATATGTGGAAAAGTCGAAAACAACAGCGAAATGCAAAATTCACGCCAAAGAGCAAAAATATTTTCTTAAAGAAGGTCATCTCTAGATTGTTTTTGCGTAAGCGCTATTCGTCACTCAGCAAGTGCCCTAAACAGAAGTCGTCACCCCCCTGGACATATAGCCATTTTGAATGTTTCCAGGGGGGTGACTCTTCTGTTTAGGGCACTTGCTGAGTGACGAATCATGACGAATAGCGCTTACGCAAAAGCAATAAGAGATGACCTTCTGTGTAGTATTCTGTGCCAGGGGGGTGTGATTAGTGTAGCGGGCTCATAATGAGCCCTGGTTAGTGGTAATTACCATTTCCAACTAGAACCAGTGGCGTCATTATGGCGTCAGAAAATGCCAAAATCCGCCATGTTTTTGAGGACACTTTTTTCTGCCGAGCAGTTCCTCCAGTAATATAGTATAGCTCAGTGGGTGGGTCATGCAAATTTTAAAGCTACATTGAGGGGGGGGGGTTCACCTTATAATCAACCTAAATTACATTGCATGAGTTCAGATATAATATAATACTCAAGTGTGTGTAACACAAATGTTATATTACTTAAATATAATGTTTTTTGTAAGATCTTTACAACACTGTCACATGTCACTGGACCATGACTTGAAAGAAGACTGTAGAACATCACTTCAGTTTCATTTATTTGATACTCAATATTAGTGGGAGATAAAAGAAGCAGGTGCGTCATACTAGGGGTGGGTCATTATGTTTTCAGCTATCTGCAAATGGGGGTGGGTCACGTGTATTTCTCCACAGAGCGAGGGGTGGGTCACCTCAAACTATCCTTTGTAAAATTCAATTTTCATAGTCCACCCCCCCATACTTTATGACCCTCTGGGAAAGGCAATTTAGGCGATGCCATTATTGCCATATTGTTTTTGTTTGTTTTGATCATGATGTCAAATGTGTGCTATTATTTTTTCATATCACACATATGACGTCAAATTGTGTGATATGATGTTACAACTCCATATTTGGCAGGCATTGGGTTGATATGACAATTTCACCTATATATAGCTGTTAGCCAATCAGAAATTATTTTAAATAAATTATAACATTATTAATTGCATTTATTATAATACAAAGGAATGAAAACAAGGAATAAAAACATATGTATAGCTTTCTACATACTAAAAATGTCTGGCGATCGTACTAGTTTCGTCGTTAAGACCTTATCAACTTATCACCACAAACAAAATTGCGATAAGTTGATAAGGTCCGAAGGACGAAACTAGTACGATCGCCAGACATTTTTAGTGTGTAGACAGCTATACATATGTTTTTATTCCTTTGTATTATAATAAATGAAATTGAGTAAAGATTTCTTGGCTACTACAGCGACTTTATCTAAAAATCGTTATTAATTGTCTAATGGTGTAATGCAAGTTTGCTTTTGTGTAAATCCAGCGTCCCTGAAGAAATTGTGCCTCCCCCTCCACCATAGTGGAAAGTTCGTTATCCATCCGCCGAATATTTACGCCAGAAATTTGAATTCAATTATCTGTACGCCATGGGGCAACCGTTGGTATTTGCGCCGACGCACGCGTCCCTGGTAGGGGTTCGGGGGCATGCCCCCGGGAAATTATTTTATTTTTATTACTCGGGCCACCTATTGTGGATCCGAGTCTAGGTTTCGGTGGCTTTCCTGTATTTTTATTTTTTTTCGGGTCGACAGCATTAGTCTCCCGGCCGCGCGATGCAAGAGCCGAAGAGCGTATACGCTCATCTAGGGACTCACGTTAAAATAGGTAGGGGGTCCGGGGGCATCCCCCGGGAAATTTTGAATTATAGGGTCTCGGAAATGGCATTTCCCGCATTCTGAGAGACGTTTTGAGAGAAATCCAACGGGGTAAAATCAAGACGTACGAATATTAAATACGGCGTGTTCGAGGATCACTTAGGATTGAAAGGCGATCCCTTATTATCCATTTATCCCTCGAAGACCATAGTCATCCACGATACTCTGTTTTTATCGACAAAGACTTTCAAAGACTCAAACAAAACACACAGACACACACAAAGTATGGATTTTATTGTTTTTATTTTTTGGCTAGATTTACTAACGTACAAGACTTATGAAATAACAGAAAGTACGCCAGAGTGATACGAATCGACGCCATCCAAAAAATCACGCCACGCCAACTCGTTTACGCCAAAATCAAGATTACTTTTACGCCAACTTTGGCGTAATACACGAAACTCCACGCCGAATATATTCGGCGTAACATACGAACTTTCCACTATGGCCCCTCCAACCTCAAATTATTTGTTTCCTATTAAATTCCTACAGTCATCACACAAAGTTTAATAAATTATACACCTGAATGCTCTAAATGTGAGCCTTTAGATTCCTTACCCTTTTAATTCTTCAACTGTAATGACATTTTGTGCATGAACACTGTCACAAAACCACTCAAGAAAAGGCAAAGTATCTTCGTTTTCAAACATCCAGTCAAAACTTTCTGCAGACAATTTGCCGTCATAACATATCCTTTTTAGAGCATCCACGAATCTTATTCCGCTCATGTTTCTTGCTGGAAATGTCCCTAGTGCTCAACGTTTCCTTCATGTAGTTTACCAACGAAAATCACAAGAGAAAGTCGAGTTGACAGTGAATAAAATTGATTAGAAATATGAAATATTTGACTCCATATTTTCTTTTTGTTGTTTTGAATTTCCCGCTCTAATCCAGTGAGCTCCATATATATCTGGAGTAAGAACTTCTAATGTTCGGCCAATAGGCCAAGTGAAGCCAAAGATGGCGGCAATTGACGTCCAAACTCATGAAGGTCATAAACAGTTTTCATACCATTTTTCTAGCTAATTCCAGTTTTTTCTAACAGATCGTATCGCTAATCAAGTTATTAGTTCATAAAATCATGATGTTATTGTTTACATCGGAGTAAAAACACAAAATTTCGGCACACTCCTTGCCGGCTTGTGCAAACCGCGCGGTCGAAAACAATAGAAAGGGATTGGCACTGGACGTCAATTTCCGCCATCTTTGGCTTCACTTTTTGGACATAAGTTCTCACTCCAGATATATATATATAGAGCTCACTGGTGCTTCCCAGTGCTTCCACTTTCATAAAACTGGATTTCCTGTTTTCATCCTTATTTATTGCAATATTTCCTGGCAGAAATTGCAAAATTTCCTGGCAAATTTCCTGGCATTTCCTTTTTTTATATTTAGCCTTTAATTTAGAAATTTCCCTACTATACATTTGCTGTTACCATATATAGTTTACATAGTAAATTTACATCTTGAGATTTTCGTCTTTTTCGAACATTTGTCATTTTTATTTTTTTACAAATTATTATTTTCAACCGCTGCCCATTTGAGTTGAGCCTGCGAGCGATTCCCAAGCAATTTCCGAATCGATACCGAGCGATTTCCGAAGTTGATGCGACGGCGAAAACGCCGCCAATTGAAGGCGCAAATCAAATTGCCGGCGTATATTCAACATTTTACTAGTTACTACGCCACACATAGACTATTTTAAAGTCCCAATGGTTGGAATCTAAGAATTTCCTGGCAATTTCCTGGCAATTCATTTATATTTCCTGCCAATTTCCTTCCAAAAAGGATTTCCTGGCATTTTTCCTGGCAGAGCCCAATATTTCCTTTTGCCAGGAAATTTCCTGGCAAGTGGAAGCTCTTGTGCTTCCACTTTCACAAAACTGGATTTCCTGTTTTCATCCTTATTTATTGCAATTTTCCTGCCAGAAATTGCAAAATTTCCTGGCAAGTTTCCTGGCATTTCTTTTTTTTATATTTAGCCTTTAGAAGTTTTCCTACTATATCATTTGCTGTTACCATAGTTTACATAGTTTATATCTTGAGATTTTCGTCGTTTTCGAACATTTGTCATTTTTTTAACATTAAATTATTATTTTCAACCGCTGCCCATTTGAGTTGAGCCTGCGAGCAATTCCCGAGCAATTTCCGAATCGTACCGAGCGATTTCCGAAGTTGAGGCGAAGGCGAAAACGCCGCCAATTGAAGGCCCAAATCAAATTGCCAGCGTTTGAAAACTCTATGATAGGTAGCTTTCTTGTATATTCAACATTTTACTAGTTACTACTAATAATAATAATATTTAATATTTATATTGCGCAAATTAACATGCTGATAGTATACGCCACACATAGACTATTTTAAAGCCCAAATGGTTGGAATCTCAGAATTTCCTGCCATTATCCTGGCAATTCATTATATTTCCTGCCAATTTCCTTCCAAAAAGGATTTCCTGGCATTTTTCCTGCCACAGCCCAATATTTCCTTTTGCCAGGAAATTTCCTGGCAAGTGGAAGCCCTGGCTCTAATAATAAAGGTGCTTCCACAGCAGTAAATAATATTCCCATGATTCTTTTTCATTTTCCTCATTAAATTAACTCCTATATGTCAAAAAATATAAAATTTCAAGTTCACTTATAGCAAAAATGATTACATCAGGTGAAAATGTGCTTTCCCTATTGCAACACATATCTTCATTTTGTGAAATATATAGTTGCTTTTTGGGTAATAACTATTTACTAATATAACTGTTACCACAGACACTCGCGTTGCTATGGCAACAACAGCGTATGAACCATATGAACTACTAAGGTTTCTCCAGAGCTCACTTGCCCCAGTCTTTTACCCGACGCAGTGTGACCAGACATGGTAATTTAAATTACTTTTGGTAATTTCTCGCAATTTTAAAGCAGTAATTACTATAGTAATTTTTTGAAAATTGTAGGGAATATTTACTCCTGTTTTCCAATACTGACTTTCATTTCATATGGAGATATTTCACTATATTTAACACCAGATTGTAAACTCCCACATTTTCATTCTTACACAATTTGTGAAAAGAGTGCTATTTCGAAAGCTAGGGTCTTCAAAATAAACCTTCATGCAGCCCATATGAGAATAACCCAGAAATTTTGAATTTATTTTTTTGGGGGGGGGACAAGTTATGATTGCAATTATGGTTTTAGTAAATTTTAGTCAGATTTAGTAATGTTTGGCTATTGGTTTGGTAATCACCTCTCAAAAAACCTGGTCACACTGACCCGACCATTGAACTATAAATAAACTGGAACGATAACTCAGGGGGGGGAATTGAAGCCAGCTTAATTCAGTTTTTCTGAGGTTTGAGTTGAAATACTTAACGCCGAACATTGGGCTGTATATGAAATTGAAGCTATTAAAAAGTTATAATTGATATAAAAACTTCAAGACTTTAGGTAAAAAGGAAATACTTAAAACTTTGAGGGAAAATTTGCCGTATTTCACAAAATTGCGGTTGTTTTTGTATTTTTTAAGTATTTCCATTTTGCCTAAAGTCTTGAAGTTTTTATATAAAATAGAACTTTTTAATAGCTTCAATTTCATATACAGCCCAATGTTCGGCGTTAAGTATTTCAACTCAAACCTCAGAAAAACTAGCTTGGCTTCAACGAATCATGGGACTTGATCATAGGAGTTAGCGTTCCAGTTTACTTAGAGTTCACTGGACCCGACCTATATATTGTCGAGATTTGGATTTGGCGTCGGTTTGTTTATCGCAATTCCGGGGGAATAAAAAGGCTCGAAGAACATTTGAAAAATGAGGGGGAACATTTGAAATTTCACGTTTTTTTACAAGTTATATATAGGAGTTTAATTGGAAAATGTTAGAAAGTCCAAATTTTAAGGCGTCAACATAAATTTTTGAAATGCCTCCATATCAAATATTCATTGTCATGTTAAAATTCACACTTTCTATGAATATGGTGCTTTTATCGCAAAATGCACAATTCTTACACCTAACCGCCTAACTACTTTAATTCCTTTGAAAAAATTCCCTTTAAATTTATTTGGAATTTTGCAAGAATATTTCCCTTGAGTTACTGCGACATCAAATTCCCAGCTATTCAAACAGTGTGAGAAAGCGAGGGTTGTTGCAGGGGGCTTATTTATTTTGCCGAAATGCAATAAGTAAGAAACACAGTAAATTACCTGAATTTTAATCCAATCAGTACACGTGCATATTAGTTGTTAGGGGGAGGAGCTTAATAAATTTCTTCCTCCCGAAAAAAAAGGGGGGGCTTATTAGAGAGGGAGCTTACCCATCATGTTGTTCTCACTTTAATTGTACATTTGACTAGTTCTAGAGTAGCCTGCGAGCACAATTTTCCGTACCAATCGATCTCCGAACCGTACAGAAACCTATGCTCGCAGGGTACTCCAAGAGTATTATAGGCAATAATTCCTATCAATTTAAATGCATGGCTCCGACCAAGCTTAGCTTATCCCTTCCCCTGGCTTACCTAACAATAGAAGTAAAACCATACATGAAGGGAGTAATAATTCTAGCTATGAAGGAAATCTCCAGGAAACTTTAGTTATGACCTCGATCACGTGCACATATCCGTTATTGGTCTAAAATGGCATAACCTTTTCTTCACGGACTCCGGTAACAAAAATGGAAGATTTGGAAAGGAAAAGGTTAGATCTTAAGGACCTATAATATCAAAGATGGCGACTGTACGTCACTGCCCTTACCAACTTGCTAACCTCTATAGAGGCAGTTAAACAGGTTTCAAATATTGGGCCTAATATGTAAGCCCAATATCTCTCGTAGGCATATAGCAATTCTGGAGAATGAGTATATAGTTATTTTGATTCTACTCGGAATTTAATTTGTAATTTAATTTAATTTGTGCTGATATTATATTAAACGATGCAGCTTTTAAGTAGCTACTTATCGAAAAGATCGCTAATTTGAATGGGTCAATATTATACAAACCCTATGCGCCACCCATTTTTCTAAAAGAATTGAGAAAATGTTGGCAATTAAGATAGAGCCTTACGATAAATATAATTGTTTTGTTTTTGTGGCCAACATCACGTTATTATATCTATTTCAAATATAATATATTGCTTATCTACTGTGTATCATACATTTCTTATTATATAGTATATTTTAGTGGTGTATTTATAGAATATAATAATAATTTATTCATTTAGATAGAGGGCATATGTTATATAAGATACTCAACTAAGCGCTTTACATAGTAATAGCTCGAGATATACTAAAGCGTAATAAAATTTAAAATGTAGACTAGAATATAGTAGAAATCTATGATAAAAATGTTAAAACCCTATGCAGTCCTAACCTATGAAAAGTTAAAAGCCTTCTTAAAAAGGAATGTTTTCAAATGTTTCTTAAATACTAAAATGTTTTCACAGTTCCTCACATTCAGAAGCAGTGAATTCCACAGTTTTGGAGCAGCATGTGCAAAGGCCCGATCTCCTAAAGTCTTACGTACAGTTTTTTTTCGGGATATGTAACAGACTTTGGTCATCTGATCTTAATGTCCAGCGATCACTTGATGGTTTGGGAGTAAGCAGTTCAGAAATGTAGATAGGAGCCATGTTGTTAAGAGCCTAGTAAACTATTTGCACTGATGAAGCCATCTGTGCATGCGGATCAAAGGGCCGCAACTGAACTTTATGTTCTACAATAACAAAACAATTACTGTAAGATAGACCCATAACTGATATCAACACTGTCTAACAAAAGTAATTTTCAGGTCCGATGGCTTAAATTATAGCATGTACAGTTTGACAAAACCCCAAATGCAAATGCGTAGCCACAAAGTGCAATAAAATGTTTATTAGGCCGGATTCAATAGATCATTTTGTGTCATTTTGGTAATGCAAATTATTCCTAGTTCCAGTTCTCCGACGGGAAATTATACTCTGCCAAACTTTTACCCCGACTAGGAGGGACCACTGATACTTGCACAAGGCCGAGTCAATGTCTTTTTGCCCACAGGGAAAACTGGATCTAATTTAAAGAAAAAATATTACGGTTGAGTGACCGGATTTGAGCTCACAACGAATCTTCGATCTGGCGTTATTGTTCTGGGAAACTGGAGTGCAAGGCTGCACATTGCGACTTGTCGACCGATTTCAGACGCATTTTCATGGCCTTTCATCATTATTTTTGAAAAATACGACGTAAACGTCGTCTGACGACCAACTGAAAATATTCGTCATCGCAGAAGTGTAAATGTTCATTAAGTTATTCCTAGTTCTATATACCATGATAGCAACTGATCATGCTACGTTCAATGGCTACTCTGTCATTAGTTTGAAAGAAACATATTTCCTATATAGGCTATGGTTTAAGTAATGTATTTATTGAAAATTTCTTAATCATAGACAGATACGTTGGTAAGCTTCAGTATTGTCATGCAGTTCCTCTGATTGGAATGTTACATGAAGCAGGTGCAGTTAGGTTCATAGGATTAATCTAACTCTGTATAGTTGAAGTTCAGTTGCGGTTGTGCTGAGTTAACCGTTAGAAACCGCACGTGTTTGATAACAATCTCATAAGCGCATACGTCATATTCACGTTATGTAATTACTTTAATTAATCTTGATAATGCACTAGCCTCCTCTGCAGGCATCTCTGTAGGGGTCACCTGTTCTCTAGTTATGCAAGTTTAAGTTTCGATTGATTGTGAGTGCACACTTTGGGCTCGCTAGACTTCGATTACTTCCGTTTGTTAGCGGATTCAATAAGAAATAGAAAACATTTCCCGTCAGTCAGTGATTCAATTTAAAGAAAGTTATTTTATAATTAGAAATTATAATGAGATGGCTCATGAAAATTGCTCTACTGTTGCTGACGGGACAGGGTCCAGACGGTCCCGATATCTTGACTAGGTCACTGGAAGAATCCTAAAGCAGAGGACTTGCTCTTGATTTTACTACTAACCATACAAATTAAGAAGAATGTGCTAAATGAAGAACACTAGTAAGTTTGGAGTGACTAAAGCAATTACTGATTACACCTAAAGTCCCACATAAAAGAACGAGCAAATTTTGAATCCAAGGAAAAGTGAAACAGTTAACAGTGCTACAATTCCGTTTCACCCCTCTGTTTTTTGGATCTAACATTCAATTCCTTGGGAGAAAATGGACCAGATAATCTTTATCAACGCATTTCTATTATGTATTTTTAATACAATCATGTTAACTGGAATATTTCAGAATTCAATTGTCATATTATGTTTCTGGAGGTCTTGTCAGCTACGAAATAAATTATGTTATTTTATGATTCTTGTTCTTGCGTGTTTTGATCTCGCTGTGGTCAGTATCACACATCCTTTAATAATGTTGTCAACTATCGCATGGTGTGTCAGAAAAGATGAAATATTCCACACAATCAACTTGAATACATCTGCCATATTCTACGGCTCCTCTTTGCTCGCACTCTTGATAATGAACGTGGAACGATATGTGGCGTTGACTTATCCATATTTTCATCAAGCATCTGTTACCAAAAGAAGATTATTGACTATTCTTGTTTTTGAACAATTGTTTACGCTAATCGCATCATCGTTATCATATAAGAATTTGGTATTTCCATATGAGATAACTCCAGCTGTTATACTAGGAACAATTTTTGTTTTACTATTGTTGATAAATTCCAAAATTTTTACAAAAGTGAGAGAAATACGAAAGAATGACAGTAAAATTCTGGCTTCACTTGGGCGTGATGCTTCTTCTGCTTGTAAAAGACGGAGGCTAAATTTGAAAAACATTTCCAGTTGCATTTTGACAGTTTTTTGTTACTTTATATGTTCTTCCCCTGGATTGTTGTATAATATATTGCGCCTGGTCTCAACAACTCTGCTAAGAGACGATGTGTTCATGGGAATGGGCCTCTGGGCAAGTACATTGATGAGTTTCAATTCAAGTCTTAACTGTCTTATATTTTTCTGGAAGAACGACACTCTACGAAACCAAGGGAAAAGGATAATAAAGAATTGGGATGGTCCTAGACCAAGTGACTCCCACAATCATTAACAAACTTCAAGCTGACAGAACTTTGCATGCAGGATCATCACAATACAAGGAAGTATGACTGTTTCGAGATAATCTAATTGGCGCGCCTTGCGAGTCGCGACAAAATGGCGCGAGTCGCGACAAAATGACAGATATGCGAAATAATAAACGTCGTGTTTTCCTCACTCGAAATTGTCTTAACGTGGATCGCCTGTCTTGCCTCACTGCATGGGCAATTAATTCCAAAAACAACCTCCACTATATAGGCAGGTTGATTTTCTTATCACGCGATCTCTTAATTAATGTGGAAAATTAGAATGGAAAATAATGAAATGAATGAAAAAATGATAAAGAATAACCCTTTAATCCTTACGCCTCAACACATCGATGTCATCATGTCAGAGCCTCATCAGCTCCTTCAATGCCAAAGAAAGAAAAAGAAACGGCTATACCACCAACGGATTGTTCAGGTCAAACATGGCTCTTTCACACCGTTTATCTTCAGCGCCTGTGGTGAATGTTTAATATCTTCAATCAGTTGTTTGCTTAATACATTATTTAACTTTTAAGTCTTCGCATACTAATTCTGGGGAATGGAATGTGTTCAAAATTCCGTTTCGATTATCGAAGAAACAGGAAAACGTTGAAGAAAACATCGTCTTTACATTCACAGTTGTCATTCAAATTTGAATGCATCGAAAAATCACATTCATGATTAACAGTAATAAACAGCATCATCACAAAAAGTGACTGATGATGCAAGAAAGAATGAAAACCGCAACAATCTGTCAGTTCTGTCTGTTTCATTTTATGTATAAGCAATTTTCTCAATTGTGATTATACATGCATATAATCTAAATGTCCCATGGAGGATAATTTCAGTCCAGATCTGTCTGGAGTGTGGATACAATTAAATTGACACGACAGATAAGATATAATTGCTATGATCCACACCAGTGGCGGACACTTCGCGAAATATTGGGGGTGCGAACTAACGTTGCCAACATATAACCATCAGTGACGTAGCCAGGATTTTCAGTCAAGGGCCCCCCGAAAAAGTACTAGGGAGGGCCAACATAGAGATTTGTGGTAGTCTAATTCACTTAAATTATAGCCTATCAAGGTCTTCGTGGTTGTAAAATCATTGATACGGCTTTGTTACACAGTTAATCAGCTATCATTCAAAGGCTATGAGAAATTATTGGGGGGGGGGGCGACCGCTACCCTTGGCGGCTTGGCCCCCCTAGTGTCCGCCACTGATCCACACATTGTCTGTGGTTACATAATTACTCTATATATATACTCTATGGGAATAAGTAATACTTTAATCCTTAAGACTAAAGCCACCAAATGCAGGATCTTCAAGCTTGAGGTATATGTACAATTAAATTCACACGACCGATGAGAGATCATCCACATTTATCATCCACACAAATATTCATTTTGAATTAAACACTGTTTTCTTGCTCGTCATCGCTAGTCAGCCCAGTCCTCCTGATGACAGCCGCGTCAGGACATCCACATTTCGGACCATTGTCACAGGGTGGCGAAGAATGAGACAGCCCACTTGGATCAATTGATGGGTCAGGAGAGGGACTAGCTGTCTTTCCTCTCATTGATCTCTCTGTATTCCTTGAGCGAGAACTAAAACTCCAAGAATAACCCTAAAAATTATGAAAAAAATTATTCCACATAAACTTCTTTAAATTAATAAACATCTATTGAGAAAAATAGCCGAATAATCAATACATACAAAATTTCAACTTGGATAACTGTTTACCGTGTTCGCTCAAAAATTGAAAATCTATATAAATAGTTTTTTGAACAGCTGGCCATTAGTTTATGCCTAAATAAAACTTTACATTGTAGTTTGGCAGTTTAGGCAACGTTAGCATTGCATGTAGTTCACGCACATGGTCATATATTTAAAATTAACTGCAAAATCAGATTATTAATTTAATATCTCGCATAGACGTTGTACGAATTGAAAAGAAACATATCAATTGAACGTCATGCAAGAACATGCATATATATATATATATATATATATATATATTACAAGAAACCATTCAGCTAACGTACAGCATTAAACAGCATAGACATGATAAAGAAACTTACTTACATTTTCCAAAATGCGTGTCCCTCGAATGGATGATCTATATTTCGATTTCGCTTTGTTTAGCAGCTCACCACTGAATGTGATGTAAACCAGACAAGCCAACGTCCCCTAAGAAATTAATAACAATATACACAATCAAAGTATTTATCACTTTGAAAATGTTCGCGAAATTGCCAGGAAAAGAAGATTTCGCCTTTTTAGCTTTTATATCAAGTGCCACGTTGATCGATGTTTTGCATCAATTAGCCCCTCTTATAACACCAATAAATAATTAAGGAATGCATGCATCCTTTTTTCTAAAGGTTTGGTTGACAATAATGTAACTGAGAAGATATTTCATTAAATTTGGCATTATTTTGATTGTGCTTTGGTTTTTATACTTTCATACTTTACCTGCATTGGGTAGACAATCCGTAGGAAATATTGATACCAGACTGGTGGATTTTGTGGTATAAAGAATATTAACAAATAGATTACTCCAAGCAAGGGTGATAGCACAAGTGTCCCTTTGATGGCTTTCCTGGAAATTATAAACGAACGAATAAAATTGCATTTTCTAATAAAACTGAAATGCTAAACTTGTGCAAATTATTAAAACATAGTCTCTATAATGCAGTGTCTGGAAACGCGGCAAACTTGAAAGTTTATAGCATTGTCCGTGGGTTAATATGTTGAGGGTGTACTGAGAGTGCACGTTTTCTTTGTTTTACAAATGTTAATATTCAGCTGCAGGGATTTTATTGGCTGCTCCTTCATTATGCTGAGAGAACAATGTGTTTACAGAGCGTGAAGGTGCATAAACATGAAACAAAACAGAAAAAAAAAAGCTTTAGATGCGCGTTTCCAGACTGTTGTTAGACTATGATTAAAAAAATAAAACAATGTATTGTTGTATTCATAATAATCAATTCAATCCCCTGTGTTGTTAGAAGAAACAAAAGCTTTAGATTTCAGACCAGACACATAGGGACCACACTAAAAAATCAAAAATCATAAAACAATATGTTTCATTTCATAATATCAAATTAAATCCTTGGTGCTGTTGTTGCTGCATGCTGTTGTTGTTGTTGTTGTTGTTGTTGTTGTTGTTGTTGTTGTTGTTGTTGTTGTTGTTGTTGTTGTTGTTGTTGTTGCTGTTGTGTTTGTGTTGTTGTTGTTATTTATTTATGCTGTTGCTGTTGCTGTTGCTGTTGCTGCTGCTGCTGCTTTTGCTGCCGTTGCCAATGTTGTTGTTGTTGCCCTCACAACGTCAGGGTGTCATCGTTTGGATATGCAACCATTTTTACCTTATTTGTATAAAGTCGCCTTTCTGTTGCCTTTGTTGTCTTTTTACAAAAATCGAGACAGTATAAATCAGCGCAATAAAATCGATCTATTAAAACGCAAGTTTAATAATAATATATTAAAAATATCGTGGTTAAGGACAATAGATGCTAATAATACACTGCAAACAAGAGTTATAGTAAACGTATATTGACAAATTACCAACAATATAAATAATATGATAATTATCTGAACTTACAATTAATATTATAACCAGTGGCACGTACAACACCAACATATAGATTGAGTCCTTGTAATGTGTCCAACACCTAAACAATCGCGAACACACATGTGAGTATGCAGATGCTGCAAATGACCAAATATTGAATGGTGTGCATTACAACGGTCCATAAGAAAATATAGTAAGTAAATTCATTTGTTAAAATTTTCCCTGAATGAATGAAGAAATATTGAAGACATACTTCTTGGGTGCTAGATCAACGACATAAACCATAGTTGGAATATACGCAGTCAAAAACACCACAGGGGATCCTAAGGATACAACGATAAAATTACCACTATCAGTCAATGTATGGCCTCTTTGTTGTGATATCTGGTAAAATAAGTGGGTCAAAGCTTGAGTATGTTTGCATTATACGACCGTTACTTATTTTTTAAATTATATATGGCATCGATGAAGATCGAGGAAACAGATCGAAATGGTATATGCGAAATAATATTTTCCTCACTCGAAAAAGAAATACAGTGAGATGTTTGAAAAACCAAGCCGGCCTGCATACTTAATCTCCGGCTGCCTAATTTTCTTTGTCATATGACCACATGCATCTGCTGTTCTGTATTTTGTTCTGAGATAGGATGGCCGCATACTCAGGAAAACCTGAGGAGACAGGTGCATCCAAAAATTGTTGTCCCAATGCACTGGTAAAGTGGCGTAACGACTACCATTAAATTAAGGATGAAAGGTGAATTCGGCAATTAGGTGAAGTGCAATCGTCCCAAACAATTCAAATCTTGTGTTCTGGCCTAGTGTTCAGGCAAGCACGTGCATTAGAGCGTGAATTATCAGGAAATGATTTTGTGTACTCGAGTACTCGACGTGCATATTAGTAAAAGAAAAAACAATTATAATAACAAACAGTATTTTATATCGTATACCCCATCCAATCAGCAAATAATATTTGAAGTAACTTTTCTTATCAAATATTATGACAACTTTTCTCAGCAAGAGCAAAGCTTCATTCAACATCCACATGATTTCCGTCGACGCAAAGTAACGGTTCAAAATCCAAACGAGATTGCAAGAAACCTACAAATGCAAAGGGCTATACATAACGACAAACTTTCTATAACTTATAGCAGACGATCACTATGAAGGAAATGTTCTTTTAATTGATGATGTGATGCATGTTGTAGGCCTTTCTCATGCATCCTATCGATATATAATATCACTAGAACTATAGAGGTGTTGCACCGTCACGTGACCAAATTCTAAAATCTTTAACGTGCAACCTATAAAGCTGTTTACAGTCGATTTCATCAAACGTTTGCCAAAATATTCCGAAGTTCGTTCCGAACTTCGCAAATTCGTTTGTTTACAAACCTGCTTGTGAATTCATTATGAACTTTTGAACTTCGCAACGAATTTGCAACGAATATTTTGGCAAAAGTTTGATGAAATCGACTGTAACACATGTTTTGTATGTCATTATAACAAGTATTCATAACAAATTTCAAGTCGATACAATTATTCCCTCGCGAGTTATTCCGTCAGCATTATTTTCTGATGCCGTTAAAAACTACATTTTTTCCAAACATAACGCGAAAAACTTAGTTAGCTTTTAAAAGCAATCTATAGTATGATAGTAAATAGAATATAGAATTTTGTTATAAAACACATCATTTCTTGAGCATTTGTGTTTTGGCCGCCATGTTGGTGGCCGCCAAAAAACAAATGCTTAAGGAAAGACGTGTTTTATTAGACATGTTTATATTCTGTTTACTATGATACTATATATATTGCTTTTAAAAGCTAAATTGAGTTTTTCGCGTTAGGTTTAGAAAATACGTAGCTTTTAACGGTATTTGAAAATAATGCTGACGTCAGCAATACGAATTATTCAAACCTTTTTAAGGGAATAATTGTATCGACTCGAAATTTGTTATGAATACTTGTTATAATGACATAAAAACATGTTTAACAGCCAGCTTTATAGGTTGCACGTTAAAGATTTTAGAATCTGATCACGTGATGGTGCAACACCTCTATAGAAGCCTTCAGAAGCCCTCATTTTTGAAGCCTTCAGAAGCCCTGATTTTGAAGCCTTCAGAAGCCCTCATTTTTGAAGCCTTCAGTAGCCCTCATTTTTGAAGCCTTCAGTTCAGAAGCCCTAATTTTTGAAGCCTTCAGAAGCCCTCACTTTTGGAGTGGAATTATTTTCGAGATATATATCTCGAAATGCTAAGTTAATCTAAATGATGGGAAAATATTTTCTAGTCAATTCTTGATATACTTATATAACTCTATTTACAAATAATTAGCCATATGGCATATGCGTCTTCTTATTACTTAACTACAACCTACCCGTGAGCTATCTGAGGAGGCAAGGTTTCCATAATGATGAATAAAAAATGTAGTTATTCGAAATGTAAATGCCAGGATAAGATTTATGTGAACGTTAAATCGTTCATTCTTGCCCTTTCTGAAAAACAGAGGAAAAACGATATAATAACGGGAGAAGGGAAAAAAGCAACAAACAAAAATATCGAATTATATATACTGCCGGGTAGATTCATCAGTGTTGTATTCCTTAAAACATATTTAAATCTAAAGTTTGTTCGTTCACGATAACCGCAGGTTTAATATATCATTCATGTTTTCGCTCGCTACTCTGGTTAAAGTATAAATGAATGCAAAGCCAGGCCGGATTTCATAGCGAGCGAAAACATGAATGATCTCTAAATATATAAATAACTTTGTCCAGCTGAAAAGACTGAATGCAATGCATGTGCAAAATTGTAAATGATATATATACCAATCATGTAAAGAGAAATTTCGACTTACAATAAATAGACGGTGACGATTAACGATGGAATCATAATTGAAAAGGAAAACCAGCTTAAAACAACATAAATACGTTGTTGTACATCTTCCTCTTCACTAGGCTAAATAGAGAAGTTGTATTGTAAATTGTCTTTCAGATATTACTGAAAAATTTGAGATGAAAAATATTATAATTATATTGTTATAAAAATTCTACATGACTATACAATTATACACAAGTTTTCTCTTACTGCATGTAGCTTTCTATTACAGAATGATTTTCCCTTTTATTTTAAGTTACTTATTTCTACTCAGTTCGAATTCATCCTAAACATTCGCGAGTCATTTTTCGATTCTTATATAGAGATGCATTGGATATACTGTGTCTGTAGGAACACAGAACATTTTTCCTCAATTAGGATTGTTTTAAAGAAACCTCGGAATATAAACTATAATTATCATACCAAAGTAATAGAATCATGTTTCTTGCAGAAGGAAATATCTGCTTTTCCCCATTTACCAGATTCATTACACCTCCTTGAGATATTACCTGGAACATATATATATAAAACCTACATAATTATCATAGGGAATTAAGATATCCATATCACGACGAAATACCAACGACATAGCAGAGCCAGCAGTAGGCTCAGAAATTCACAATTTTGTTTTTTGACTTGAATCACAAATTCACAATTATACAATTTATTTAATTTTTTTCATGGATGTCAGTCAAGATGTCGTGTTTAATTTTGATACACTATACATCACATGTTAACAAATATTGCTGATGCTTCTAGCCTCATTGAATCTACTCCGTGTTTTATGGTTTAAGTATGCACATATTTCAAAGTATATTGGATATTTGCTAGTTTAACCTAGCTTGTTCCTTTTGATTTGTTAGAGCAATAATTTAAATATCCTCGCCACGTTCTGAACAAAGAATGGCCACTAATGAATTTATAAAAACAAAGTTACTGATGCATAAAAATGTTGTATAGAAAAATTCAGGTAAGAAGGGTCATAGACTTTCCCGCTCCCAGAACAGTTTGAACGTCTAGACTAGATCGGGTAAATACATTTAATAAATGTTTTGAAACAACCCTATATTAATTTTGATGTACTGTTAGTAAGACACTGTTGAAAATATGAACGGCGCGGAAGGAAGAAGTTGTTTGTGTTGTAGTCGTCTATCCACAGTATGACGGACTGATCCGGGTTTATGGATCGAAAGTTTTGTGAGCTAAATAAACGCGGTATTTTCAACAAAGCAAATCAATGTCGAGGAATCATGATAACAGAGCTTACCAGACAGATGATCAAAGAAAAGTGAAGGACATGGAAGATAAACTGTAAGATTAGCAGGAGTTTCTGGCCAACACGCTCCATAAAAGTTTACACCGCATGTTATTTCCTCTGAAACAGAGAAAGCAAAATATATACATGCATGCATGTTGGGCAAGTCAAAAACAAAATGGAATACACGAGATGTGTCGAACGCTTTCTGCTTGGATGGCCTGCCTGACCAAAGCATTGAAATATCATTGTTCAACACAAGTACCATCCTATCTCATATATACCGGTAGTTAAATTTGGGTCAATTTGGACATACGGGAAAGATCCATACACAACCTTGTATAATTAACACTTATTGACCGGGACCGAGGGAAACTGTATGTTTTGTGGACCCGAGACCGTCAAATATCGACGGTCGAGGGTCCACAAAACATAATGCTTTCCCGAGGTCCCAGTCAATAAGTATTTTGTTATATAGCTACCAATTGTCAAAGGAAAAACAACTAATAAAACTAAGTAAACAGCAATGTAATTTTGCTTGCATTAGCGTAAAATTGCTTGTATTTAGATTTTCAAACGCTGGTGAAAGATATTTTCCTACACAATAATCTCTCAGTATTTTTATCGCTTGTTTTGTAGCTTTCTTTGTTAATGTGGAGTCTTTATTTGCCAGCAGAGCGTCGATTTCATTGTCAGTTCTGCTGGCATACCTTTCCATTTTGTTATGAAATACTTAATAACTTCGGAACAAAATCTATGCTTTTGTGGTCAAGGTCAGGCGTAGACCAAGGTTGACCAAAGGTCACATTTTCACGTGATGACGCACATGATTTTTTTCGTTATTCCCGGTGGACAACGTGTTATCTCCCTCTCAATCGATTGCGGAGGAGACAGCTTAATTTCGTCACTCTCACGTGACACACACTCTACCAATGAAACACTAGGAAAAGGGTACTTTAACAATTGGTATATAATAATAACAATTAAATTATTAACAAATTCACAATTAAACAATTTTAAAGCTTACCAGAATATCTTTCAGCAATTAATCGATTATTTGGATTACGAAAACACTCTTCTTGTAGTGTCTTGAATTGTTCGTTAAAGCCTTGTTCTGCCTCGACGTCAAGAATATTTACCTAAGAGAAGATGTGTATCAATACTGATATATTTGTAAAAAACGACCAGATTTCTACAGACTTAAAATTCTTCAATCTATAGCTGGAGGTGTATCAGACAGTGACTGACTCGTTGCTGGTTGATTGATTTATTGATCAATCATTGATTGTAACCAATCGTGTCTTGTGTAAATTGTGGAACGCACAAGAGCCAAGGGCAAGGCTATAGGATACTTTTTCCAGAAAACAAACTTACAATTTTATGAGAGCGAAAACAGTGTTTTTTAAATATTGTTTGGTTCAAACTATATTTTAATGCGAGATCGCAGTAACAAGGTTATAATAAGCATATACTCTTGGTTAATCGTCAGTTTTTTATGTATAGACAGATATATAGTTTTACAATAAACAGCCAAATTCTTCACTCATTTGAATAATTATTCACTGTTCATTTATTATACTATGTTGTACCAGTCTGACGGAAAACCTTTACAGTTTACAGTGAAATGACATAAGGCTCTGCGGATTGAGGGCTTTTGTTTTGTATTACAGGTAAATCAGGTCAAGCGTTCCTATTTTCAGTTCCTAATTCATTTGAAATTTTCCTAATTACATTTTCAACTTTGAAAAACTCTTTTGCAAATCCCTTTACGAACTTTGCAAAGTTCCTAAACCAATTAAAAGTCCCCACTTCCTGTTCAAAGTTCCTCACTTCCTGTTAACAATTCGAGCGCAAAAAGTCGCTTGTTTTGTTGACGTTGCGAAACGTTGTATTCTCATATATATTTCCTTTGAAAGCAATATTTACACTCATAAATTGAGAAAATGAGTTAGAAGTCACAAAAATAAAGACTTTCGATTTTGAATTATTTAATTGAATTAACGGTCAAGTGGAGGGAAAGTCATTCAAGTATATAAATAGTTTAAAACCGAAAGTCATTATTCTTGCGACTTTTAGCTCTTTATATCGGTTTATGAATGAAAATATTGCTTGATAAGGATACTTACATACAAATATAGCGTCTATCAACTTCAAATTCAACAAAATAAGCGACTTCTTTGCGCTCGAGGGCATCCAAACAGGAAGTGAAGAACTTTGAACAGGAAGTGAGAAACTTTTAATTGGTTTAGGAACTTTGCAAAGTACCTAAAGGATTTGCAAAAGATTTTTTCAAAGTTGCGAATGTAATTAGGAAAATTGCAAATGAATTAGGAATTGAAAAGAGGAACAATTGACCTGGATTAGCTGTAAGCACGACGATGTAACCATGGAAATGAAAATTCCCAAACATGGGACAACAACACCTAGCTATTGCTATATTCGTTTATATTTTAACACCCGGATTCGAACCCATATTCCCATGCTAAGACTCGCAAGTGCGTATAAGGAAGCCAGCATGATGGAGTCATGGAGAAATTGTCATGGAGTAATTTTGCGACAAAAACAGAACAATATATTTGACTTTTCTTAATAACGATCACAGCGATTGGTATGCGTTATGGAAGCACTTTGCCTGCTATACAATAAAAATATTACTTATATTCATATAGCAAATTGATATTATAAGATAAGTAAACCTCTGGTGCGCTTAGTGATTTACTAAATATAACATGAAGCCTTTTGAAGTCAACCGCTGGCTAATAGTTAGTGACAGGCTGACATGCAGCTGCTCAAACAGAGAGGGCCGAACGAAAGGATTATAAAACTTAAGTAAACAATCAATACTCCGTGTTTTATGGTTTAAGTACGCACATATTTCAAAGTATATTGGATATTTGCTTGTTTAACGTTGCTCCTTTTGATTTGTTATAGCAATCATTTAAATATTTCGCCACGTTCTGAACAAAGTCAAAGAATGGCCACTAATGAATTTATAGAAACAAAGTTACTGATGCGATGTTCTTTTTCCGTAAACTATGGATGTATTCTTTAGCGATCCGGCTTAACATGCAGATGTTATGTAGTTTTTAATTTCTCCACGAAAAGTGATCATGCACTTCAGGGGTCAAATGGCGTTGGAAGAGCAACCTTTTAAGCATTATCAGATTAAACAGTAATAGTCTTTACGTTAGCTGTCCATGCATAAAGTCGGATCAAACAAAGTTTTTGAATGTTTAGGAGCCTCGAAACAAATATTGCTGATGCTTCTATAGCCTCATTAAAACTACTCCAGTGTCACATAACTAGATAAAAAATACAGCGTATAATTCTCTACTATAAGTAAATGTGTGTTTGTGTCATTCATTTTTTTTCTCTTCATGGGTTGTTGCATTAATGCTTTCCAACAAAAGAAACCCCACAAGTACTTTATGACTTATGAGAGTTGATATTTTGAACGAGTTTGGGTTTTTGTCGAGTGTCGAGGGTCAGAGGTCGAGGGTGGAAGGTCGATGCCGAGGTCGAGGGTCGAATGTCGAGGTCGAATGTCGAGGTCGAGGGTCGAAAGTCGAGGGTCGAAAGTCGAGGTCGAAAAATTGATTTCATTGGTACTGTTGAATTTGAGTAGAATGCTGAATGGTGTAAAAACGTTTAAAAACTATACTTTTGTCAATTTACAGAACTTCTTTTCGTAAATATTAACACGAAATATTGATTAGTAAGTTAAATTAATGATACTAAATTTAGATTTTATAATTGTTGTTAAATTGACAAGGCCGCGGTCATTACTATTTTTGAACTATTTTCATAACTATTTTCATAACTATTTTGCGGCCTTGTCAATTTAACAACAATTATTATTTTACACCATTCAGCATTCTACTCAAATTCAACAGTACCAATGAAATCAATTTTTCGACATTCGACCCTCGACCTCGACATTCGACCCTCGATCTCGACCTTCCACCCTCGACCCTCGACAAAACCCCAAATTCATTTTGAACCTATAGGCTATACACCAACATGTCCTGCAACCTAATGTTACACACAATAACACACTTGGAATAAAAAACATTCTTACTCTTAGTTAGGCTGATACAAACAATTCTTTTTCTCTAGTATATTATATAAGACTAAGTAACATTTTGATGATAAACAAGGAATCGACATTTTTTATTTATTTGCTTCAATATCTACGAGCTCATGCGGAATTCCCCAATACCCCATCATGATTTTGTACAATTTCATATTTCACACCTCAAGCTCCTAAAGATTAATATTTCAATATAGCTTTTTTAGCGTCAAATTGATTTTGCCAATAAATATATTTTTCACGTGTTAAAAAGGTGTTTTAAAGAAAGATTTACGAAGAAATATATGAACATTAGTCATTATTATAACGTACCTTCAACAACAAAGCAAGGAAGATCCAAAGCATCTTCAACAAGATAATAATTAATCTTTCAAGCACGCGTTTCTTGTTAGCGTCAGGTATTTAATCTAATAAAAAATATTGGCTTAGTCAGAGATCGCCACTTTATTTATTCACAAGATGGGAAACTTCACAATAACGTTAAATCAAAGAAATATATATGTACCCATTAGTGACTAGATACCAAACAAAGCATTCTTTTTAAGAAGGAACGAGTGCTGTGATCAAAGTGGGCACATTGGATATTTGATTGATCATTTCATTTCTCTTGAAATAATTAATTATATGCTTGAGAAAGGTCTAGTTCGTAAATAATTAGAACGCCTTTGTGTGGTAATTTATATTCTGGGTAAACCAAGCAATACTTTGTCTTCGACTTTGTCAATTCAGTTGCAGGAAATGAAATTGCGTATATAATTTGCTAGTGTTCAAAATTTTCATATCAAATTATTCATGACACTTGCAATATTATTTCACAACTAGACAGGTTACATTTTTATATTAAAATAAATAATTGATAAATGATTTTTGGTTTCCGTAACAACGATTCAGTGGTTGTTTTAAATAGTTCCCTTCACAGCGACATTGGAAAATTTTAAAAATCAATAAGCCAATGCAAGTAAAAACATTAAAACTAAATTATTGTAAAAATACAATTTTATTGAAATATTGCCAGGTGTATCTATCCAGCATTAGTATAAAAATGAAGCAATCAAAATAAATTTTGACTATGAAAATGATTTCAATTTAAAGTTATATAATATTTTACACATTCGTCTTCGACAACCTAAATCATTGAAATACAAATTCTCACAATTTTTACTGGAACTCTGACATATATAGCTAAAATTATGGACGCTGATCACATGAGATAGTGTAAATTTTTCACCAGCGTAATAACTGTTATTGCTTCATTCAAAATTTCAAATGTTGGCGTAAGTATATATCTGCGCAACATTTGAACAGCATGAAAATAACATTACATCTCCGCCGCATAGTCATCAATAATTAATGAGAAATTTACCAATCATATTGTTTTATTTAGGTCACATGATGATACTTTAAACCTGAATTGAACAAGACCTAAGTCTGCATGGATGAAGTTTGATCAAGTCCTAAGATTGTATATCAAGTCTTGCAGTTGGTCCTAGTCTTCGGCTGTGCATCAGACACATTGATCAGACCGGATCTCACTGCTCCTTTGAAATTCGATCCAGTCCTCATTTTCGGATTTGAAATATTACGAGTAATAGACACACCAAACCAGTAAACCGTTATTTTCCAACATAGGCTTAGTTTTACAGTTATTTCTATCTTTATTTCTATTTAATTAGGTCGGTAATGTCTTTTGACATCGCCCCATATATATTACCTTATATCATTATATGGCTGAGCTATAAGTTCTTGCGGCTTGCTTGAAATGGACCATTCGTCAACTTGGCGCAATTTCGCGCAATGTAAGAATAACGGCTATACATTTTTTGGAGGAGGTGCTAATTGCCGGTTTCATTTCAAACTAAGAATATATAATTATTTGAAAGTTATTTCACTGCGTATATTTAGGTACAATTAACAAGTGTGTTTTATATAAATGTCCTGTATAATGTAATAATGTAAACAACAACAACAACAACAGCAACAGCAGCAACAGCAGCAGCAGCAGCAACAACAGCAACAGCAACAGCAACAGAAACAGCAACAACAACAGCAACAACAACAACAACAACAACAACAACAACAACAACAACAATCAGAAGCGTTAGAGAACAGGTCAATTTTGAATTAAGAATTACTACATACCATGCGGTGTGGTTATGACCTGGGCGCCAGAGGGGAAGAGACGAAATGGAAAACCTAAAACCACATGAATGAGAATAGTAGAAAAAGAATAGTAGCGGCTGACAAGGAGGGGTGGAAGCGCTGTGTGAAGGCCTTATCATGTGCCATGAGGCTCGAGGACGACAGGTAACAGTCGTAACAGGTGACATACCATGGAACGACAGGAGATATGATACATTAAAGACAGGAAAAAACTGAAGAAAGTTCACAAAAGAAAGTGTGATACAGAGGAGATAGGAAAAGATGGTTGACATGTAACACAGACCGGAAGAAGACAGCACTGAATATTTCAATTAGATAACATGGTGGAAATGAAAGCCTGAAAGAGACTGAGAGGGATTGGAGAACAGGACATGTGCAGGATATGCGGGACACGAATTATTCGAAGGAAAAGAACAGGTAGTAATGACTAATGATTGCTTGCAACGGAATTATTTACGGGAAAGTAAGACTACTAGTGGAAAAGAACAATCAGGGTTGATTATAGGTGAATGCGCAAATTTTACATGGCTGTCAAAAATTGATATAGTCATAAAGATTTATACCCACAGAGATACGAGTTTGCAGTAAACCTCCAAGTTTGCAGTAAACCTCCTCTAGCTAGAGATGTTCTTCCACACTGTGTGCCTACACTACGCATCAAATGCCGGCAGGTGAACATATACCCTGTCAAGGAGGGGCTTAATGTTAAAATATATGTAATTTGCTTTTTCTTATGATAAACACGGGGTTATATTTATAAGTTCGATTTCTACTTTTGATTCAATAACTTGAGATTCTATAAATGGCTTATCTATACCGCATGAATAATTCTAAGGAATTTGCAAGATATCTAAATGTATAAATCAAACCTACTTAAAGCAAGTCTGATATTGAAAGCTAAGTCCAATATTACACAAATAATAGCAGCTTTGTCTGACAGTTTTAAGTGAAACATGCATTTCATTTGTAAGAATATTAATCTATCTTAACCCTATTAAAAGGAAAACGTGATTTAATGCATGCATGGATCTGCATGAATCTATACTTATGGTCAAAAATAGTATTCAAATCAGAGAACAATAAAAGGAGGGTCTATTGCCATATTGGCATTACATTCTTTCTGTTCTGATTAATATAGAGGCAGGAACTGCACATAGGTGCACAAATCAAATCGGTTGTATCAAAGTTTATGAATGATATTCCATAGAAATAGATACGACTTGTACTACAAAGATCCATCAAGTTAAATTTACCAAATACTCAATAGTCCAATTCTAATAGTTGTACTTTGAAGGTTTGCATCGTCTACATTCTAATATACAGGGTGTTAAAAAAAGGTAATCCAATTTTAGCATGCTATCGCGCGCATAATATTTAGTTTATAGATTTACCTATTTCACACAAATAAAGATCAGGCTTTTAGCTGTCAAATTACACCTTTTTTGTATCACTGCGATCAATAATGACCCAATACGATCCGATGAAAAAAGAGCGCAGGTCGAAATCACATTTTTCCACCTTTGGGAATTGAACGTCCTTCGAATTTTCGACATTTGCCCAAATGATGCATGGTTGCCTATAGTTGTGAAACGTTCAGCATTGCCAGTTCAGTCTGGAAACTTTTCCTGTTTCGTAAAATGTTTCAACCACCAAAATTCGTTGTTAAACCGCGATTTGAACCTTCTTAAAGACTTGATAAATTGCCCATGGGTTACGCCATCTTATTAAAATTCTTAAATTTGAATCCGAAATGAGAATAATTTCAACAAGCGGACAATACAGTCACTAGTTTTGCACTCAACTCCCAACGGTGGAAAAATTCATTTTCGATGCGTTTTTATTCGTATCGTATTCGGCCATTTTTTATCGCAATGATACAAAAAGGTATCATTTGACAGCTAAAAGATTGATCTTTATTGGTATGAAAAAAGTAAATATATAATTATAAACTAAGTAATAGATATTTTTTATACACCATGCATTTTGATACGCAGTTCAGTTTCATTGAGTCAATCCAAATGATCTTTCGAGAAGACTAGGACTCATGCAGTGATACAAATGCACATGTCCATGCATGAATACTAATGAGCCTGACAAAACAATATCAATGAGTGACTAGGACGCAGTGGGATTTTCAAATCAATGGAAAGTCATGCAATGCATGTATCTAGCTGTGACTGTATGATTCCGCTATTGTTATTTTCATTCCTGCAAAACACCTTTTAAGTTTTATGCATATTCAGTACAGGCTGTGCAGCAGGTCAGCATTTAAGGTTGTCTTTTCCTTTACTGAAAGTGTTAGAAATATGAAATGCGTCAAGGTGTTTGAGTATTTCTAATGAAGCTTTCCTTAATGAAGGAAGTGATTATTGTAGCATTGTGTGTTTCAGGTGTTACTACTGTTCCATAAGACGTTGCAGTACTACTTAAAGTCTTTGAACTTTGATTCTTGTTCATGCGGCAACCATGGCAATATAAACTAGCTTCAGCCTTCAGGTGAAAACAAATTTAATAAGAGATATAATATCCTGTCTCCTTATAAAGGGAGAAAAATTTATAACAGACATTAGCGCCCGGAATAACACACTAACCACAGCCACAAGCACAGCCAGCCCACAATTTAAAAATCCCCGGAACAGATTCTAAAGAAAATTGATCTGACATTTTGATTTTTGGTAATCCAATATATAAACGAAAACTAACAGTGGGCAAATTAACATGTGTATAATTGTGTTATTCAATTTCCAAGATGCCATTTTTGCTCGCGGAATCTGTTTCTTTCTTTATTAGCGAATAACAATATTTGTTGTATAAATATTCTTCACACTCATGGCCGGATTTCGCCAGGTAGAAACAACATCTCTGTGACTATTTAGTTTATATTCGGTCTTGAAGTTGAAGAATAAAAGTATATTTTATGAAAAACTGATTAATTTCCCACAAACGAATAAACAGCTTTAACTGCTTAATACATTGACCATTGTATATATTGTAAATGTTGGCATTTCTTTATAATTCTTACGAAAAACACAACGACTATTTAAGTAAAAACATCAGAAGACTTCATTTACTGCAATCAACACAGCAGTATATAGTTAATGTCAAATCAAGTTTGTTTCTTGAACACGGCTATATATACATACATATCCGATAAGCAATATTTTTAAAGTGTAAAAATAGAATATATTATTCAAACTTACTATTGAACTTACAAGATCACTGACTGTACTTGCTTCACACCGTCAATAACATATAAAGCTGGCAAGCTCTTCAAATATATATATATATATATATATAACAGGTATATAATGTATGCATGCACATAGCGTAACGAGCTGTTTATATTAAATTATTTTCTCGCGATTTTCAGTAAACGCATTAAGTAGCACCTGCATGTGCTACAGTCATTACAGCCGTGAAATTTCTATTCAAAGTTTTTTATAGTCGGAACGAGCTGCGAAACAAATCTGTGAAGTTATGAATTAAGGACCTGGCTGCGGGGACTAAATGAAGCCATCGGAAACTGTGGTTAATTGGGAAACTAAAAAAGCCTTGGGCATCTGCAATATTATAATATAATATATACTCTGCAGAATAGTATATACTCTGCAGAATAATCAACACTTGTCCCCGCGGAGGCGCATGTTGGCGGCTGGCGCGTACATTTCGAAGTAGGTTTTGGTTGTAGCAGCAAAAACATCCCAGGAATATATAAATTTGTTGTAAATTAAGAACCATTACAACTAAATTTCGTAAAAAAATATAAGTAAAATGACTCGGTTTTATTGCATTCATTCCAAAATTAAAATGCGCATGTCAAAATTTATTTGAACAATTTTTCATCATTCAAACATTTTCAAATAAATTGAACTGAATTTTAAAACAGCTATATTATGACATTATTCAAAATTCTGCTGCGTTGGGGTTTCCTTTCTCGCCTGACTGCCTGACTCTGACCTCAGAAAATCTCTTAATTGAGCCAGGGGCAGGGTAGATTCATGCATGAATGAAATTTAAAACTGTTAGCGATGCCTTTTTATCGTTCTCGAAGTAGTTTTTCTCAGGTACAAGACCACATCAGAATGTCAGTGTTTATGACTATATACGTTCGTCGGCCTGTACATGAAGTCCAAACTCTACATGTTCATACGAAATACGAACACTGGTGAGCCTGCGTGCAGATGATCTTGTTGATTTAATGACTAATGACTAATGTTGCTGGCGATAAGGTATGGTTATGGAAACGAGTCCAAGAAAGCTAGATTTAGCCTTAATTCATGCCTGTACCTAATCGAGACACCTTTATTTAATAATACAAATGCCGTTAATGGCATTTAGTTTAATATAGCGTGAACGTTTGTTAGCTTGTGCAGCTTCAGACTGGTTCTTTCATTAAGTTAATATATTTGGCACTTCGAGTTTTTTCTCTCATTATAAAAACATATACAGTCGGTAAAACTTTCTTAATTTTTTTCCAGATTTCCCTCCACTGAAAAATTAAAAAGACAAAAGTAGAAGTAATCGAGAACTTGAAATGGAGTAGTTGGCAGCCATGAATGCATGCTGAAACGTCATTGTTGCTATAGCGACTATATAGAGCCATGCATTATTGATTTTCGGCTGGAACCATTGTTGTATAGCCATAGGTAAATTAATAATTATCACAAAAAGAACATATGTTTAGCATTCGTATATAGCCTTATTTATTGGCTTATATTTACATTGCTCTGAAATATCTGATCGTGATTTGAAATGTAGCATTCTGAAGGGGTCGAAGATCTATTGCGACAGAACTCTATCTGACGTTTATATTGTTCACTTGTCTTTATAAAGGTTGCAACTTTGATGCACGTGATAAATATTTGCGACATTATGATGCGGCGTGGGCGGTGTCTAAGAATATTCTTCTGTGCAGTCAAGTGTAAAGTAAGATGTTTGTGTATACACAATTCTTCAATTCATAGAATTAGCCATGCATACAGAACATGAATACTTATATAGCCATAGGAAAGTTTTACATTATACATGTACATTTAATGTATACAGCTATTTGACTACAACAAAAACAGTTCCTGTCGCATTCACGAAACGTGACGAATATTATATAGTCAGCCAGGTCATATGAGCTTTTAATTGACAAAACGAAAAACTGCACTGAAAATGTTTTTATACTAATTTTTTTATTATTCAAAATTCTCGACCATTTCGGCATATGTTCGTACTATCATTTTTGCCCACGCGTAATGTGCACTTGAGCTCACGAGTTGTCTAAAGACATGAACAATCTGCTACTTTCTGCTCAAATTCAAATTGTGTTAATTTGTAATTAAAGAATGAATAATAACCCGGGCAGAAAGTTGTAACTGAGGTTTACTTAAATCGTTCTATGTTAATTCTCAGTCATAGCTACTAAAATAGCAAAATGTCATTTGTATAGCGATAAAATATTTTTATGATTTCGTAGAATATTGATGTTTATCTGCAGTCAATAAGCAAATAAGCAAGACATCTATGTTTGTAACCTTTTACACGAGTATTGCATAATATGCAACACCGTACATGCAAAGAGATAATAGTAGGAAAAACACAACCAGGGACCCTGTTATCTTCCATATAGTATATATATGTTATTCAAAACTCATCCAAACACCAAAGACGCGTTTAAACTTAGACTTACAATGACTATGAAATTAGTTCATTCGATCTAAATATATATTAGAATTTGATTGCCATCAACTTGGGCTCGACGAGGTTCAAACAGGCAATATGATTTAATTTAATCAGATCGAACGAAATAGCGAGTGAAAGTTGACCATTGAGTCATGATCCCGACAGTACTATGAAATATCTATATCGAAATATAGTCGAAAACAATACTGTGGTAGACTATCGAGTCGAAGGCTTAATAAAGGCGCCACTCATGTCTGATCTGCAGGGAGCACAGCTACGATGGAAGGGTTAGTTTGGGGCTTATCCTAACCCACCCTGTCAACATTCCCTGTGGGAGGAAACCGGAGTAAACGCACGACTTTCGATCGAGCGTTGGCTGACTCTTTTCACATATCGGTGCCATTTGTCTGCAGAGAGAATCGAACCCACGATTTCAGAGGTGAAAGGCGCTTGTTCTGACGACTGCGCCACCGAAGCCCCTGTAACAAAATGTTTTGTACAGTATATGACACCCTCCGAGTTCGGGACAGAAATATGTCAAAATTATAGTATATATATAGATAATGTAACAAAATATATTGTACTCTCATTTGACCAAACATGGATTTGAAAATCACGGTTAGAAGAGGTATACAGAAGGTTCAGTATAGCGTTGCTTAAAATAACTCCTGTTTTTGAAACTGTATAAGTGAAACACATTAATATTATTTCTACTTTAACAATTTAACAAACAAAAATTTGAAAATATTTGAAACAATGGCAAATTTGCGTCATTGCTTGAATATTTTCATAACGTGCGGTATTCTACACATTTAATACAAAAAGTTATATATCATTATTCCATGTACTTCCATGTTCATACACTGTGATACACATATAGACGCACCTGCAATAGAAGTTCACAGGCACTGAATAATGAAGAAGATTCTTGTTTGGTTTGACTTTCGTCAGGCTATCACTGAGAACGTTGTTTACGTCAAAGTTATCTTAAATATTCTGTTGAGTGTTAATTACTCCTGCATTCCTTCCTGAGAAACGTCCACTGATATGTATTTCACAATCTTGCTAGATAATGTTAACTTTCGACGTTGAATTTACTCCAACTCAACCAGTTTCATATATATTGCATAGCCAACCTAGAATGTTTGTTTGATAATTGTTAGATATAAATTATAGTATTTAGGAAATTTTAATGAATGCTATTAAGGTTTATCACAGATCAATCGTCCTGTTATAAACGTCTTTTAACTTAGCTTTTATTAAAAAAGATCGTCTGGCACCAAGGTCAGGTAGAGTTCATTGAGAAAGTTGTCTTTCCGCAAACACTTGCATAGACATATATATTAATACTTGCATGCAAACGTTTACGTGCTACGCTATATCCATATAAAATTTGTTATGTTATTTGAAAAGTGGTTCGTGGCATAGTGCTTGGTGCACCTGCCTTTCATTTCTTGTGACTGGGGTTGTTGTTGAATTTGAAGTAGTCTGATTGTCATTGTGGGAAGAGACAGAGTGCTTCAAGTTTGACTTGACCAAAAACCATGCACAGGTGTCTTCTGGGTACTCCAGTTCCCTTCTGTATAGTAACACTGAACCAATGATGGTCTTAACATGACTTCTATATAGGGAGAAGAGTTATTGTATTAGTTTCCAGTGTGGAAACACCATACAGTATTTATTGAACAATTTTATAAAAAATGTTTGTTAAAGTTAGTTATTGTTTATAGCTTACACCCTAAATGAATAATATAACTCTACTTGAAAGTTGTTTGATCTTTGATGTAATGAGTTTTCTCACAATTTCTTCATCTTTTGCATGCAACCATGTGATCTGATAACTGCCTCCTTCGCATGTGGGCCGTGCCACACCATAGCGAGGTCATGCACAAACATTTTCTCGAATTTTGGAATACAGCACACTAAAGAAGATTTACCACAGCTTGTTTACATGTTGCATATATCATTTTTGTATCTGGGCAGCAGATATAATGCTATCGCCTCTGTAATGTAATGTAATGTAATGTAATGTAGTGTAGTGTAGTGTAGTGTAGTGTAGTGTAGTGTAGTGTAGTGTAGTGTAGTGTAGTAAACTAAACTAAACGATAAACTAAACGATCTCACCACTCCAGCTCCAATTGATGACTCGCTTTTTACATCTCCAACAAACAATGAAATCCGACGGAAACTTTTCTCTTCTGCCAATACCTCTCCGGGTCCTGATCGCGTTGAATATCGCCACCTAAAACGAGTTGACCCATCGTGCTCTATCCTTTCTCTCCTATTCAGTCATTGTTTCAAGAAACGCGACGTTCCGCCAGCCTGGAAATCGGCGATTACAGTGCTAATTTACAAGAAAGGTTTCACAGACGACCCTTCCAACTTTCGACCTATTGCTCTGATGTCATGTCTTTACAAGTTAGTCATGGGAGTCATTGGCAAACGATTAACGTCATGGGCCATTGATAATGATCTTTTATCTAAAGAACAGAAGAGTGCCCGTCCTTCCGAAGGCTGTTATGAACACACATTTCTCCTTCAGTCCATCATAGGTGAAGCCAGACGCAGTCATAAAAACGTTTTCGTCGCTTGGCTGGATCTTCGTAATGCTTTTGGAAGTATCCCACATTCTGCAATTACCACCACCCTTACGCACATTGGAGTCCCATTACCGCTGATAGAAATGATCACAAACTCTTACTCTGGAGCCACTACTCAAATACGTACCCCCACCGGTCTGACTGCTGATATACCGGTCCTCTCCGGTGTCAAGCAAGGATGTCCGTTGAGCCCAATTATCTTTAACTTGACCATTGACCTAATTCTCCGAGCGATTAAACGATCTGCTTCCGACATTGGCCCTGCTAAAGTTCACGACTTTCCCTTCTCCGTCCTTGCCTATGCCGATGATCTTGTCATCATATCCAGAAAGAAAGACCGTCTCCAGAAGCTTTTAGACGTTGCTTCGTCTACCGCTACAGACCTTGGCTTATCCTTCAAAGCTGATAAGTGCGCCTCTATCAGCCTCACCTGTTCAAATTGTTCGCAGTCGTCTTTTGAACTTAACGAATTCATAGTTCAGAACAAACCTATTCCTCCACTTGACCGTGAAAATCCTTACAAGTACCTTGGTGTTCCTATTGGCTTAATTCATGACCCTAATAACATCTTTGATTTGGTACAAGACCTTACTCGTGATTTGGAGAGCATTGAGAAATCACTGTTAGCTCCTTGGCAAAAACTTGACATGATCCGTACCTTCCTTCAACCTTCCTTAACATTTGCTCTTCGTGCTGGCTTTCCCAAAAAAGATAATCTTTTGGTATACCGTTCACATCTCGTGGCAACAGTTCGTAGAATATGTGCACTACCATCCCGTGCTTCTGCTTCTTACATCTTCGCTCACAAACGCGTTGGTGGTCTCGGTCTCCTGGATCCAACCCTTGAAGCTGATGTTCAAGCCATAATTCATGCAGTTAAAATGCTCTCTTGTTCCGACCCGACTGTAATTCACATTGCCAATGCTGAGGTAAACCAAACTGTCCGACTCGCCTCTTGATCTAATCCAACCCCTGCTTTGAAATCGAAATACCTGTCCAGCCTCCCGGATGACCGTTTGAACAACTTACGGTATAACATTCAATCATTATGGACCCGAGTTCGTAAATCGGCACGTAACCTTGGTATCGAAATTAAATTCAATGACAATGGTCTCCCTATCCTTTCCAATGAGAACTCTGGTTCTGTTCTTGCTAAAGAAGCCAGTCGTTTCCTCCATTTTCATGTTCAAGATCGTTTTGCTTCCACCTTGCTTGCTCTTCCTGATCAAGGAAAAGTGGGCCGTGCGCTTACTACCGACACCTTCGCCAATGGTTCTACTTGGCAATATAATGGCTTAAACATTCGTTTCAGAGACTGGCGTTTCATTCATCGAGCTCGACTTAACTGCCTCCCAGTAAACAATGTCAAGAGTCGCTGGTCTAATTCCTGTCCAAAATGTCGCCATTGCAACTCAGATGAGACTCTCCCTCATGTGTTATGCCACTGCCTTCCTAACATGCCTAGTATCCTGCGGAGACACAATAGCATAGTAGACCGCATCGTCAACACCGTTCAACGTGGAACTATCACCACTGACCAACAAGTTCGAGCCGCCAATTCTCGCCTTCGCCCTGACATAATAGTCATAATAGTAGAAGAAGATAACAAAGTTCTAATTATTGATGTCTGTTGCCCCTTCGATAATAATGCTGAAGCCCTCCGTGACGCTGAACAACGGAAACTTAATAAATATGAAGGGCTAAAGCAATTCTTCGTTGATCAAGGAAAGCAATGTGAGGTCTTTGGTTTTGTTATCGGCGCCCTTGGTTCTTGGCATCCTGCCAATGAAAACGTTTTACGACAACTTGGGATGTCCAAACGCTATCGTTCTTTGTTCAGGAAATTGTGTTGTACTGACGCAATCCAAGGATCAACAAACATTTACCGGGAACATCTTGGAATAACAGAGCGTTCTTTGGATGCAGATAACTCTGAATGTTAAGCTGATATTTATAATCAATATCAAACTCATATTACTGTACATAATGATGAACGTTACCTATGTTTGGAACATTATAAATTTATAGACATTTTAAACTCTTAGAACAAGAATATGCCACTTATATGTATATATTATCTTTATGTTATGACCATTAATGGCACTAATCTTTATACACTAGGATGTAAGCAAGACCCATCACCTGTAAGTTAAATTTGTAATAAATAATTAATAGTGTAGTGTAGTGTAGTGTAGTGTAGTGTAGTGTAGTGTAGTGTAGTGTAGTGTAGTGTAGTGTAGTGTAGTGTAGTGTAGTGTAGCGTAGGGTAGCGTAGTATAGCGTAGCGTAGCGTAGCGTAGTGTAGTGTAGTGTAGTGTAATGTAGTGTAGTGTAATGTAGTGTAATGTAATGTCAGTCATGTAATGTCAGTAATGTAATGTCGCCAATCAGCGACAGCCTAGATAGTCTAGGACCTGTAAAGGAGTTTGTATGCATTTCATTTAGGACAGATTATCTCAACTGTTTTAGGGTAAAATGACCATGGCGGTCAACATGGCATATGTTATAGTGTTTAGAATGGTTGCTTTTATGGGTAGTCACTGGAGGGTGAAATTATTTCCCAAACATTTTTGTCATAGGATGAAAAAATATGCTTATTTTAATATAATTATTATAAATTTCATAAGGAATGATATTGTTTTGTTGAGATATAACACATTTCATTTATTTCAGCCATATTTTGCCGATTTGGTATCATCCAAATGGCTAGTTGACTAATGAATAATTCAACCATGTATTTTATATTCGATTTTGTGTCCTTCGACATTTCCGATAAATGCCAACATCTGTATTTATAATTTGGGAGTGAAACCTTCCTCGTTCATCAAGAACGAGAATCTAAAACAAAAGGTTCAAAATAATTTGAAAGTCTCGCGCAATCTTCACGAAAACTCCTCGTGGGCAACATTACAGGGGAACCATTTTCACGAATACGTTTGGTGGTGCAAAAGATTGCGTAAATCTCTGTTTTTATAGCTAAAGGAAACCAGAAAAATACAAAATTACGCGAATATTTGTTTATTTTGTCATAAAACATATAAACAGTTAAACACACGAACTTTACTTTGGGAGTTTGGGTTGCTGTGATCGCGAACAAACGTATTCGTGAAAATGTTGCTCCCCTGTAATGTTGCCCACGAGCGGTTTTCGTGAAGATTGCGCGAGACTTTCAAATTATTTTGAACCTTTGTTTTAGATTCTCGTTCTTGATGAACGAGATTGGGACTATTCTACAATCAATTATTTTTGGATACTGTAATATAAATACAGATGTGTACGAAGAAGTGGCAATTGAGGAAATGTCGAAGGACACAAAATCGAATATAAAATACAAAACCCGACGAAACTTGGTTGAATTATTCTTTAGTCAACTAGCATTGTGTTAAAGTAGAACATTTGGATGATACAAGCAAACAAATCGGCAAAATATGGCTGAAATTATCTCAACAAAACAATATCATTAAAATGTTTGAATGAGTAATTTGATGCATAATTAGCAGTTGACCTCAGTGACCACCCATAAAAGCAACCATTCTAAACACCCATGGTCATTTTACCCTAAAACAGTTGAGATAATCTGTCCTAAATGAAATGCATACAAACTCCTTTACAGGTCCTAGACTAAGATTAAAATGACGTAATTATAATGTTGCTCTTTGATCTCTATGTATAACTGGATTGATATTGATTATTTCAAGATGGCGGACTACAGAAAGGCGAGAATTGTAAACATGAGTAAATATTTTAATTTTACGAAGAAAATTATACATCAAACCAACGATATTTTTATTTTCTGTACTATTTTGAGCATGGCAAAAGTCGAGGGAGTATTTTTAGTAAGTATTGGAAGTGTTTTCATAACATTTTAAACTGTGAAAATGATTCTCCAATTAATTAACAAAGTATTGACTATTGACTTGACCTGCTAAATGCCTAAATATCAATGACATTTGAATCAGGAAGCATGGGAAGAACTAGCAGGTAGAAAATTGTCGTAAAACATAGCGTTTAAATTTTTGTACTCATAAATATCCTATCGTTACTCATTTGAATGGGTCTACCAACGTTTGACGACTCCACTGACATTGTTGTCGTGAGGAATGCGTCTCACTAGCCTGCGTGGCCGGCCCTCGTTGGAGGGGAAAGAAGAACAGGGAAAGAGGGCCTGCAAGAAAACCCAGCTTTCATGACTAAACGCCGTTCAATTTTTGAACGTAGAATTTGATTGGTCAACACCAATAATTAATTGACATGTTTACGCACACAGGAATATATTATTACATTTCTTCGTCTTGATTGACATGTTTATGCACAACCGAATCATTTCCTTCGGTTTGGGGTTTCCCCTATAGTCCAGCTGCATTTGTATTGGTCAATTTTAATGAGCCTTTATTAGGGCGTTTAGTCATGAAAGCTGGGTTTTCTTGCAGGCCCTCTTTCCCTGTTCTTCTTTTCCCCTCCAACGAGGGCCGGCCACGCAGGCTAGCGTCTCACGGAATACTTATGTCGAGTCTGTTCAAGCGTTTGGGTCAAATTGAAGTATAACAATAAGGAGCTAAATTATCATCTTAAAATATTGCAAGACTTAGGGAGAAGTGGAGAACTAAGCTCTTCGGTTCGTTTGGGTCAAATTGAAGTATAACAATAAGGAGCTAAATTATCATCTTAAAATATTGCAAGACTTAGGGAGAAGTGGAGAACTAAGCTCTTCGGTTTTCTTGTAAAAACTTGACCCGTTTACAGTGTAATAATTATCGAGAATATGTGATAGCTGACCCTTGAACTCTAATAAATAAAGTTCGTTATCAGCCTGGTTCGTTATTACGCGTTTATGTCTGAACTCTGAATTATATTCAACACTGATTTCTAGTTTCTCTTTAGTTTCCCACAAATACAAATAAATACCCACGTACGGTTCGCTAAACTATTGTAGAGTATATATGTTTTAGAGCGATGCGCTTTGTTGTTGGAAATATAATATCCCTCATATAGACTGAAGTATGTCGAATATTTTACACAGTGCGTGACAAATATCAGCAAGATTTGTACGTTTCTCGTTCGTATTGCACTTGCATTTATCGTATTGCTCCCTTAGCCTTAGGTGATACATTATTGATCTGGTTAAAATACAAGTACGTAACTCAAAATGCACAATTATTCTAAGGGGTCGATTACGAGGTGGGTCAATTTTACCGATACCGCGGCTTTTATAGTAGATACAGGTAAAAACAATATTGCGATTATATCGCAGCCGGGCCAACTCACCTAGCCGGGACCGCGGTTGTCGCTTGCTGCATGGGTCAACTCACCTAGCCGAGTTGAAAATTGCATTTTCTGTCCATGTAATCGCATTTTCAGCTGAGTTGTCCCGGCAAAGCGAGTTAGAAATCGCACGTGCACTGCTTTTTATATTGAAAATATAACGATGAGCCAGCTGGCTTGAACGTTTAATGATATATTATTATTTATTGCACCGACATGATAAATCAACTTTCATTATCAAATGACGTCACGTGCCAAACTACCTGCAAAGACATGCCAGTTATTGTTTTATCTCTTGAAAGTTGATTTATCATGGATATACATCCTAAAATTTTAACTACTATAGGATATGGTAGAATGACAATTTTTCGCGTTCTTGTTTGCGTTGTGTGTTGCAGATATGGAAGATGTTTAAAAGTGCAATAAATAATAATATATCATTAAACGTTCAATAGGTTATTTCTCCAAAACGCAAATTTACCGATACCAAAGTTGTGCGTTCACGGAAGTGTGAAATTAATGTTATTTATCGCGGTTTCGACATTATATTTGAATACTTTCGAATAAAGTTCTCATTTTCGGTCACGTACTAGAAAATATGACAGGTAAAAATGGTCTTTCAAAAATTCATTTACATTACTGGTTAGCTGGCTCATCGTGAAAATATAAACATATATAACATTTAAGAAACTTAAACTAGCATTAAAATGTTTATGTGTTTCAATAGACCCTTAGAAATTTCAGACAGCAAAGCGACTGTATTAATTTACGAACATACAAGCGGAAAACTTGTTTACGCTAATACTGAATATAATCACACCAACAAACATCAATCGATACGGAAGCCCTTTGATGCAGCATGTAAACAATATTCAATTAACATATAGCAACGATTATTCAACAGTTGAAAAAATGAGGATTAAGGAGTTTATTTCAGACCGGGTTAGTCCGAACCAATGAACCATGTAATCGGCGCACCTATAAAGAGCAACTCGCCCATTTAATCGGCCCCTAAGATGCACACAAGAAAATTGCGTTTTGTGCGGGTGACTTGGGTGACTGTGGAAGTGCAAGTTTGGGAATACTTGCCTAGAGACATGCTATTGTTCATTGTTGCTTTATTGTGTTTGCCCTCTTTGGCACTTTGCTAAATGACGCCCGTAATTGCGAAATTGCCTATTGTTGAATAACCATGAGCAGATACATGTACGATTAGCGTACCTATTTTTATAAACGTTTTAAAACATCATCAACTTCGCCTGTTAGAAACTTAGAACGGCTAAACACATTAATTGTCAAGCTAACTTTTCCCATTGTTGTAGCAGGAGAAAAGGGCACTTTGAAGAACAGGTCAGTACTTAGTAAAACGGTGAAAATAGCGACTTTAAGTTTAAGCTTTTAAAAATACGATAAAACTTTTTGAAATGTTTGGGAACGGATACTAAGTTCGTTAACCAAAACAGGCGTCTATATGGCCACACTGGAAGAGGTCACCGCTCATTTTATAAGTATTAACAAAATGTGAAAAACACTAACGAGGACGTATTTTGTATTCTTTCAATTAAATTGCATATTTCAATGCAAGACCAAGCTCAAATACACAATGAAGTTCAGAGCTCCAGATAATGTATGAACCCAAAAATAAAACGTTCTGTCACTGAGTGTCCACCACCAACAAACATTCAAAAATAAGAAAATCGAAGAGGCAAATTGCACAGGTGACCCACCTGATGAAGATCGGGACACACATCGTGGATATGTTGCCTAAAGACCAACGAAAGGAAACTTCATATCTTATGAACACCAAGATTATTTTCCTTCGAGAAAGATGTATTAATCCAGTCTGAGTGAAGACTGAGTGACACTTATATAAATGGAAGAAAAGTCACAAAAATAAAACATCAATGACGTAAACAAACCCACGCAGTTTGAGAAAAACATCGGGGAAAGAATTAGTTTCCCAGATCCATGCAACAACAAGATAAATTTAGAAATGTTGCGATAGAAACAACAAAGTTGAGAAGGGGGAGAGGTAAAGGAAACATGGCAGAAAAACATTAGGTAATACAGTTGATACAGAAAAGAAATAGATTTTGTGGAGCACTGCTCCTGAGTGAAAGAACACTAGTTTTTCAGATACGATCAGTCTGCTGTTCACCCCTTTGATAATCTTTGATACTGCACAAGGTTCTCTTAAAAATTGGGCACATTTGTTCACTGAATCATATTTCAAGTATTTAGTAAAGGATCTCTATGATTTTGATAGAGTAATTCATGCCATTTTTGGGTCAAAGTCTGCTTCATCCGGATTATGACACTTTCAAACTTGGCAAGATGAAAATGCTAAGACACAAAACTTCATTGATCTGAGAAGACGGGTAATTTGTTTTCAGTGTAGACAATAGATAGGTGGTAAAAGAACGTACTTGAGAGCTGTCGTACTTGGAAAATTCAGCTATTTAGGAAATTCACAGAATCAGACGAGGTGGAAAGGCTGAAAACTAAGAAATTTTCATGAAAATTCAGCCATCAACATGGCATATAATATACATACATCCAGTAATGCAAAACAAACTGAAATCACTTTCCTAACCTCAATTTATTCACAGCCTGCATAATCTCTTTGGGATATAGAGATAGTATGTAAATGCAAGCATGAAAGCCACTTCAACGCCTGTTTAACTATAATCTTCTTATCGCTTTCCTGTTGCTAGCAGATTTCTGAATCTCTAGAGACCCCCGTGATTGAAAACTCTTTAAATCCCAACTTGTGTTCCTGTTTAAACAACTGATCACAAAAATATTATTAGCAATATTCACTCACTAGATTGTTTTCATTGCATATATAGATAGAAAAAATAGAATTAAAATATAATTGTTTATATTACTGAAACAGTATATGCATATATGAACAACAACAAAGGTATATTGTAGATAACAGTGTCCGCATTCCAGCGAATCACGTGAGCGAATTTACTATCTAAGATGCTCACCATCAATCATCCAAAATGATAAAAGAAAAAAACCATACTAATACGGAAATATTTCGCTGATTATTACTCAGTAGATTAATTTAAAATCAAGGTCACGTGCAGGTTAGATTCCTGCATGCCAAGGTTGAGGGGTTGATATAATTTTTCGATCCACAGTGTAAACCATTATTATTAAAGAACTCAGAAGGAATTTTCTGTCTCTGACAAATACTGACTAATACAGCACATGCTCTACATTTACTAGTCAACTCAATCATTAGACAGAAAAAATCCTGGAATGCCTACACTACATTACGACATATTTCCTGATTTCGAGATCATAAAGATTTAAAAATGAGATTCTGAATGGAACTTAGTATAGTCAGTGGAGACTAGTAATTACTATCGCAAGGTGCTGCCTCGAAGAAGGAAAAATATTAACTGTTTTAGTAAGTTCAGAATAATTTACGACCATTTAATAGTAAATTCATAAATATTGACGAAATTCTTGCCAGGGACCCAACTGAACTTGATGCGTAATAACTGCGTCTTCAACTTATTTGTGGAATAGGATACGTGTTCGATTCGTTATATAATAAACATGTAATGTATTCCTTGTCTTTGAAGCAATTTTCTTTGGATTTACTAAATATTTTCAACGTCAAAGGACAATGACAAGTGTAACTGCTACAGATATTTCAGAATCAATTCAGTATATTACCACGTTCAGTAGAACACACACATTTTTGTAGCCCGAAACAGATCATTACCACGTTTAGTAGAACAACACACATTTCTGTAGCCCGAAACAGAAATTGTATCATCTGCTTGTACCTCCATAGAATAATACAAAATACAGTGCTTCATTGAATATGCGTAGCGCCAAAGAGAAACTGAATCATATACCTAGCATCCCTGCATTCGTACTAGCATGAAGCGTATGTGGCATGTGACTGTGACGTATACGCAACGGTGAATATTTCCGTGTTTTCTGTCCCCCCTCTCCCCCCTTGATCCCCCTGAATACGAACAAATAAACTTAAAAAATCGAGATCCCGTCAACATTAACAGAAACTGGGCACTAATAACACCGTCAAGATCAGTAAGAATAAAGGTTAAAGTTATAATCAAGTTAAAATGTGGCTATCAAACCGCCTACATGACGTCAATGTCAACTGCCAGTCAATTATGGCATATAAGGCATTATCATTTTTCAACAAGTCAACTGTATTACGAACTGTGGCATTGTTTTAAAACGTGATAGTATTTATTTGGCACATTGGAATGCTGGGATTAAATCTACATGGATGTGACGAAATGCAAATGTGATATGTTATATAGTTCCAACTGAATGGTATGAACAGACAAAACTCGTGTCATAAATAATACATTATAAACACTATTTTATAATGCCTTTTTTAGAATTTAACTTTTAGGTCAGGATTTGATATTCATGCACATGTGATCGGCATATGAATAAAAACAATTATTTTGAAATGCTTAATTTTTTAAAGTTTTCTAGTTTAACATGACCGTATCTACATGCAGGTGTTCAAGGAAAAGCGAGTGAAACTGACTTTAATTAACATAACTTGAAGTAATACAAGCAACAAAATTGTTTCAACTTGCAACACAAAATCTGATTTCAACGCATGTTTATTGAAAATGTTCACGCATTAGTTACAAAATATGAGGCAATATGCGTGAACAATTCTACCTATACAATGCGTTGAAATCATTGCAAGAGTTGCAGAAATTTTGTTGCTCGCATTTAATATTTTACCTAATATTATATACGTACATAAGCATCAATGGCAGCATAATTTTCTTGCGTTTTTGAAAGTGGAAACGTCTCCCAATCACTACATCGGACGTTACTATCCTTTGGTATCTTTTGCTTAAACTACAAAATTGAAAGTATTAGTTGATAGCAAATTATGACCTTTCTATAGCAGGTTTAAGCTATTGACGTTTGGTCGACCAATGCTGTGTGACAGTGTAAATCTCTTTTAAAGAGTTCGTTGAAAGATGTTAAACTGTCCCATTTTACTTAAAACGTTTTCGGGTGAAAGTGTGATGACGCGAGATGATAGCCTGCAGATACAAGACCTTTATTATCTTTAGTAGAGAAAAAATTAAACTAGCAAATGAATGCTTTAGTCGTTTCGGCCTTTCTAACTACATGTAACGCAAACCCTCTCGCTTCTATATATACATGTATAGATGCTTAGCCACCTTATGCACGTAGATGAATATTAAGCATCAAAGCATGATGCCGAGACAATATTTCGCCTGCATGATCAGTATTATAAGGGTATACTACCAGTACTAGTAAAATAAACATATATCATTTTCAGGTCACAACGTATATATATGGACCAGCATATATGGACATAAAAATTACCTTGAAATATCTCAAAATATATCTAATTATCCAAGCAGCTTATTTCACTTACTCTGAGAAAAGAAACAGCCGAGACACTCGTACTCTGTGTCCTCACAAAACAGTCCCAATAAGAGCAAACAGTTACAAGGAAATTAAGATGTCTGGGTTGAAAATTCTTGCTAACAAGTAAATATTTACGTCATAAATAGTTAGGGAAATTAGTGAGACATCTTTTCATCAGAACCTCAGATAATCTGAGATAAACTACTGGCTTATAACTTCGAGCGATTAATGCAGTGAATTAAGAAACGCATCTGTCATAATTTTGTTTCAATTAGGATATACATCATTTATATTAGTGGGAAACAGCAGAATTGGCGTCGATGTACATCAGAATGATCAATTATGCTTGTTACAAATCATTAAGGCCATTAAGGAAACTCCGCAAACTCGCCATGTAAAAACAATGCTGATAGAAGATAAATTAAGACAAATTCAGTGTTCCAGCAAGACATACGATAGACATAAGATACGTACTGATAATATTCATTTGCTACTATGGACGATAATCGATATGCCACTATATATTTGCCATTTGATTACTGTGTGGGGAAATCTCGTTTTGCTTGGAAATTTTAATCGAGGACAAAACCATTAATAAAATGAATCAAAATTATAGCAAAATACTATTACATTATTTCATAAAGCTTCTGGTCCTCTCACTTCGCACACAATTGATTGTTATTGTTTAGGGGAAAAGTGGGCAACTTAACACCATCATAAATATATTTTAACCAGTAGCGTCGCCAGGGAGGGGACTGGGGGGGACACGTCCCCCCCAGTTCTCCTCAAAATCACTTTTGAGATTCTCTCAAATCCGGTGAAAAAAAGGATGGGGGGGGAGGGTACGTTTTCTGACCATTAGAATTCTGTCAAATCGTCCCCCAAAGTCCAGAAAATGGTATTTCAGAGACTCTAAATTAAAAAATTTCCCGGGGGAGCATGCCCCCGGACCCCCTAAAAAAAGCTCGCGCTAGACTCGCGCCTTCGGCCCTCCTTTTCAGCCCCCTCAATATCATTTTGTCCCCCCCACCTCTCCAGGTCTGGCGACGCTACTGATTTTAACCACGATTACCACGAGCTAGGAATCCCTGAAACCGCGCAAAATATTTTGTCAAAGGAGTCTGAGGCGACTCAAAATGCCGTTATAAAATCGCCATTATGTGGAGACAAAGTTTGATTAAGACAGTAAGATGAAGCAAGAGTACAAGCATTCTACACTGATTGCATTCTAGGATCAGCCACTTTCATCATGCACACGGCACAAGACCGATCTGACCGGGCAAACGAAAAGCTCCCTATATATAATGAATGGCATACAATTATATCACGTTGTCATTCCTCAGTTTCCTGGTTGTTTACCAACAGAATCTAGATTTTTAAAAATCCCACGCTCTAAAAACAACAAGGAAAACAAACGTCGAACAAATACAATAAACACGCTATGATTTAGATACTTTGTGGGCAACTTGCTATTATAGAGCCATCAAGAGGCTATAATGAGAAAGATGTACTTGTACACCACAAATGATATTTTTAAAAGGCAAGTTGCCATTCTGTCTGATCGATATGTAATGCAGTCAACAAACGCTCGTAACAAACGTTCAAAACAGTTCGAGTTTCATTATTTATTTACGGTGACGTTAAGCGTATCGCCATCCTCATGCGTCATAAAACTTTTAAACTGATATGACAATTACAATATATCTATACACTTCTTTCAGACGTGCGATTCCTTGATATCACAACTTGCGACAACTCATGTGATATACTGCACATGGGACACTCGCGGCTCTACTTAAATAATCGTGACAAAGTGTCACTAAAGTAAAACAATTTTATTGTCTTATGTAAAATAACTTTCAAAATTATAAAGTAACTTTTTTAAAAGATTTTCGTTTCTTCACCTTCTTTTTGAGATACTTTATGTTGCAGTTTAATATGCAAATGTACGGAATTTAGCTCACACATACATGACGACATATCAAAGAATGTTATACTGTTAGTTATTGTTAACTATCTCTATATGTCCATGAAATATAGAAATGCTAAATTGTGTATAACATAGGTGTGTCATTCTCGGACAACTCAAAATTCTCGATTTTAATTACACTCGAGAATGAATGATATAAATTCCGGATATTTGCATATGAAACAAACTGAAATATCTTGAAAAACAAAGGGAGGAGACGATAAAATAAGAAACTTTATCTTTTTGAAAGTTCTTTAAAATATAGGTGGCACTTTAACCAATGCCATTATTAGCAGCTTCGTTAATAGTTCTTTTACGATAAAACGTAAAGTGCAGTCAAGTATACAAGTATTCGCACTTTACAAATTCCATGCATGATAAATAGCACGCAGACTGCAACTACTCCAAATAGGTGGTTGGCAGTCAATCTTTTAAGAATTAAAAGACAATAAAAACTGAGGAAAAATGGCGGCCATGTTGATGTCAAATTCAATAAAGTCTCACCCAATATTGGTCCCGTGATGTCATGTGAAAACCAAAAATACCCGGCGCTGGGACAGAGTACAAAGGGGCATATATATAACCATGAAAACATAGAAGTATAAGCAAGGATAGTATAAACTCATGTCTTCCATTGTATGACTGGCACAGTTGACTGCCACACCTCAGTGGACTCGTAGATACTTTTTACTTCATCCACGTTTTATTGAGGATGAACAATAATTCTTACAAAAACATTATAGTTTTTGTAAATTAAAGTGTCAACTATATTAATTAATAATAATAATAATAATAAAAGTCATCTATATTTATAAAAGCGTTTTTAAACCTCTCAGTTTTAACAATTGGTAGTTCAAAGTCATGACCTCTTGAACTGTAAGGTGGGTTAAACCATATAATATTCCTGCTTCTCGATCTCTTTGTTACCGGTGGGTTTGGGTTGAAGTTTAGGTTATAGTCATAGCCACTTTTTCTTAGTGCTTCTTGGTAAGGAGGGACGGCCGAGTCAAATACTTGCTTATCAGAAGAGATGTTGGATAACCTCCTGTTGATTGCATCTGGTATTGTGCGAATAATTGCTGGCGGATGGTTGCTGCGGTGATTGACGTATTGTGGGATATTGCCTGGCTTACTATATGGTTTGAACTTTCCAGTTCTCAGATCTAGGGTGATATCTAGGTAGTCGACGCACTTCTTGTTCGCTTCGATGGTGAGCTTTAAGCTGTGGTCGTTGAAAATTTTGCAAATATCCTTCTTGATATTCTCTATTTCTCTGGGTGATTCATTGAAAGCGGCTAGCCCGTCGTCTCTGTATAGACCAATGTTGTTGCCATACTTTGGAGATAGCTTTGATAGTAGGTAGGAGCCTACCAGTTCGCATGTTTCAGCTCCGTCAAAACTACCCATGGTCACATCGAAGAGGGAGTTGGAAGATTTCTTGCACCACGAAATTGAGCTATAGTTGCATGCCTAACATGAAAAGCATCATCTCTTCGCACAACAAATCCGTAATTAAGAATGAAACTGAATCCAACCCAAACCCAACTACCACATGTAATTGTCGCCAGAAGAATACTTGCCCGCTCGACCAAAAATGCCAAACGAAAGGAATAGTCTATCAAGCCACAGTCACCAGACAAGATAACATGAAATCCGAAACCTACGTAGGACTGACTGAAAGCACTTTTAAAACCCGATATCTAAACCACACTAGCTCATTTAGAAATCTAAAATATAAATCTGCCACCGAGCTTAGCAAATATGTCTGGACATTGAAAGAATCAGATGTCCACTACGCCATCAATTGGAAAATACTAAAACAATGCAAACCATACTCGAATATAACGAAGAGATGTAATCTATGCCTGCATGAAAAATACATTATTTGTCACCCGAAACTAAGCTCACTTAACCGCAGAAATGAACTTGTCTCCACTTGTAGACACAGGAAGAAACATTTACTAAGCAATCACTAACAAACAATTAACAGACACTTATCACAGTTAGCTATGTGTACGTATTTGTAATATGAGTCATCCGTTTTATAGATTAATCCTAATTCAAATTTCTTAGCGTTAAACAATCAGTTGCAATTTTCACCTGACTAAGTTGTATATACACGTAGGATTATATATCGATCTATACTATCGTTCTTGGCTATTATTGGTTAATTTGAAATTTTGACTGTTGGCATGTAAGGTTATACTTTATACTATATACATAAAGTGGTTGTCAAATAATGTACAAAAAACATGTCCCGGAAGGTTTAATTATTGTAAGATATATAAGATTAGTTTAAAGAGCTGCGTTAAAAATCATGTTACAAAGTTCCTAAATAAGAATTTAGTGGCGTGTCTGCAAGATGACACTAGTTCGTTGCGTTTGTTCAGAGTGGCCAGAGAAGGTTCGCAAATAATAAAGTACTTCTCCCATAGACATAAACTACATTTAGAGGATCCGTTGCTGTAGGGGCGGGCTTGTTTCAGAACTTTCCATGTGATGTTGTAATCGACGCGGTTATCTTTAAGTTTCCAGATGTGTTTACTTAATTCAGTAGCATGTTTCTTTTTTGCGTTTTTAAATGACGTCTTGTGGTTGGCGAATCTGGTTTTGAATGCGTTTGCGGTAAGACCGACGTATGTTTGATCTGGTTTCCCGTCACTGGTCGTAACTGTTGCTTGGTATACAACTGCCTTTGTAAGGCATTTACCAAGCAAAGGACAGTTGTCGCGAGATCGGCAGTTGCATTCATTGTCGAGGGGTTTTTCATGTTGATCATTCATTTTGAGAATGGATTTGTTATGTCCGTCAATAGTTTGTTTAATATTAGTCATGCAGGTGTAGCTAATTTTGACAGTGTTTCTGTTGAAGATTTTATGCAATGCATGGTTACTGGGAAATTCCTCGTCAAGGATTCTAAGGAAAGTCTGGCCGATATTGGTGGCAACGTTCTTGCTGTACGGTGGATTATACCATGTTATATTTCTGTGTCGCGTCTTAAGTTGACTAGTGGGAACACTTGATGGTGTTGAGGGTTTGAATTTCAGCTGATGATTATACCCACTATGCTCAAGAGCTTTTTGGTATAGCGGTGTTGCACGATTGAATGATGCTTCATCAGATGAAATATCGGAGAGGCGTTTGTTGATGGATTCTGGGATATTCTTGATAATTATAGGTGGGTGATTGGATTTGTTGTGGATATACAAAGGTATATTATTAGGCTGGTATAAGGCATGTGTTTTCCACTGGTCAAATTGAGGTTTACGTCAAGAAAATCGACAGATTTCTTGTTGGCTTCGATAGTGATTTTGAGGCCGTGCTCTTGGAAAATTGCGCACAGGTCTTTCTTGATCATTTCAATCTGGCGTGATGATTTGTTGCTAATTCCGAGACCGTCATCTCTGTAAAGACCAAAATTGTGCCCGTGTTTCTTGGTTATTAGATAAAGTAGAAAAGAACCGACTGTAAATTCACAAGATTCTGCGCCGTCATAGCTGCCCATGGTGATATCAAATAGGTCGTTTGATGATTTTTTGCACCAATGCGCACTTGAGTTAAATAGGCAGGATTTCTTAGCGTGGATAATGATATGTCTCTCATTCTCCGTAATATTATCATAGCTAGAAGCAAAATTCAACGCAGCGTTTAAAAGATCAAGCGAGATGGAGGGATAAAAGTCCACTACATCAAAGGCAATAAAAGAATATTGGTGTTTGTTCTCGATGCTGTTGAACCAGTTTAAAACAGCTGATGTATTCTTCCATTGGTTCAGATTGAGGGCGGCAGTGACTTTCTTGTTAACTCGGTCGAGGATTTGCTTGCTAATTTTTCCAAGTTCAGATTTGGCAGGGTTAATAAGGCGGCATGTCGGGTTGTTGGAAAAGTTTGGCTTGTGGTCTTTCAAGGTTACGAAGGCTACTCTTTGAGCAGTAACATTGACTCGATCATCAAGGTTCAGTTGTTCTACTATGGACTTGGTTTCATTTTCAATAGAGGCAATAGCTGTAGCGTTGTAAGAAGTTTTCTCCATCCTGTAAAAGTTGGTTGTTTTGTCAGCGGGAATAAGGAGATCGTTCGATTTCTTTATATCTCGTGCATCAGTATATAATTGGTTCTGGAAACTGCAGTTGACGTTTCTAAACTTAAGGTTATTAATCATAGTTGTTAGTTTACTTTCGAAATTAAGCATCTGCGGGATTTGTGGCGGTGATCTTGTTGAATTGAAGCCGTACGTTTCTTTTCGGTTGGCATATGGTGTTGGGTTAAGATAGAAAAACGCTCGCCATCTCATCCGTCTGCAGAGTAATTCCGTTTTCTCGATTAGTGTCGTGTATAATCCTTCTGTGTTGGTAGTGGTATATTCTTATAGTCGAATAGTCAAAGGTTGTTGATTCCATATCAAAGGTCATTACGAAGAGTGCTCGACATATTTAAAAAGGAGCGTATATAGACTATAGACGATATAGTAAAAACCGTTTGCAGAGTGCTCAATGGAGAACCAGAGCATAATATAGTTAAAATTCAGAGATTCAACAGTTTTGAATAGACATTTTATTACTAGTTAGTTTCGTGCTACACACGTATGTGTGGTACTCTTCAGACAAAATGATCTGATGACTAAGTTGTATATACACGTAGGATTATATATCGATCTATAAATTCAAACCCTCAACACCATCAAGTGTTCCCACTAGTCAACTTAAGACGCGACACAGAAATATAACATGGTATAATCCACCGTACAGCAAGAACGTTGCCACCAATATCGGCCAGACTTTCCTTAGAATCCTTGACGAGGAATTTCCCAGTAACCATGCATTGCATAAAATCTTCAACAGAAACACTGTCAAAATTAGCTACACCTGCATGACTAATATTAAACAAACTATTGACGGACATAACAAATCCATTCTCAAAATGAATGATCAACATGAAAAACCCCTCGACAATGAATGCAACTGCCGATCTCGCGACAACTGTCCTTTGCTTGGTAAATGCCTTACAAAGGCAGTTGTATACCAAGCAACAGTTACGACCAGTGACGGGAAACCAGATCAAACATACGTCGGTCTTACCGCAAACGCATTCAAAACCAGATTCGCCAACCACAAGACGTCATTTAAAAACGCAAAAAAGAAACATGCTACTGAATTAAGTAAACACATCTGGAAACTTAAAGATAACCGCGTCGATTACAACATCACATGGAAAGTTCTGAAACAAGCCCGCCCCTACAGCAACGGATCCTCTAAATGTAGTTTATGTCTATGGGAGAAGTACTTTATTATTTGCGAACCTTCTCTGGCCACTCTGAACAAACGCAACGAACTAGTGTCATCTTGCAGACACGCCACTAAATTCTTATTTAGAAACTTTGTAACATGATTTTTAACGCAGCTCTTTAAACTAATCTTATATATCTTACAATAATTAAACCTTCCGGGACATGTTTTTTGTACATTATTTGACAACCACTTTATGTATATAGTATAAAGTATAACCTTACATGCCAACGGTCAAAATTTCAAATTAACCAATAATAGCCAAGAACGATAGTATAGATCGATATATAATCCTACGTGTATATACAACTTATAGTCATTAGATCATTTTGTCTGAAGAGTACCACACATACGTGTGTAGCACGAAACTAACTATAGTAATAAAATGTCTGTTCTCTGAATTTTAACCATATTATGCTCTGGTTCTCCATTGAGCACTCTGCAAACGGTTTTTACTATATCGTCTATAGTCTATATATATATATATACACCCGTTTACAAAAAGGTTGTCGCATGGAGATATATAGATAGATAGATTGCTTGCTTAATTAGCATATCAAATGTATGCAAGGCGAAATTAAACTTTGAATAAACAATCAATGCTATTTTTCCGGGGGTCCATTTCACATCCCACATTTATGACTTATCAAAACTATAAAAACAAATAGATTTCCATGGATCGATTCTGCTATATATAATATCACTGATATAGAATCACGGATGTGTATTAAAAGTCATTGAATACTTACATATGAGTCCATTTGCACGAAATATATATATAGACTATAGAGTATAGTCTATATAAACAAAACGACACGTCTGATGCACGCCTGATATGTATACTGTTGAATATTCTAGAAAAGTGTATCATATACCAAACTTACATTACTAAATATCGTTAGTTTAAGAATGTCTCAACCTAATTTAAGTTCTTCCGCCAGAGGCAAGTAGGCAACGGCATGGTGGTGCAGTATTCGAGTAAACAACAACAAGCTAAAACCTAGCATTCGTGCGCGTAAAGCAGAAAACAAATATTTTAGGCAGACTGGATATTTCAATAGCATGCCGTTGAACAGCTAGATGTCATGCCAAGTCATGGTTAAATTCCTTTTCGACTTGTCCTTAGTGGAGCAAACGTTTCCAGCCGTATATTATATATAGACAGCAAAATAGTTTACATTAATTCTATATACAAACTAACAGATTTAAAGCATCACTTATAATAGTATATATACGATGCACAAACCCAAAGGCAAAGGAGTTTTTGATAATTCTGCGATTGCTAGGTGGCGGGTATTTAAAACTAATATAAAAAAGGTGAAAACATATCCAGTTTTTATTTACTGATACCGACATATGAGCAGATTAAAGTCGACCCCCGGCTAAAATATGTAATTTTGAGCCATTTAATATATGTAAGCGGAAGTAATGCTTATTTGCATCTATAATAAGAATTCCTTTCTATCTATCTATCTGCCTCGCGACAACCTTTTTGTAAACGGGTGTATATGCATAAGCTCACTTCCCTTGTGGTCGTTTGAGCACTCTGGCCCCAAGACTCTTCACGCATGTCTGGATGCGCATGTGTCTGAGTATTGTACCACATGCGCTTGTTGAGGGCAAGAGTATGGTGTATAAATACGAAGTCACTCGCATCTAGACTGCGTTACAAGCTGCACTGACGGTTCGTTGAACGGCGAAACATGCATGTCTGCAGATTTGACTATATATATATATATATATACAATTTTGAACAAACAAAGAATTTAACAGAAAAAATATCACATTAAGTAAGATAACCTAGCTATCAAATGTTGATCCAAAAAGGTAAGGTACGAACGGGACTCTTATAAAAGGTCCCATGCAAGGCACCCACCTCCTAAATAGTAATTTAATATGAAAATTAATAGAACATCACGAACTCAAACTCGCTAAAAGATTTTCAGCAAGCAAACACGACAAACTGACTTAACTATTTCCTGTGGCAAGGACAGTCCCGTACCAGTGACCACGTACAAGATAACTCAACATCATAGACTGACTTAACAAGTTGGGTATATTTACGTTTAATTAAGATAGTTTTTAAAGGAGATCGGACTGGAAAATGTATCTGGATGAATGTCTTTACATATATAGTTCCATGGTTTAACTATCCGGTTGAAGTAAGACGATTGAAAGGTCGTTGTTCTACACAAGGGTGTTTGAAGCGTAACACTAGCGGCTTGACTAAGTCTAGTACGTCCATGTTCAATGAATGAAACATAACCGTCCATATTAAGGTCGATGTGGCCGTATAGCGTCTTGTAGAAGAACACGAGATCTTTGATTTCTCTGTCGTATGTGAGAGGCAATAGTTTCAATGTCATTAATCGTTATTCGTAAGGTATTTCACAAGTCTTTGTTCTTAAAATCCATTTTGTTGCTCTCCTTTGAACTCTTTCAATTCTTCTGTTGAGTTGAATGTGATTATTTGACGACCAAACTTGTGATGCATAAGAGAGTTGTGATTTAACTAGTGTCAGATACAATGAACGTCTGATGTTGATGTCTTGATGTCTTGTCTTGACTCCAAATATCTAACTTATCTAAGGTCTGCTGAAGCTTTTCACAGTCCGTTACCGATCTTACGTCCTTGTAAACCTTAGTGTCGTCTGCAAACAACGCTGGAAATGTTCCATCAGTTACTTCAGGAATATCGTTGATAAAGATTACAAATAACACAGGGCCCAAGATACTCCCTTGCGGCACTCCAGATGTAACAGGGGCCCAACGTGAAGCAACACCGTCCACAACGACTCTCTGACGACGATTGTTAAGGTAATCAGCAAACCAGTTTAGAAGGTTTCCAGTCACTCCATAACATTTGAGTTTTTGAAGAAGAATAGAATGATCAACAGAATCAAACGCTTTTGCAAAGTCAAGGTAAACAATATCAGTCTGTGTGTTTTTGTCGAGATTTTTTCCAATGGTATGAAGTACTGATAGAAGTTGTGTTACGCAGGAGCGATTTCTTAGAAATCCGTGTTGATATGAAGTGATGAGATGTAAAATATGATAATAAAAGTTAGTGTAGACGCACCGTTCTAAAACTTTGCTCACTATGGGAAGCAGGGAAATAATAATCTTGTTAGGTAAAAGGATGTGTAAACCATTATTATCATCACTTTTAGTCCATAATTTCTTGTCTCTGTTCGATATTATTGCTTTAAAATCTGATCGGTTGCTGGCATATCCATTTCTGTGAGCACGATTTATAAACTTATCAATCTGACTTACATATTTGTGGTAAGATGCTCCGCCCCAAACTTCAACTGCAAAGGTGAAAAGGGGGATTACAAGACTTATGAAAAGAAGATCTAATTGTTGCGTAGAGAACCCATAATGTTTACAAACTCTTAGAACATACATTCTACTACTAGCTTTCTTCATCATTTCATCGAAATGTTTATCCCATTTTCCTGGTATTTCTTCAATCGTGACACCCAGTATTTTGAGCCAATCTTTTCGTATTATGAATGGAATGTGGTCCGGTAAGGGAGCAGACACTCTTCCGCGAACAATTATTTCATAAGTTTTCTTCATATTTAAAGACATTCTATTTTCGTTTGACCATAGTTTCATATTTTCCACTTCATTTCCAGCTGAATCTTCGTGGTCATAAACTGGTGCTATTATTGTAACATCATCGACAAATTTAGATAAATCATTAGAGGGATTCACCGCCTTGATATCATTGACCATTATAGAAAACATTACAGGTCCAAGTACAGTCCCCTGAGGTACGCCACGATTAATGTCTAAAAATTCAGTTGAGACACCATCAACTTTCACTCTCTGTTTACGGTTTTTCAAGAAATCAATCATCCAGTTTATAATATATGGATTAATAGGTATTTTCTTGATTTTATTAAATAGATTATCGTGAGGGACACTGTCAAATGCCTTACTAAAGTCAAATGAGATTACTCTAACTGATTTAGCACCTTCATCAAGACATTTTAACCACATATATGTTGATTTTTTATTAGAGCCATGGTAGAATTGTGCCCTTTTTTATAAGCAAACTGATCGGCCCCAATATAATTATACACAGCATCAGCGACTTCACTTTCATAAACACATCTCTCAAACAGGCGCATAATAATATCTGTTAATGCATGAGGTAGGTCTAAGTTGGGTACAGGAATTGATTGAGTTTTCTTTTTGGCTAGGTATCACATCAGCTCTTTTCCAAACATTCGGAATCTTCCCACTCTTCAGAGAAGTATTAAATATTCTCGTTATAACACGAGTCAATATCACCGCATACGTCTTCCAAAACCAATACGGTAAATCATCTGGACCTGAAGTTGTGCGTTTCAATAGACAATTTGCATTATAGACTAAATTTTTTTCTAGGCAAGGAAAAGGGAAACAATCACAACAGCTACAAAGAACATATTGAGATTAGTAAAATTGCAAAGTTTGGTTGCGAAATGTTGTAAAATGCGGAAAATATAGTCTTGCAAAGTTTGCAAATTTGGTAACTTTTGTATTACGTGCGGAAATTTCTACCACATTTCGGCCAAATGTGGTAGGAATTTCCGCACGTAATACAAAAGTTACCAAATTTGCAAACTTTGCAAGGCTATATTTTCCGCATTTTACAACATTTCGCAACCAAACTTTGCAATTTTACTAATTTTAGTATGTTCTTTCCGGCAATATACTTTTTTTTGCCTAGATCAAAAATTAGTCTATAATGCAAATTGTCTATTTCCGCAAGAAATTATACACCGTGTCTAATGAGAGCGAGGGAATTCTAGTGTTCTTAGGAATCAACAGCAACTGGGGAGCAGAATAATTGGAGTCAGTATTTATACCTTGAAAGTAGGTGTTTATTACACTTGACTCTATTATAGAACTAACCGGTGAAGTGTTTCCTTTTCTTCCAGTCATACTGTTGACTCTACTCCACCATTTCTTAGATCCATTTTTCTCGTTTTTAACCGCGTTAACTTGATTGGAGTGGATAAGACGATTAATTTGATTTTGTAACCGAATAAGTGTCTCTTCATCATTTTTTCGTACAGCTTTATTTCTCTTTTTTAACAGATGTTTAACAAGCGGAGACATAAACGGCGGGTCACGCGATGATGATCGAACTTTGATTAGTGGAAAACAAGTCTCGAATTTAGGCCATAGAGTTTCATAAAGCTGGGTAGTCATCACATCAGAGGAAAGATCATCGTTTAATATTCTAGCCCAGTCAACAGAGTCTAAATCACTGAACATATTCTGCTTTCTATGGTCTCGGACATCTCTGAAGAATAAGTCTGTTCTATCTGCTTTTATAGCATCTTTCGGAAATGTGATAATGATATTATGATCAGATCTCAATAAGCCTTTTCTCACTTGTACTTTTTTCCAATAGTGCATGCGAAACATTAGTTACGAAAACATCTAGGATATTATTGCATCTCATAGGTGATTTGACCATTTGGATAAGGGATTGCTGACTATAAGTAGTTCATAAATATTTAATTTGTTTATATCACCAGCAATGATTATGTTCATATTTGGATCACGCAATAATATTTGCTCACAAGAATCAATCAAATATTCTACTAAGTCTTTGGCATCATAACTATGATCAGGAGGATGGTAAATTGCAGCAACATTGAACATAGAGTTTTTAGTTATTATTTTCACCCAAAGACATTCAAACCTATTACTGATCTGCGTCTAATATGTTTTCCATTTTCCAATCGTTCCTACAGAGTATCGCTACTCCACCTCCACGTATGTCCTGCCGATCTTTCCTGGCGATACAAAAGGGCGATACAGTACTCAGGAGGGCAAATCAGTGAACTAGGTATAGCTGAATGGAGCCACTACTAGGTATATCTGAATGAGGCGCACTTTAAAAATTATTCTATTTGTAAACGATAACAAGAAATTATCGTTTACAAAATTTTTCGAAAAAGTAAAATAATGCATAATCGCTTATCTGAATTTGTTCAGCGATTCGAAATTTTATATTGTTATCAATTTGGTTTTCGCAAAGACCATTCAACAGATCTAGCGCTCATTCACCTAGTCAATAAAATTTCCTCATCTATTGATCAGAACAAAGTCACTGCTGGTGTTTTCTTAGATCTGTCTAAAGCGTTTGATACTATAGATCATCAAACACTTTTTTATAAATTGGAACGTTATGGCATTCGTGGAGTAGCGCTGCAATGGATTAAAAGCTATTTTCAAAATCGGAAGCAATTTGTTCAATATAATGTTTTATCTTCGGCAAATATTATTACTTGTGGTGTACCACAAGGCTCCATATTAGGGCCATTGTTTTTTATCCTCTATATCAATGACCTCCCTAATGCCTTACGCTTAACTGAATCATTATTATTCGCAGTGAACACCAGCAGACATTATTCTCATACAGATCCTGTCTCACTGATCAATGTTCTGAATGACGAGTTAAGTAATGTTGACCGTTGGATGAAAGTTAATAAACTCTCGTCATTAACTTATGTCATTTTTAAATCGAGGAACATTTTACTGATATACCCCTTATATTTGACGGAAACCTATTAATGCAAAAGAAATATACAGGGTGTATCAAAAAAATATACAGGGTGTATCAAAAAAATGGTAACACAAATGTGACGCGCTATATCTGAAGAAGTCGTTGATCGATTTAATCGAGTTTTACATCATTCGAAAATTCAGTTCTTTAGCTTTTCAATGCTATGTTTTAGGTGGCATTTCGTCAAGAAACCAGCGAGCAGTGCTTCAGCAAAAGTTTTAAGTGAAAATTGCATATTTCCACCGGTGGGAATTGCACGCGTTTATTTTGAAATTTAGTCCCAAGAGGTTTACATATCCTAATCATTAGTTCACTGCAATTATCATTACAATTGAATTTAGTGCGAGTTTGCATGATTCAGCACGCGACAAAATAAAAGAAGATGGTTCAATGGACTAACCCAGAGGAGGTTGGACAGCAGGCCGCAAAGCATCATGGGTAACGAGCGTATGTTTCCACGTGCGGCCTCATTTATGCGTTGACTGCCGTGAAGTCAACATCTCTGGCCATAGCAAACTCTGCGAAAATGAACGCTATTGATACAGAGACTCAATGCCATCATTATGGATGTGTTTAGTGTTTGTGTATGGATGTATAACAAGGCTCTTTGAGTCCGTTTAATGGATTTATTTGTGCAGAAATCTCAAAGGCTGCGTGTGATCAACTGGTCTTGTGGTCAATATAAATGTTCATGTGTTGAAAATTCTATATGTAATTTGTGGACACTTTGTTCAGTGTTGCACGTGTTGCAATTTATATACTTAAGTAAATGATTTCATAAGCTGCCTGGATTGTCTGTATTTGTAATGTATATTGTGCAACTAGTGAGGAGTGTAGTACAGACAGTTAACTAAATATTTATTGGCCAGATTGATTCTCCTGGCATCAAAGGTTCGACTTTTAATATGTATTTAGTTATTTATTTATCCCAATAGCACATTGTGACTACTGAAAACCCCCATATTGGGGTTGTCAAAGAACTTCCATTCCTCGGCTTAAACATATACTTTTGCAACAGAAATTACTCTTGAAATGTAGACAAAACAAACTTTACAGTAATATACAGTTCCATTTTTATTGAAAATACATAGCACATGCATAAAACATAATAATATCTCTGCTCATTCTCTACATATATAAAGAAATATTGAAGAAAGCAAATATTCACCAAGAAGGCAAATTAACAATACAATGATAGAATTCAAACCAAAATACAAATCTGTAAATAAACAAAAAATTTTACTTCTAAAATTTTACTTCTAAAATTTTACTTCTAAAATAAATTTTACTTCTAAAATTTTCTTCTAAAACTCAGCACTTATTTTAAACAGTAAAGTCCACTTCTTCAGAAAAATACGAGCAATCACTGCGTCAATTGTGGAAATTCGAGATGCTCAACTTCAAAGATTGTTGACAGAAATTGAGAAATGGCATCGGATTAATACAATATGACAACGTACAGCCTACATAAAAGATCAAAATAACGTTTACCTTACAAAATACTACTCATATAGGTAGATCAATAGTTATTGAAATAGCATGGATGCATTCCAGGGAAAAAATTGAATAACAATGACAAAATATTCGATATTTGCGAGTCGAGTGGGCCGTCAGACCACAGGTAGCCCGCTATTTGGTTGCTTCAGAGCTGTTTAATTCAATAGATTCTATTGTAAAAACCACATGAAGTATCACCTTTCTTTATTCAACTGCTGACATAATAGCGCAGGCGCCGTTTTTTCTTTCAGCGCACGCCAATTGATCACTATATTTGGTTGCTTCAGAGCTGTTTAATTCAATAGATTCTATTGTAAAAACCACATGAAGTATCACCTTTCTTTATTCAACTGCTGACATAATAGCGCAGGCGCCGTTTTTTCTTTCAGCGCACGCCAATTGATCACTATATGTATAATGTTTTGCTAAGGTTGGCAACTCTCAGCCAAATTTTCACATATACGGACTATACACACAAACTTACACATGAAAATACTCGTACTTAAATGCAAAAATATACAAAAAAAACTATATCTACGTGGGCATTGACTTCCCTAAAACGTTTCCCAAACATTTTTTTGTTTTCAAGCAATTGCGAACACGAGAACTTTGCGAAAATACAAACTTTTTGGGTTGAATTTTAAAATCGCCAGGATCCAAAATCCTGCCTGACGTCAAAACTGAAGATTTGATTGGTTGGTTGAAGTAAACAAAATTTTAGCAGGAACGTCAAAAATCTCACAAACCGGGGGGTTTTCCTTTGAAATTTTTTAAACGAAAAGAGCTGGACAGCTAGACCGCGAAGGAGAAAATCAGTTTTTAAATTGGTTATATTCGACCGCGAATACAAATGTGAGGGCATTTGGAAAGAAAGACTTTTGACCGGTAAGTAAATATTTGTTTTTTCGTATTTATTCTCACAAGAATTAGTCCTATTTCACTCGGGCAATGACATTAAAGTACGTCAAAAAGACCTACGTGCGGACGAGGAAGAAAGCCATAAAAACAAATTATTTTAACCAATTTTAATAGTATTTTTGATGGAAGACAACCTAGAACGAAGAAAAGATGCTTTTCCGACGAGAAGGTGCTTTGTATGGTAAGTGAAATTACTGTATTTACCCAATTTATGTTGTTTTGTTTTTCATTTATAAAAAGCAAGAACAGTGTCGGACAATGCTAAATGCAACAATTTAATTAAAATTTACGCATGCAATGCAAGGTCAGGTCAAGAGCGTCAAGGCCAAGGCCAGGCCACTATCAAAGGTTACTTAGATGAGCCGTAAAAACTGTCAAAAATGTCAGCTACGAAGTGGGCAATATGTCAGTAAAATGCTGAATCTGTCATGACGAACGTTAAGTCGAAAAAGCCAAAAAACTACAGTATTTTGACGGCTCCCTGCAATGGTTCGCATCAACATCCGACACTGTTCTTGCTTTTTATAAATGAAAAACAAAACAACATAAATTGGGTAAATACAGTAATTTCACTTACCATACAAAGCACCTTCTCGTCGGAAAAGCATCTTTTCTTCGTTCTAGGTTGTCTTCCATCAAAAATACTATTAAAATTGGTTAAAATAATTTGTTTTTATGGCTTTCTTCCTCGTCCGCACGTAGGTCTTTTGACGTACTTTAATGTCATTGCCCGAGTGAAATAGGACTAATTCTTGTGAGAATAAATACGAAAAACAAATATTTACTTACCGGTCAAAAGTCTTTCTTTCCAAATGCCCTCACATTTGTATTCGCGGTCGAATATAACCAATTAAAAACTGATTTTCTCCTTCGCGGTCTAGCTCTTTTCGTTTAAAAAACTTCAAAGGAAAACCCCCCGGTTTGTGAGATTTTTGACGTTCCTGCTAAAATTTTGTTTACTTCAACCAACCAATCAAATCTTCAGTTTTTTTGACGTCAGGCAGGATTTTGGATCCTGGCGATTTTTAACAAAATTCAACCCAAAAAAGTTTGTATTTTCGCAAAGTTCTCGTGTTCGCAATTGCTTGAAAAAAAAAGAATGTTTGGGAAACGTTTTAGGGAAGTCAATGCCCACGTAGATATAGTTTTTTTTATATATTTTTGCATTTAAGTACGAGTATTTTCATGTGTAAGTTTGTGTGTATAGTCCGTATATGTGAAAATTTGGCTGAGAGTTGCCAACCTTAGGAAAACATTATACATATATAGTGATCAATTGGCGTGCGCTGAAAGAAAAAACGGCGCCTGCGTTATTATGTCAGCAGTTGAATAAAGAAAGGTTATACTTCATGTGGTTTTTACAATAGAATCTATTGAATTAAACAGCTCTGAAGCAACCAAATAGCGGGCTACCTGTGGTCAGACAACAAAATTGCAGACAGAGCCAGACACTAGCCCAGATATAAAATCTCTAAACAACACGCAAATAACTCCTAAATCTCCTAAAATTCATTCAAAAGTACTTTAACGCTTACTCTAGAGAATAACGCTCTTTATATTAAAGAAGTTTCAAGATTCATTGGGAAAAAACAAGCTTTGGTGGCGCAATATCTTCCTAAACTATTAGACGCCGTTTTGGAAACGTCGAAATGACTATGTTCACTTCAATGCCTAATATCTCGAAAACTGCCGGGGGATCCCCGGGATCCCTCCAGCAGATTTTTAGTATATACATTTATCTTGATTTTTTTGCAAAAATTACGAAAATCGAACCATGGGAACTCCAGATATTTTAGTTTGAAAGTTGTAAACAGACGCGGCCTCGAGTCATCACGTTGCGATGACACGACGAACTTTAATCATCAAAATAAGTTTAAACAATAATACTTACCTCAGAAATTTTTACAGATACCACAAGTTCTTGTATAATATTAAGGCCACGCTTGCTTTTTTATAAAATTATTAAAATATTAGTATGTATTTTTCAAGTGTTTCTGCGCCCAATGCAAATTAGGCAGCCAAAAATCTTCACAAACACGATGGAAAAATAGCGCGATTTCATTGGTCGAGAAATTCACGTGACAGCTGTCCAACCTCCTCTGGGACTAACCCACTGAGCTTTATATATCTGGAGGACGTACCGCTAATGTTCGCCAGGCAGAAAAGTGAAGCAAAAAACATGGCGGATTTTGGCTTGCTGACGCCATATATGGTCCCAAATGCCCATGGTATTTACCACTGACAACCGCGATACTGTGCTTTCGACGAATTCTTCACCCTCCTGGGTTTTGCACTATAATATTTTATGCTTTCGGCCTTTAAATCTTGATATTTTTCTCCTATTTTTGCTTGTTTCGCAAAGTCGAGGAACGATTACCTTTTTGTTCCGCTTGTGGATGCAACAATTCACTATAAAGGATGAATATTGCTTCTCACCGGTAAGATTTGCATTTATTTTCTAGCTTTCAACTCGATCGGCTTTCGATATAATTATACTCAGTAACTCAGTCGACTTGGATAGAAATATTTTAAAAACAGACATAAAAAACTTGTAATGTACATAAAATCTTGTTGTTTTGATTCAGAGCTGGCCATGTTGCTTGGGCCTTTGTGTTTTTAATTAGTTTTAAAAGTTTTATAGTATAATTAATTTTATACTTCAAGTTGTTTTTTATACGTGCAGTCCTTTCATAAATACAGTTAATATATGGTGCCAATTGTCAAAATCCTTACACTTGCCATACATAAGCTTTGTAACACAGATTATATAGACAACTAAGTCTAAGACAAGCAACTTGTCCTTGGCAAACTTGCTAGTTTTTCCAGGTATTTTTGTAGCAGCAGTTACCTGCTGCATAGTTGATATCCTATTAAACAGATGCCCTAGTAAACAGACATCTTAGTACATTTTACTATAGTTTTTAGTTATATAATAAAAATAGATTTACCCACTTTCCCCTCAGAATGGCAGAAATTCCTCCATAGTGGGAGTCTGGATCTTTTCTGGAATGACCCAATATATCTTCAAAGTGCCCTCATAATTACCAGTTCATTAATCCATTAACTATGCTGTACCCTGCCATTGACAAGTAGAATCATCTGGCATTAGACAGGGTAAAAATTATGCTAAAGTAGGGTGCATTGTAAGCTAATGGGTTATTATTTGGATACAAAAATGTAAACAAATCTGAGATGTGTGAATGGGGCTCTGGCCAGAACTTGGAACTAAGTTCTGGTGCACCCCTAAGTAAGCAATTTTTCTCACACCATTGTTTATAAACATTAACATTACAGATTACAGTTCCATTACAGAAATGATACACAAATAACTAATGTGATATACAAATAACTAATTTGAGCAAAAAGTATTTTTAACAGGTCATGTATTGTATCATGCATAGTTAACATCGATGTATATAATAATATGGTATGACTATTCTCTTCTCTTTTGCAGGAATCATCTGTTATAGGTACCACAAGAAATGACACAAGGCATCAAAATGCTGAACAGGCACAGCAAAATCATAGACCATTGGGATACAAAGTTATAGTAATACCCAGTGGCATACTGTGTTCTAACATTTCTACTATGGTACCCATTCCAAAATGTACCAATGACACAGGGTAAAAAGGAAGAAAAACTGATGTCAGTAGTGTTGGTTAGATAGATAGATAGAAATTTTATTTATACACGCTGACCCCGTCAACCGAAGCTGATTTCCACGAGGGGCGTGTGCCAAAAAAAAGTACATTACAAAGTGTTATTCAGAGTTATTTACAAAATATATAAGTTTAAAAGATATATAGAGTATCAAAATAGTTGGTAGACTATTTACAGGGTATATTATTTACAATACTTATTGTTCATAGACATAGATGTGAGCAGCGATTTTATTTCGAAAGGAAGAAAGGTTGCTAGCGAGAGCAAAATTATGTTACTAGTCTGTTACTCATTTTGGTAGACCAAGGTCAACTTACTGACAGATTCATTTGGGTTTAACATCCCCTATACTTCCCTGCTCGGTATGCCACTGATAATACCATAATAACTTGATTATACAGCTCGGTTCTTAAAATTATTTACAGTACTGCTAATTAGTAATTATTCTTTGAAAATGTCAAATTAAAATAAAACAAAATTTATTACGCTGTTGTATCTTCGATTTCCAAACATGTTGCATGTTTCACCAATTACAGAAAGGACTGTGTTATTTTGGGATAAATTCTGCAACCATGTATTTATGTAATATGTAAAGTTTTCAGTAGACTCACAGGGGGGACAAGAGAAAAACAAACTATTTAAGCTGGGAACACCAGAATTATGGGTGGACTGGGGGAAGTTACAAATTATTGGGGCAGTGGAGGGTTTATAAGCTACGGTAGTGCAGGGGCGGCATGGCCCAATGTGGGACGATTTCCCGGTGGGCCCATGGAAATCTGCCAATTTTGGGCCCCAAGCACAGGGACGTAGCCAGGGGGGGAGCCGAGGGAGCCACGGCTCCCCCCCTTTGGTAACATTTAGTACTAATACTTACTGCAAAACCAGGAATTATGCCCCACATATAGCCACAACTACCTTTAATCCCCACAGGGCTCCCCCCATTTGAAAGCTCTGGCTATTTATTTATTTATTTATTAACTTCGCCAGTATAAAAGACCCCTATTTACAAATTTTGGCAGGGACACCGCAACAGCATATTGCCAATTACTGCGGACCCAATAATTACTTTAAATATATAAGAATTTAAACAATAGCAAACAGTTCGACAAACTAACGAACATGCAAACTAACAAACTTATTTGCTATAACGAACTACTAACAATCTAAATGAAATAAGTTACAACATCTAATAACAACACGATACTGGACATGCAAGACTACGCACAGAGTTGCATTTCAGGCATATAGTTTTAAATGTTCGAGGATTATCAGGGTTGTAATTGAGTTATTGAGTTCTAATGATTTATAATAATATTTCAGTAAGATTGATTTGAAAATACTAAGACTGTCCGTATCAAAATTTAGTTCATCTACAAGACTGTTCCATATTCGACAAGTTCTAATCAGGAATGATTGCTGGTAGGTAGTGGTTTTGCATTTACTGATAACATATTTTACGGTGTTGTTGGATGATGACCGTGTCGTTCTCTGTGTAGCACGAATGACGGGAAGAGCGGACGTTTCTACGAAGCCATGTGTGATTTTGAAGAAGAGGGTCAGGTCTAGGTATTCATGCCAGTACGATACAGGAAGAAGATGTAAGGATTGTAATCTCGTACTATAGTCCACGTCTGTCGAAAATGGCAGGTTTAAAATATATTTAGTTGCGCGTCTCTGAGTTCTTTCTAAATATGTTCATAAGTTCAATCGACTGCGGTGCCCAAATCTGTGAGCCATAGCCGAAATAAGAGCGAACCAGTGCAAGATATAATGTTCGTCTTGGTGCTATATCTGTTACAAACATGGTGTTTCTCCTGATGTAGCCTAGCAGTTTGTTTGCTTTCGACGCTTGTTGGTGTACTTGCGTTTTCCATGTAAGGTTTGCTGATACGCATACCCCAAGATCTCTTTCAATGTCAGTTGTATCCAATTGGTGATCGTTTAACTTGTACGTTGACGTGATTGGTGTAATCTTCCTTGTTATTCATTGCTGCTTACACTTTGATTCATTGAACGTCAGACCGGATATAGACGACCAGTGTTCTAAGTTTCTAAGATCATTTTGGAGTAACACAGCGTCGTCTTGACATTTGATAGCCAAGAATAACTTCGTATCGTCTGCAAACATTGCTACTTGACTGGTCGTTACTAAATCGGGAAGGTCGTTGACGTATAACAGAAACAGAGCTGGTCCAAGGATAGAGCCTTGCGGGACACCTGATGATATAGGAAGTGTGTTTGAGGTAACACCAAGTACTGTTACACGCTGGCGACGGCCTGTTAAATACGACGTGAACCACTTCAGTAAACTACCACCAAAGCCGTAATTCCTCAATTTGGTGATCAATTTGTTATGACTAATCCGGTCAAAAGCTTTAGACATATCGAGATAGATGGTATCCACCCGTCCTCCAATGTTATGTCCCTGCCCAAGCATGCAAAGGTCTACAATGTATATAAAGTTTGGGGCCTTCATTAAATATTTGCGATAAATCACTAGTAATGAACAAAAATTTAATTTTGTATTTAATCCTATTTTTCTTCTCAGCAAATGACATCCCCCCCCCAACTCTCCCAACGTGAGCAGCACTTGGACCTCTAGCGAAAGTTTTCCCGGGCCCTATTTTTAAGCCACGCCGCCCCTGCTGTAGTGGCCTTTTAAGGATATGTTGCTCATTCAAAGTGATAGTCAAAACCTATCAGACACAGGAACTACAATCCTAGTGCTGCTTCAAATATGGAAAGTATATCCCCAGCCCAACCTAAGAAATCTGACCAGAAATCTAGGTAGAAATCGCCTTTCCAAGATCAGCTGCCACCACCACCCTGACCTTATGGCACCACTTAGCTTATGTGTAAATTTGGCACATAACACAAAGCACTCCATTGCTTTGAGTTTGAGGGAAGAAATTGACATTGTGATTATTAAATATATCTATTTCCTGCAACCTGAACCACTGTAAATACTGTACTTGTGGCCCAAATAATATACTATACAAGCATACACAATCCAAAATTGTACCATATACAAGAGCCTCTAAGCCGGGCTCGAATAAAGTATATTCTAGCATGTATTTCGACAAATTTTTTCATACGGAATTTTTAATACCTGTTTGCTCTAGTTTCAAATATCATCTTTGCCCACATCAGACATCAGTTTTGAGGTTTTAGTATTTGTTTGCCGTCTTTAAAGGATGAGAATAACGTGTACGACTTGCAAATCTTTGAACAAATGGTCAAAGGTCAGAAAAATATGTTGAAAAGTCGTAAACAACGAGAATTTTATAATACTGCAAACAGTGCAAAGAGCTAAAATATTTTTTTTACCAAATCCAGGGGGGGTAAAATTTGTAGCGGGCTCAAAATTGAGCCCGTCAGTGGTAATTACCATGGGCATTTGGGACCATATATGGCGTCAGCAAGCCAAATATCCGCCATGTTTTTTGCTTCACTTTTTTATGCCGAGCACTACCTCCAGTAATATAGTATAGCTCAGTGGACTAACCCTTATTAATTGAAGTTCGCAATGAATCATGGTAATGTGGTAACCGCTTGTCTTCCAAACAACATGGTCGCCATGAGCGAGCATTTTGTGTGGTCGAAGAATCGGCGATTTTTCTCTGGTTTCTTGAGCGAAACACGTTTGAAAAACTTAGTGGGTAGTTTAAGGATATAGTTATCTACATTTTGGCGAAAGGAAACCGTAATCGCCGCATTTTCTGCTGCAAAATATCCGATAATGTTGGTCACACAAACAATGGCCGCGAGAAATTAGTATGCACGAGGGATGGAATCACAGCGGAATTTCAGGTTAGTAGGTTTGTTTACCAACCTGACAAAAATCTTTTGCAACAGAAATATGCAGCGAAACATGTTCTTCCTGTACAATACAAACTTAGGAACTGATCTTGTCATCTGTCGATTTTACGAGCAATCAAACTCAAGTACTTATTTCACTGTCACGTTCAAAACACTGCAACATCACCGGCCGTGTATTTTAAATTTGTTTTGGCGGGAAAACTTCTCCTCGTAACATTTTCAAGCAAAACAAACCAGACGAAGCGAAAAAATATTGTTTTCCTTCGTTTATATTGTGTCTTGGGTCCAAATTTTATTCAACTGTGGAATAGGCTTCGTCCAAAGGTTAGGGTAGCTAAAAGTAGCATAAAAACATTATATTTTATATTAAATTTGAAGTAAACTTTTGTACAGACATTAAAATAGTGAAGGTTTTTAAAAGTTAAGTATTCAAACACTTGAGTCTCGTTTTGATATAATTTTCTTAAGGTTTTAAAGTATAAATAGGTAGTATTTGTAAATTGAATTTGAAATAGAATTATTTTGGAAGTAACTAGGAGAATAAATTATTTAAATTTTGCTAAATATTTTAAGTAGTATTATCAAGTTTTGGTGGCTTATATAGGAAGATTATATAATTCATTTAAACACGTAAATTGTGATAAACATATGGACGGAGCCAACCCACAAACAATGAATGAGGATAACCAAACACTAACATGGACAAAAGATTTGAAGTTTCTTCCACATTTCACACAGCAGCATGTGAAAAAACATTTAATTACTGATGCAAGTAAAGACAACATGGAAACTGGTGCTCATAAACACAAAAAATTGGGTTATAGACTATTTAAAGACAGATATGTTACACAAGTGCAAGTAAAATCAAATGTAAAGACTGCAGACGAAGTAAAATTTTTGGTTAAGGCAATAGTACATGCTACCATGAAGAAGCAAAACTATATTGTGTATGTGCATTTAAACCAGTTGAATGGAGAAGTTGTCCACGCCAAATGTACATGCAAGGCTGGAAAATGTGGTTGCTATAAGCATGTTGCAGCACTTCTTTACCAAATAAATGACTATGTTCAACTTGAATTGACTGAGGTGCCCGATGACCTAACTTAACGCAACTTCTGCAGCAGTGGCATGTTCCAAGAACTGATGAAGCAGACAGCCAGTTCTCTTGGAAGATATTAAGTTTGAAAAATGTTCATATGAACAGGATAACATAGCTAAAAAACGTGCTGCCACTAGTAAAGAAAACGTTTACAATCCAACTCCACATTTTGCCCGAGGTCAAGTCAGACTAGAATAGGAAAATTATCAGAAGGACTAGAACAGGCAGGAAAAGCAAGCTACTTGCAAAAATTGTTGCAGTCAAATAATTGTGAACCAGTACCATACAATGAGATGCATGAAGCGCTGCCCTCCAAAGCGAAAGTGTACTGAAGCACATCATTATGCATCACAGCTAAATGAAACTGAGATAAGAAAACAAGTACTAACTAACTTAAACAATGAGACTGTCAATTTGACACTTGTGTCTGATGAGCAGGACAAAATGTTTGTTGCGGACAATTTAAAAACAACTTATGAAGGCATTTTGGAAATCGAAAGGAATACTAGAGAACAATCTGATTGTGATGTTTGGTATGCAGAAAGGAGTAAACGATTAACTGCTTCAAACTTTGGTTCTGTTTTAAAGCGCAGAAAAAATAACCAGCCTAAGTCGCTACTGAAAACAATACTTAATAAGACCCCTATGCAGAAAAGACCAGTTGCTATTAAATGGGGGAAAAGCAATGAAATGAACGGTATCAAAGCGTACTCAAAATTTAAAGAAGGGCGTAAAGAGGCAGTGGATGTATGTTCTTTTTGTGGGTTTGTAGTTAACATAATGTTTCCATGGTTGGGTGCAAGTCCAGACTTCCTCATACATGATAAGCATGAAGTTTCCAATCCATTCGGCCTGGGTGAAGTCAAGTGTCCTTACAGCAAGCGAGACCAAACTATAGAAGAATCTTGTAGGGACCCCAATTTTTGTTTGGCCAATGTTGATAGCAAAATTAGTTTAAAACAAAAGCATGTATATCACTACCAAGTTCAAGGGGCCATGGCTACATTGAAGTTACAATGGTGTGACTTTGTTGTGTTTACCAGCAAAGATTTACATGTAGAAAGAGTATATTTTGACAATGTCTTATGGGAAACTGTTATGGTGCCAGAATTGACAAATTTTTATTTCCAGCATGTTTTACCGAGTTATATTAATAATGTATAATAACATTAAATAATGTTAAATGTATAAAAATGTCAGTACCTTATTTTATGTACTGTAGTCACATTGATTGTGAAGTTACAAGAATTGCATAGGCAATATATTTACAATAAGAGTAAGTGAAAATTTATTGTTTCTCATTTATCAACGGAGGCATAAATAAAGTAACATAACAACAAATTGTCCATATTTGATCCAGAAGTTCCACTGATCTAAGTGGGAAAACCTGCTGCAAGATCCTAAAGTTCTTCACCCTGGCAATTGCCCTTTCTACATGCACTCTGACTGAGGCTATCCTTCTTGTTGATATCTCTTCTTCAACACTAAGCTGATCCTGACCATTCAAGAATGCAGGGATGTTTAATGTCACCTGGGTTGGCATGTCATCCTCAATGTCAAATCCTCGATCAGCCATTACTTGATCCCCTGGCTCTAACAGTTTTAAAATCCCACAATCGTTGGTGATTTTTTTGTCACTTACTCTGCCTGCATTAAGGTTGGACACAAAACTTGGGAACCCGTTAGGAGAAATACCCAGTAACCCTTTAGCAGTATTGTGATTTTGTAACTAGAAAATGTAGCTGATTGGCCTCTGCAGGAAGATGGGGTTTCAAGATAGAACTCAGTGCAATCAATTATGACTCTTGTTTCAGGGAAAGTGGTTTTGAAGCATTCTGGCATATTTTCATCAACAAACTTACGAGTTGGCCAAATTGGTAAAATTCTGAGTTGCTGGTGAAGAAAATTAACCCAAGTGATCCAGATGCGAGAAACATGGCTTGATGATATGTCGAACCTATGTGCCAAGTCCCCGATAAGGATGCCACACCTTAGCCTGACTAGGATCATAAATAGTTCCTGTTCTGGAGATAAAGCTCTTGCCTTCCCTGGTTTCTTATGTTCCTCTGACAACACAACAGTGCTGTTTGCACAACCATAGTAAATAAGATGATTGCATGCTGGTGTTAGGTAATCAAAAAATACTTTAAAAGTAACATAATCTGGAAAACCAGTGTAAAACCTAAAGTCATGATTGCTCCCAATAAATCTTTCCATTCGAAACAGTTTCTGCTGCACTTTTGCCATATCATCATCATATTTCTCTTGTAACTTATTATAGTTTTCTTCAAGCACCTGGAGCTGTTCTTGAAGACTATTGTTACTATTTGTCTCCTCTATCTGTTGATCTACCATGCTTTCGTCACTCTTTTTCAAACTGTCTGTTGCAGATTCATTACTACCTGCAGCTATATCACTGACAATGGAAATATTACTATTTGTCTCCTCTATCTGTTGATCTACCATGCTTTCGTCACTCTCTTTCAAACTGTCTGTTGCAGATTCATTACTACCTGCAGCTATATCACTGACAATGGAAATATTACTATTTGTCTCCTCTATCTGTTGATCCACCATGCCTCTCTTTCAAACTGTCTGTTGCAGATTCATTACTACCTGCAGCTATATCACTGACAATGGAAATATTACTATTTGTCTCCTCTATCTGTTGATCTACCATGCCTCTTTCAAACTGTCTGTTGCAGATTCATTACTACCTGCAGCTATATCACTGACAATGGAAATATTACTATTTGTCTCCTCTATCTGTTGATCTACCATGCTTTTGTCACTCTCTTTCAAACTGTCTGTTGCAGATTCATTACTACCTGCAGCTATATCACTGACAATGGAAATATTACTATTTGTCTCCTCTATCTGTTGATCTACCATGCTTTCGTCACTCTTTTTCAAACTGTCTGTTGCAGATTCATTACTACCTGCAGCTATATCACTGACAATGGAAATATTACTATTTGTCTCCTCTATCTGTTGATCTACCATGCTTTCGTCACTCTCTTTCAAACTGTCTGTTGCAGATTCATTACTACCTGCAGCTATATCACTGACAATGGAAATATTTCTTCCCTTGGAGGGTTGGTATGTCTCTGATGAGAGAATTGTTGGAATTGCATTCTCATATGTTTTTTTCCCTCCTGGAAAATGAGTTGAACACACATAGTTGTAGGTCGTAGGATTACAAAAACCTTTTGTTTTCAATAACTTGATCCACTTTTTTCTTAATGTTGGCTCTTGTGGTATTTTGTGGTAAGAAATGTCTGGTCTACGCCTGCTGTTATTATTACAATTAGGAACACAACATGTCCGTCCCCCACGACTGGTTGATATATGTGATGGTGCATTAATACAGTCCACATGTGGTGTTTGGTTATCCTCATTCATTGTTTGTGGGTTGGCTCCGTCCATATGTTTATCACAATTTACGTGTTTAAATGAATTATATAATCTTCCTATATAAGCCACCAAAACTTGATAATACTACTTAAAATATTTAGCAAAATTTAAATAATTTATTCTCCTAGTTACTTCCAAAATAATTCTATTTCAAATTCAATTTACAAATACTACCTATTTATACTTTAAAACCTTAAGAAAATTATATCAAAACGAGACTCAAGTGTTTGAATACTTAACTTTTAAAAACCTTCACTATTTTAATGTCTGTACAAAAGTTTACTTCAAATTTAATATAAAATATAATGTTTTTATGCTACTTTTAGCTACCCTAACCTTTGGACGAAGCCTATTCCACAGTTGAATAAAATTTGGACCCAAGACACAATATAAACGAAGGAAAACAATATTTTTTCGCTTCGTCTGGTTTGTTTTGCTTGAAAATGTTACGAGGAGAAGTTTTCCCGCCAAAACAAATTTAAAATACACGGCCGGTGATGTTGCAGTGTTTTGAACGTGACAGTGAAATAAGTACTTGAGTTTGATTGCTCGTAAAATCGACAGATGACAAGATCAGTTCCTAAGTTTGTATTGTACAGGAAGAACATGTTTCGCTGCATATTTCTGTTGCAAAAGATTTTTGTCAGGTTGGTAAACAAACCTACTAACCTGAAATTCCGCTGTGATTCCATCCCTCGTGCATACTAATTTCTCGCGGCCATTGTTTGTGTGACCAACATTATCGGATATTTTGCAGCAGAAAATGCGGCGATTACGGTTTCCTTTCGCCAAAATGTAGATAACTATATCCTTAAACTACCCACTAAGTTTTTCAAACGTGTTTCGCTCAAGAAACCAGAGAAAAATCGCCGATTCTTCGACCACACAAAATGCTCGCTCATGGCGACCATGTTGTTTGGAAGACAAGCGGTTACCACATTACCATGATTCATTGCGAACTTCAATTAATAAGGGATTAGTCCATTGACTATTGAACAACGTAAATTTATTGTAAGAACCTTTTATCAGCTTGGCAACTTAGCAAGAACAAAAGATGCATTTGGAGAGATGTTTCCAGAAAGACAAGAAATAGCAATTAAGACGATCCGGTACAACATAAGAAAGTTTGAGCGGCATGGCACCAGCCATAATCGAAACAAGGGGAATTCTGGCAGAAGAAAGACTGGCAGATCTGCAGAAAACATTGAACTGGTGAGGAATCGGCTCGCAGAACACCCGAGTGGTACCAGTGCAAGGCATAACGGTGTTGGCCTACCATCGGCAACTTTCAACAGGATAACCCGTTTAGACTTGAGACAATATCCGTATCGCATGCACGTCCGACATCAGCTACTACCAGGCGATTTTCAAAGACGTTTGAACTTTGCAAGGTGGTTGATTGAACGATGCGAGAGAAACGAAAATTTCCTGCGAGATTTTGTCATTGGTGATGAAGCTTCATTCTGTATGAATGGTGAAGTCAATACTCAGAATGTCCGAGAATATGCTCCAGTAGGTCAGCCGCCAGAATTCAACTACGATGTGAATTGCAGTCGTCAGAAGGTGACAGTTTGGATAGGTTTGTGTGGAAGTGGTGAGATTATTGGTCCATATTTTTTCGAAAGGAACGTCAACGGCATCAATTATTTGCAAATGATTAACAATTACGTTGTTCCGCAGCTTTTGGAGAATTTTGAAATGCAAGTGGGAGGCGTATTCAGGCATCTCTGGTGGGTGCAAGATGGTGCTCCTGCACATCGTCTCCGTGCTGTTACGCAACGCTTAAGAGAACTGTTCGGTAATCGAATTGTTGCCTTACATCATGCAGTGGAGTGGCCACCTCGTTCTCCCGACCTCACGCCATGTGACTTCTTCCTGTGGGGGTATTTGAAAAGCAAAGTTTATACCAGCCCTCCCAACGATATTGACGACTTGCGAGCTCGCATTCATCGGGAAGTCGCTGTGTTGGTCAACGATCGGGCACTCGTCACAAGGACGGTGCGAAGCATTCGACGACGTTGTGAACTCTGCATTGAAAGAGACGGAGGACACGTAGAAGGTGTCGGAGCATAAACCATGCCATAAATACGTAAAGAATCGTTCATTTGTAAATATGTAAATTGTTTAAAATTTGTTGATTAAAAATGCATGTGCATTGTTTCGTTAATTCCCACCGGTGGAAATATGCAATTTTCACTTAAAACTTTTGCTGAAGCACTGCTCGCTGGTTTCTTGACGAAATGCCACCTAAAACATAGCATTGAAAAGCTAAAGAACTGAATTTTCGAATGATGTAAAACTCGATTAAATCGATCAACGACTTCTTCAGATATAGCGCGTCACATTTGTGTTACCATTTTTTTGATACACCCTGTATATTATGAGTCATTCCATGTACAAGCCTTCAGGTTTCTGGATGCCTACTCGCCACTTTTATATATTTCGTATGAAATGTGTTCAAGTAATGTTTTTTGTTTTGTAAAATTAATTATTTATTTATTATTTATTGATGTATTTACTTATTTATTTGTGGTGAATAAAGAGATTTGATTTGATTTGATTTGAAGAAATGTTAACACATGCTCCAAAATTTAAATGACATACTGTACAGGGTGTATAAAAAAAGGAGTCCAATTTTATACTTAATAATATTCGGAATACTGGACCATATAACGTGATTTAGGTCTTATTTTAAAGTCTGTTCTTTTCTCTTTCGAACAAATCGTCATTGGTGTCCTTAGTGCAAGTAATAACTGAACAAGAAAACATTTGTAGAACCTATCAGTTTAGATACCGCATATATAGTTATGCAATTTTACTAATGTTAATTATCCATAGTCGCGTGTCAAATCCTTGAATTTTGTTGTTTAAACTTCAATATTGTCCTTGCCATACGAGAAAAAGAATTAAAAACAATTTAATAACTTTTTAGAAGATATTCGATAGTTTCATTTATTGATACTCCGAAATCCAATCCACAAATTACCGTAAAACAATTTGACGTCCATGCATGCATCATCACAAACGCAATTGGCAAGTTGTTTCATGCTTAAACCATGGCTTAAACCACCTTTAATTCGGCATGTAAAGTTTGTAAATGTACTCAAAGTAGTGAATGGAAAGCCGTAGTTGTTTGATTTTTACGATTCGTTGCAAAAATGTTCAATTTTATCGATTTGTTGATAAAAATATATTAGTATCAATTAATTATCGCATCTCAAATTTTAGATTCTCCAATCACAGTCACTTAAAATATTATTATTCGCAAACCAATCGTTCAAATTTGAAACGAAAACCACCGTTAGAAAGCTGAATGGCCTACGCTTTAAAATGAATATAAACATTAACATTTTACTCTAGTAGTCTTTTCAAAATTTACATTTGAAGCGAGGACTTACGCTTTTTTTATACACCCTGTATAGTCATTCCGGCTGTCCGTTTTCGGTGGAGGAAAGTTTTTACAGTGTTTTTACTGTAGTTGTTTTTTAGTTCCGGTTTCTCGAACAATTCTGTCCGTCAGTGCTTCGATTAAGCGCCGCGATGTTGTGAATAAGTGCGGCGCTTCGTGTGCGGCACTCTTTTAAAGTGCGGCGCTTATTTGGGCGGGGGGTGCTTAAACGAGTAAATACGGTATAAAAGTAGATTACATTACATTACATAACATTATTCAGCTCACTCCCCATTGGGGCTTTTCAGTGACCGATTACATCAAGTATCTAGCTTACCTATATTATGTACTTAGCCTAGATTATTTATTTTTACAATGGTGATATTACGGCTTTCCTAATCTGTCTATCCTGGCCCACCCAGCCAACTTTCCCTATGGGAGGAAACCGGAGTGCCCGGAGAAAACCCACGACTTTCGACAGAGCGTTGACTTACTCTTTTCACTAGCCTGCATAGCAGGCGTTTGAAAGGGGAGGGTGGGGGAGAAGGGGAGGAGGGGAGGAGGAAGAAACGGAGGAGGGGGGGAGAAACGGAGGAGGGGGAAGAAACGGAGAAGGGGAGGAAACGCCTGCCGTGAAGGCCTATGTATTTGCATTTCCGCCCACTATCAGCGCTAATTACCCAGCTGTCAAAAAGATCAATCAGTGATCAGCGCAAATCAGCGCGGGTTTTCCCTGTGAATGTCACGCACGAGTGGCGAGATTTGTTTATGTCTCGAATAACAATTATTTGTCGCAGTTCTCATGTATATTCATGTCTCAAACTGAAACTCCGAAAAAAGTAGTAAAAAAACGAGGACGACAGCAGAAAGAAGCAAGCGTTAACGATAATTGTAGGTTTTGTGAAAGCAGGCTAACGTCTGTTGGTGGAAATAATACCACATTTGAAAATTTGTTCAAGGACTTCAAGCCATCGCGCAGACAAGAAAGCCTTAATTTGATTCTCGCAGACGCATGCGAATCCATTGGATTTAAGCTAGCTGCAAGTGAAAGTTTGTCCGGGAGAGTGTGCAGGCCTTGTGGAAGAAAAATCAGAAACGCTGCTGAGCTGTATAGCTTTGTAAAGGAGGCAGTTTCTTCGACAAAAGCGCAAGAAGAAAACACCGTCGCTGCATATGTTGATGACGCTGAAAGAAGCAAGAGACAGCTTCCGAGCACAGTAACCCCAGAGAGAGATTTAGCCAAGAAATTTCATCAAGGAGATCTTCCCAAGATCTTCAAGAGCTCTCGAAAGAAGATTGTCAGTATGTTCGCCTTCGAAGCGCGCCATCTTGCATTGATAGTATCAGGAAACCCCTGAATACTAATGACCGGTGTCAGCCAATCAGATTTTTACGGCCGCCAGCGGCCGTAGAAATTTACAATGGTGATATTACGGCTTTCCTAATCTGTCTATCCTGGCCCACCCAGTCAACTTTCCCTATGGGAGGAAACCGGAGTGCCCGGAGAAAACCCACGACTTTCGACAGAGCGTTGACTTACTCTTTTCACATGAGTGTGATGAGTAAAGTCCTCAACGAGAATCGAACTCAAGACTCAGAGGTGAAAGGCGCTTGCTCTGACGACTGCGCCACCGAAGCCCCATCATGACAGTGCTTCTCGAAAAATCCACCAAATGAACATTTTTCATATATCTATTAAACACGCGCAATCGCCAACGGCAAAGCTGAGTACATCTCTATGAAATTCAGATGTTTATGCGTGTGCAGATAATGGGGAACAATTTCCGGAAACGATGATCCGCTAAATATCTGAGGGAAAACAGCTTGCTGATACCAATCTCATTTCTTGGCCTGGCGGCAATGCCAGTAGCTACTTCAAACCAGAAAACAAGTTAGGGTGTTGTTTGGTGCATACACTGTCACTGGTTAATACATGTGCATTTCAACCACCGGTTTCAATACCTGCGGTGCCGTGCGTAGGTGTGCGATTAAACAATTACACGTCTAAGTTTAAGATTGCATTTATCGGCTTATCGCACACTGGAAAAGAATCCATCCAGCATAAACTATCCCATGTGTGATATTAAAGACCAATGGCAATGTTCTTAGTTCTTTGTATGATTTCTGAACATACATTCTACAATGAATATGTGAAGTACAGTACTCCTCAGATGTAATCAGTGTCCACGTTCTGAATGCGTTCGTTATGCGTTATACTTCGTCCTTGATTATTCTACATATCATCTGTGATATCATGCTCAGCCTCAATCAATAATTAATAAATTCACCTTATGGGAAAACGATGCTCTAAACTCCAAAATCCAGTACTTGATCTGATGGTCTGAGTTAGCCTGCAAGGCAGGCGCTCGCGGGCTGACTGGTTAGGGTTTAGGTCTGAGTGGGATGAAATGACTACCTTATAGTTGACAAAAATTGGCTTGAATTTTAGCTGACATCATCCTTTCAAAATAAGACTCTCTGATCTAGAGCATACTCTATAAGGAATACGACTTAAATAATGGATACACTTACTAAATTCATTGTTAATCCTTTAAGACTCCATTTCTCAGAGGATTTAAGCTTCATATTTGCAAAATCAGAGAGTTCTAAGTAACCTTTTGCATTCACATCAAAATTTTTCTTCAATTTTTGCATATCACTAGAAAACAATACACAGTACTGTATATTGAAACAGAACAGAACATTGACATTCTAGGAATATAGAGGGTTTCATGTCAAATATCACATTTTTAAAATTAAAAATATTGTGCTGATACTTTAACAGGTTTTGTATATTATTATGAAGAATTTTCTACGAAGTTTTTAATAATGGCATTGCTGACATCAGCATATTACGCTATTTTTTACCCACAACGCAACTGAAAATGTTTGGTTGGCTTCAGAAGTGTTGATTTTAAAACCCGTTCCAAATTACAATTGTAACATTTTGGCCGAAACTCTTTCAAATATGGGCTTCACAATTTTGGCCGCCAAGTTTGTGGTCAGGCCATAGGCAGCCCAACAAATACTGTTATCCTCACAATAAATAGTTGTAAAATATATCTTTATTTTAACAATTAAATGTTTAAAAATATTTTTAAAGTGCTATCCAGCGATTTACTTGTGTATCTCATTATCTATGCAGATTGTCAGTTGCATGGGTACGTCATTGTACCATGTCCTACCATGATACATATATGTTATTTACCGGTTGCGAGGTCCGGATGAGAAAAACTGTGCCCGAGGTCTTGAAAGGACTGGACTGGACTAGAGCCCGGAGGGCGAGGACGATTTAAAACATGGACTCGAGGGCACATGGACTTTTCTCATCCGACATGGACCCGATTAGTAAATAACGTGTTTATTTTTTATCATAGGTAAAATTTAAGAATTTATTAAAATTGAAAATTCCAGTGTAGCGAAATAATTTGAGATCAGTGCAATTGTGAATTCAAAGCGAGGCTGACAAAACTTGAACGTTAAAAGAAAAGTAGAAAACACGAAGACGAAAACTCAAGAAAACTGGCAAGAAACTCACAAAAAACCATAGTTTCTGTAAAAATGTACACGATATTTTTAAATATGGCGGTAAAAAGCATAGGAATTAAAGGTTTTGGCCTGGTTTTCCGGTATTCCGTGTTTCTTCGACAAGGATATCTTCGTGTTTACTTGCTTTGGCCATAAAAAACTCATAAAGTGAATCATGCAGTGAATGCATGTGTTTTGACTTCGATCAACGCTTTCTACTAAAACTGGACAATGAACATGGTATGCAGTAATTCTTTTCTGGTCATTTCACGGTAAAAAAACATATAGCCTCAACTTTGTTTGCCAAGAGCCTACGGCTTTTTTTTTTTTGTACAATATGTATAAAAGTACTTTAATAACAAATGGGAAAAATCATGTTTTCACTACAGTTGGTCCATTTTTTTAAGTTTTATGTATGGAGAAAAGTTTTTCTTCTATGATATCTGTTTAAACTGTATTTTTTTAACTTTAATGTGGCCAAATACTGAAATACATGAGCAATAAAACAAATGTAGTAGTTTTAATACACGAGCATTTAAAACAAATGTATTAGTTTTCTCGACACATCGTGCTTAGTATGAAGCCTTTGGAGTTGATGCAATTCATTTTTGTACTCTAACTATCGTTAGGCTAGCTTTTTGAACTTTTTGGGTAGATTTTTAAACTAAAAATTGTTTCAATCCTGTGTTTTGTCGCGTAATCCAGAGCGGGCCGGATGAGTTTCAGAGCGGGCCGGATGCAAAAATCCGGACCGCTCTGAAATGCTTGTCAGCCAATCAGATTGCTTCATTTACATAGATAAAAAATAATAACACTTATTCCGAAGGTCTGAGGGGTATACGAGATTTACCCCTCTCAGCCTGGAGCCAGAATTCGTATCTCAGAATTCTTGCTCCAGGCTGAGAGGGGTAAATCTCGTATACCCCGACAGACCTTCGGAACAAGGATTTTGTCTATCACTTCACAGTGATTCACATTCTTTTTAAGCAAATCTTGTCTTTTCTGTGCTAATTCTTCGTCAGAAATTAGATTTACACTGAGGTTGTTTGACGTCATTTTGAATAAATGCCCGCGAAACAAGTCGTATCCTTTTGGAGTTGTGGTAGCCAATGAACGTCATTCTGAAGTTGTATACCTGTGGAGCGCACCAAAAATACGAGATTTATCAATTCTGTTTCATCCAATCAAATTTGTCTATCACTGTGAGGTGTAGACAAAATGACGTAACCATGCAACAGGCAATCTGCACAGCAAGTTCGAAGAACTTTAAAAATATTTTTAAACATTTGATTTAAATATTTTACAACTATTTATTGTGAAGATAACAGTATTTGCTGGGCTGCTATATGGTCAGACATACAATTGTATTTGACCACAAACATGGCGGCCAAAATGCAAACGTCCAGATATCACTGTATTTGAAATAGAATATTCAAATTGAACTTACAAAAAGGTGAGACATAACTTCTAATGCATAACCAAACTTTGTGCATCAAAATATGTTATACAAAATAGCTTTAACGGACCTTTTCCTAGTATCTTGCTGACGTCAGCAACATATTAAAAAGTCTATAACGCAAGGAGGAATATTTGTATGGACCTAAATTTTTGTATTAATACTCGGTGTAATGATCTACAAAATATATAAAATAATCAGCTTTTCAGGTGCGTAATTAAGATATTACAAATTTTGTAATGTCCCATATGAGATTTTGTTACGTCACACGAAATCCCTCTGTTGTAAATTTACAAAAATATTAAAACAACAACTTACTTGTGTATGCCAACTCCAACTTTTGTGATTGCTTCACTTTCTAGGATGAGATTTAATTCGGATGGAAAACCTGCCATAAAAGGAATTTTAATAAGGGTTCAGGAAAGTCAATAACTAAAAGGATGGCCAGCCAAACTTAAAAGCCTGCATAGCAGTTGCATAGCAGTGCTTAATTAAGGAGCGGGAGCAGAGGGGGGGGGGGGGCTTGGGGAAGGTGAAAAAGGAGCATTCTCACCCATCTACTGTGTAGGCTAGCCAAACTCCTTGCAAGCAATGTCATCTCCTGTAATTTGATATATTTCTTGTTCACTCACCCTCCTTTGCAGTAGACTATAAAGCTATGGTCTTTAATAGAGTTGCAACCAAATCAAATAATATACATGATTATACACTATAATGTTTCTTGTTCAGTTCTCAACAAAAATATACTGTACCATTCATCATAAATATATGAAAAAGATAGCAAATATCTTTTGATGGACAAAGTTGAATTAATGCTGTCTTTCTCACTTCATTGGTAAAAGTCACTTTCCATTCAATGTCAAAACCAACAACTTGAATATTCTCCATTCTACAACATATATTATACTAGATTTATGTATCAAGCCTCAGTTGAATGGAATCTTTTACCAGAGAGCACAAGAGACTCCCAAACTTTAAACATTTTTAAAACTAAACTATAATGATTTTAATATTCAATTTCATATCTAGCATGACACTTGTTCTATATTTTAATAATGGTAGTATTTTTATCATATTTTCTAACTGTAATTAATTATAAACCATAGTCTTAACTTGTTTATGTAACAGGGCCCTACTGAAAATCGCTTTGGCGAGTAGGCCCCCCTTTGGCGAGTAGGCTCCCTAATAATAATAATAATTAATAATACTAGTCCCACCAAAAAGTGAGAAACTGTAGGGTGCAACAGTACATGGAGACCAGCTAGCTACAGTAGATGAAGTGATGGCATTTCTTAGTCATAGTAAACTGACAATGTACTGTAAGAGGGTGGTAAAGAGGGGTACGGATCACGTTTCACGAAAGGTAAAACAGCCGTTTCACGTTTCACATGTAAAAAATAAGCCACTTCACGAAAATTTAAAGAACTATTTTTAACTGTGTAATTTTTATAATTCTAAATTGAGTATAATTTAATGCATCTATTTACGCTTTACCATATTTTTTAATTTTTACATTTTCAAAACGAATTTCACAAACACAAATTAACACGTAAACATTTTTCTAAAAACCAACCTATATATCAAGTAAAAATCAAGAAAAAACATGAAGTGCCTTAAATAGATTAGCAATCACCGCTCATGGCTAGGGATGTAAATCACGTTTCACCACACAAAAATCCGTCATTTCACATTTCACGGGAACAAATTAAATATTGGCAATTCACCGCTCACACCCTCCTGTAAGGCAAATCAGGACACATTGGTGTTTAATGGACATAATGCCTTAACAAGAGACTTGGCCAGACCGCCAATAGTCTGGTTTACTCATTAATGCCAAACACTACTCCTTGACAAGTAAATCATCTGGTGGCATTAGACAGAGTAAAATAACAAAGTATGGTGCATTTGGGTATATTGCCGCTTTATGGGTTAATTTGGCAACAATACACCAAATACACAAATGTTTTTCAATTTTACTTGTCAAAGGGAAGTATTGGGCATTAACTAGAGTAGGGGTGCACCTGGCTCTTCCACAGTCCCTTCAAATCGCTCCAGGAAAGAAATTTGTGCAGTGATTCATGGGAATATTATAACAGAATATTACAGGATGCAAAAGCCCATGAAAATTAACTCTGAGGGGCTATTTACACGAGTACGGTTTCTCGGGATGGCCCAGGCTACATACTAAATTCCATTACAAAACAATTTCACTTTACATTGTCAGTCCGTTTCGCTGGGATCTCACTGAGTCAAACATGCTCAACCAGGGTAACTGGGCTAGCAAAAATACCTTGTTTAACACAACAATATTTATCTGAACGCATATTTTTCTGGATAACATTATATTTCTTAACTTGTTCTTGTTGCTTAAGTAGTTTTAAACCAAAAATTTGTCCAATAAAGCATGAATTTGACTTTCATGACAAACCTTACATTATTAAGTCATAAACAAGTCCCCCCCCCAATTTTGATCAGCCCGGCTAACAGGACCAGCCCGACTCATATAAACATGCCCTAAATTATAGCACTCCCATCAATCATTGCAGAAATACTAACTGGGGAGGAGTCAGGGAGTTCACCACTATCACCAGCTTTTTGCTATCCTACTGGATACCAGATATACAAGCCAGCCTCAATTACAATTCTTGCAAACATACCTCAATCGATTACAGATAAAATTACAGTCATCTTTTTGAGAACAATAATACACTTTGCCATCGAACTTCATGTCTCGAAGACCAGATTCACCCATTCCTTGTTGAAAGCATGCCGGCAGTTTCCTTGCACTTGCTACTTTCTTTGCCTGAGTGAGCACAAAATCAAAGGTATTGAAATCCGTATAATTTATATAAAATCAAGTAGAATTTGTATAGTATGTTTGTATAGAGACCAGCCCTTCCAATCATTTGTTTACATTTTGGTGACAGGCAAATTCTGATTATACAACAGATTATGTTCTGCATTGTGATTTGTGAACAATGCATATACCACAATAAGGGAGCTTTTCAAAAGCTTCTCTACCAGGAAAATATAAACAAGACAAAAGGTTTATATTAGCAAAAAGCAGCAAATTTAGGAGTATATACTGGCATCATACATACTGACTAATGTATTATAATTTACTGCAAAATGTGTGCGGTGTACGGTGTACGTGTACTCCCATATTTTCTGGACTATCAACCTATCAAGCTTACCATTTTACAGTATGTATACAGTATGCACTAAAATACTGACTTTTCCATCCATTCGTTGTTGACATTCAAAAAATATGCCTGAATGTTGAAACTTGAAACCATTGACTTGAAATCTCTCGTTTCGCTTGAAATCTCTCGCGCGTGTTTTTCGAATTTCCCGCGAAATAAAATGCCGCTTATCATCGGGTATTTTGCAATATTATTTTGGTATTTCAAAAATTGGCGACACAACCACTGATCAACGTATAAACAAAGACTTTTTATTAAGATATTAATCGCTCTTTAAATAATTGATATTGCGTTCAATGATTGTGCTATAAAGTACTTCATGACATGAAGACATTATTTATACATATAGGAATTCGTATTAAGTTGTAACAGTATAATTTCAATCATGGTTGATTTTCGCGTGTCTGTTGTTCTTCCTGCCGCTGGAATTGGTTCAAGAATGGGTAGTGATATACCAAAACAGGTACATAGTATGTAAGGCTACTTTCCTGTATAATAGATACATAATATGTTATGTCACAATTATTTTGTTACATTGATTTATATTACAAATTTGGTAACATTTATTTCTGGCACTATTGGTTTATATCTTAAAGATTTGTACAAAATGAATACAGTACTTTTGAAATGTTTTGGACGTGATTCCAGCAGCTGTCAAGAAAGTTTATAAATTGCTCACCCAAGATTTCGATTATTTAACAGTATTCAATATACAGAAACCATCACTGACAACTGTCCACCCAATATCTTGGTTGTGTGATACAAACTTTCCACACTGGCGACTGTTCAACCCATGAAACGGCAATGTGCCCTGCTTTTACTTGTTGAGGGAAAGTTTAAGTTTTGGCAGTGGCGTAGCCAGGGTGTTGACTTGTGGGGGGGGGGGAGGGGCAAAACATACATGGATTCCAAACACGTTGGCAGAAGGCATGCTCCCCAGAGAAATGCTTCCCATGAGACATTTTTCTCCAGCATGCTCCCATGGAACAATTTTGAATTTCTATGATCTCTATAACTTACAGCATAACCACGAAAAAGGCCATTTTTATCATTATTCCAGACATTTCTGCCTGGATTTAAAATGTCTTCCCATGTCTTGTATTAATTGTCACAATCTGCCCCAATTACTGCACCTTTGTTATTTTACTATGTCTAATGCCAGGTGATTTTATTCATCAAACTAAAAATGGTGGTCATTAAAGGTCGGTGTCCCAGGAAAGCCACCCCTCACAGTTTTCTGCTGAGGTAAATATTCTAGGAATATTGGCCCCCTTTAGGATTTTTGCCCTCCCTTACAGTCACAAACATAATTTGGAATTTCAGTTGCCATGAATATCTGGCAACAGGACATGGCTATAACTAGTCTATACTAGACCGATACAATTTTACAAGTCAAAAGACTATATCATGATGCTCTGCAACATGCATTTAGTGCACTCTTAATTTAGTTTGCTAAATTTCAGTCGTAAAGTAACGCGATTCACATTGTAGTATGATGTGAGCTTTTCTATTTTCATATGCCATTGTACAAATATTTTCTATATACAGTATGAACGATCTGAGCACTCCATCAATTGCTAAAAAGCCTTAAACCGCTGTGAACTTGTAGTAAATTTATGAGTAAATTTACTTAACAGATTCTTGACTTGTTTTGTTGTGGATCTAAATTTAGAGGGTGAATTTCCTGAAAGATGGTGAATATCCTAGAAAATTTGCCCCCATGGCAAGATTCCTAGAAAATTTGTGCAAATTTTTCCTGTGACTTAATTGATAATATGTGTAAGTCATTCCATTTAACACCACACATTATGGATGTGATCAGTCATTTCAACCAACCAAACAACCAACGTACTGTACTAACTTGCGTTAATTGTCACAATTTGAACACCATAATCTGCATCCAAAACTCTTATTCACATTGTTCATCTGTTGCTTTGATTTCCTCTTGAGATATATGTACTGATGTAGATATTCCTGGGTTACTCTTTTGCGCACCTGCTGCTAGATTCTTACCTTTTCTGCACCCAAGATCTAGTCAAAAACTGCCTAACTCTACAATATGGCCCTGAGAAATAGCTTTTAGTAAAACTTCTTCAGAGATTCTCATCCATACAGTATACTAGTTTGTTTGAATTCCATGTTATTTTGTTTGAAATACGATGTTAGATATGAAATACGCCCTTATATTTGTGCGCAAATGGCATAAAGTGCATAACACAGTACATGCGCTATTTTTCACTGTAAGATGACAACTTGCAAACATCGTTAGACATCATGTCATAGACTAACATGTACCCATCACACTCAATAGTGAAATTAGTAGTTGAGAACTTACATTAAAAGCCGCAAGCTTTTTAAACTGAGAATTAGACCAGGAGCCCATAGGGTTGAACTTAGTTGGAAAGTTAACCAATTTTCATGCACATAGCAATACTCCACATGCATGCTTATATCGGGAAATGGACGTCTGCCAAGCACATACTGGTGGATGTAGTCAGGGGGGGCATGAGAATGAAACTCCATAATTGAGCTAGATCAGCTTAAGAGTTAACCTGGTGAAACCTACTGGAAAATGTTCACCATGACCCAGTAAATCATGAATGACCACTGCCAGACATTTTTAGCGGTGGAGTGCCAGACACCCCTGAAGCCCCAGCCCCATAATTGAGCTAGATCAGCTTAAGAGTTAACCTGATGAAACCTACTGGAAAATGTTCACCACGACCCAGTATATCATCAATGACCACTGCCAGACATTTTTAGCGGTGGGGTGGGCCTGCCAGACACCCCTGAATCCCCAGCCCCATAATTGAGCTAGATCAGCTTAAGAGTTAACCTGATGAAACCTACTGGAAAATGTTCACCACGACTCAGTATATCATCAATGACCACTGCCAGACATTTTTAGCGGTGGGGTGGGCCCGCCAGACACTCCTGAATCTCCATCCCCATAATTGAGCTAGATCAGCTTAAGAGTTAACCTGATGAAACCTTCTAAAAATGTTCACCATGACGCAGTATATTATCGATGACCACTGCCAGACATTCTCTCTGATGGATGTTCCCTCCAAGTGCACCATGGGACCGGTCATTAATACTGACAGAGGGGGTGGGTGAGAATAGGGGGTGGACCCAAATTTTTGGCATCAATAGGGTCAGCCTCAAAACAAAAATATATGCATCTGGGAGTAAATACTAGAAAATACTTCACACGTGCTGTCTCATAAATGGAGTTGTTGCAGAACAAATGAAATGCTAGTAATTCCTCCCACCCTCCCTTCCATTATTAATGACTGGTCCCTAACAACCTAGCCTGCTCGCAGACGTTGTAATTCTCATGACCTCAATTTGGCGTTCTGATCAGCAGACGGTAGTATTTTGTCGCTTGGTGTGAAATATACAACGTCTGCAAACAAGCAACTAACAGCCTCTCCACCCCCATTCAAGTGGCCTAAAAAGTTAAGCATAACATTGTCTAGCCAATACAGATGGCCACATGCATATATCAACAATTCGGTTAAATAAATATCAAATTATCTGGAGTTGTTGTCTGTCATTAGTCCTCGTCGTCTTCTAGTTCTTCTCCCGAATCGGACTCTTCACTCCATGCTTTTTCTGAATCACTCAGCAGTCCATCAATGGTTTCTTCTTCAGAGTCACTGTCAACTTCGTCTTCCATTTCCTCTGAGTTTTCATCGTCGTTTGTAAATAAACTGTCTGGTATGGCAGGTCCTTCAAACCAGGTTGGCTTTAGAATGTTGTCATCCGCATACCATCCATACTCGGTTGGAGACAAACCTTCCTCGGAAATGCAGTGATTGCATGGGTCCATAACGCTGTGACATACTGCGCTCGTTGAATCTTCATCTTGAGGGCTGGAAGAGAAGGTGGCAACAAGGAACAATCGATCTTTTTTATGTTTGCCAGTGGATTCTCCTAAAGGCAATTAAATTGTTGATTAGAGCTATTGTGATGTGTTTCAGCATTTCCAGGATGGGACCACAAAACTGGCTATAGCGAGGTTGACAATGCATCGGGGGCAAGTTTGTTTTTTTGGGGGGGACAAGCTTGTTGTACGAGTTCAAAACAACCAGTCCCATTTTTTTATTTTTAGTGCAACTTATATTAAGTTAATTACGGTTCTCGTTTTAATCACCTGATCAACTTTGCCAGTCATTTGCATCAGTTTCTTGTATCTTGCTTCATTTACATCTTTAAGATTGCTCTGTGCGTACATTCGGCATACAAACTCGGATGTAACATCTAGATCAACAGTATTGTTCACGTCACCCATGCTGATGAAAAGGTTAACGTAGCAGTCAGTCATGTCCTTTTCAACAATAGTGAGTGCTTTAGTTTTGCCTTTCCTGAAACAGTAAATGTATATAGTATCAATCACTACAGTAATAAATATATATCAATTGCAATGTATTTTCCATTTTTTCCGGACAACTTTCTCTATTTTTAAGTAAAGTTTGGGTTGGTTGTATGGTTTTTTAAAGCGATTGTTTACATAAATAAATAATTCTTTGCTAACCTGTAAAAGGCCGACGTGAAGTCACATCCAGTGAAGGCATGGTATCCAGGCAGTGCTCTGGGAAGTCCAGGTTTGCGCTCTTCTAGGACATCAGCAATGTTGGTTACATTGATATACCTTCTGCTGTTTCCCACCCCACAGTCCATGATAATGCATATGTCGGCTTTCCTGGCCAATAGCACCAATAAGTATCACCAAGACATCGGTGTCGGATGCTCTCACTATGACATCGTCTGCTGTAATATTTGCAATGTGGAAAGCAATCAGGGTATCGGCCTCTTCATGGTCGCCTTGGAGGTGTAATGGGCTGGTTACAGTGATTTCATGATGTTCGTCGGGGACGTACTGTAAACACTCTCCACCATAAGAAGCAATCAAGGTCTTACCACCAAAGATATTCCAGTAGTTCGCCTTCTTCCACTCTTTCAAGAGAAACTTGGCAAATTCATTCTTGAAAACTCCATTTGTGAGAAGTTTCTTCCCGCTTTGTCTGATTTTCTGTTCTGGCCCGGTTATTGCATATGCTGAGTCAACTGCACCCCGCGACTTTCTTTCATTATCCTTTATGGAGTTCTCCACATACTTGTCCATGCAAACATGGACTTCACTAGCCCTCCCTGAACATACCACTGACAACATGGTTCGAGCCATTGATGCGTATGATGCTCCGTAGCTGTCTGCGAGAGGACAGAATGTAGAAGAAGTCCTCCGTCATAGACCTGTACGTAACTTCTCGGTAACTCTGCGTCTGTGATTGTTTCCGTCTGTAAGGACTCGAGCTTCCTCAGCAGCGCAGACTTTTCAGTTTTCATATGCGCCCCATCACAGTGTGCGAGTGACAGTGGGTACGTTGTAATTGGGTAGGAGATAATCTTTCGAAGGTCTAATGCAGTCTTCTCTGAAACGAATACGATCATTCGTACGAACATGTCCCTCAGGCTCTCAGCATTTGCTTTGGCTTTTCCTAAAGCAGGTAGTTTGGATTTCTTCTTCGCGTTTTGAGCAGCGAAGTTCTGCACCCGCGTGCGTTTCACAGGTTGTAAAAATCGGGTGTTGTCGCTCTTCCATTCGTCTTGAAATTTGTCTCTTTCGTCTTCACCTCTTTTCAGCGTGTTGAGTAGGTATGTTTCAGTAGGTTTGGATGCTGCTTGACCGGTTGCAACGTTCACCAAGGAAGTCGGAGCATCATCTCTGAATGGATTGCAGTATTCGTCAATTCTTGCACTCAATTCGGCCATCTGACGGTTGTCCCTTTTGATTCTTGAGGGACGGCATTGAGATGTTACATTTTCTCCCATTTCAAGCCCGACGAATGTTCTTAGCTCGGTGACTGCCGTGGCACGCTGGGACATGTTCAGTGACCAACGGCGCATTGCGTTCTCAGAATTTCGGAAGGACACGATTCCCGTCATTCGTGAACCAGCATCACGGTTTACTGTCTGCTCCAGGAGAGGTCAACAGCGGATCGGTTGTAATTCTTCTTGGTACGTCTTATGGAAAATGCACCATTCTCCAATACGTCACGCAACTCCGGGCCTGCACTTTTCAACTTATGCAGGAAAAGTGTTCCCCATCTGGCGTAGTTTGGTCGGTTCAGGGCAAAGAACACTGAGAGCATCGTTGGGAAGATGGTAATGTAGCCATTAACGTCATTCGTCTTTACGCATCTCTGCAGTTCTCGGTGGAGGCGATTGATCAGGAAGATGTAAATGGCCCAGAACTGAGCTGTTGAGCCAAGATTTCCCTCGAGAACCGACTGGAAATAATCTTCATATCTCTGCAGATGATCGGTAACGACTGGTTCGGATAGGTGTTCCTCTGCTAGTCTAGGGTCTAAAGGTACTGTAGACATCACTTCTTGGAAGGAATCATCGTCTTCTTGAGGTGTGTCAAAGAGAAAGCGTTCATACAGTTTCTGCTCCAAGACATTGGACAGAAGCTCATGAATCCGAGTGCATCTGTTGTAGAACTTCCCCTTGATAAATCCCATCATTGAACCTTCCGCTAATATGTCGGCTTCCGTGAGAATAAATTCCATTCCACTTTCTTTAATGAGTGTGCCAATTGCTCCATAGAACGCCAACTCGATGTGGAAATTGCCTAGCATGACCAAGAGCTTGTTGAACAAAGGGGTTTCGATTGCTTGAATTGAGTAGGCTTTCAATGCAACCTGCAAATCATAGGTGACAACCGCATAATCTTGGCCAGTTTCATTTGCAACCTTCAAGGTCCGGATCATCGTCTCTCTTACCACATCATTGTTGGTGGGCGATCGGGATATTGGGTCCATGTAGCAAATTCGTTGAAGTGGTAAGTGGTCGTCGATGTACTTGCTCATGAATCCAGCATACAATGGAGTGTTGTTGCTTTCAATTAGCTTCCAAAACCAATAAAGATCCAATATCTTAAGTCGTATTTTGCTTTCACCCCGTTCTTCCGCAGTCGATTGAGATGCTGATGTGGATGCTCTGGAAGAAGTGCTAGTAGATACTGGTCTAGCGGGAATGAGGAACTTGGCTGTGTGGATTGACTTTCTGAATGGTGGTATTTCCTTTCCTTCCCAACAAAACTTCGTCGGTTTCTTCCTACTCGATACGCAATTGGATTATTATTGGCATTTACGTCTTCTTGCAACACATTCTGGTATGTGTGCCCAACTGTCGCATGTAAAGTCTCTTTCCCGTCAAGAGTTTCCACGTTTGCATCATTGTTATCCCACACACAGGCCGTTGCTACGTTTGGTTCCAGACGAATGCCATCGGGCGCGTCGCGTTCATTACTCGCAACTGAATAGGAGAATTCAGTCTCGAGACCTTTGGTCTCACTGTAGCTTATAGAATGTCCTGTTCGGTTTAGAATCTGAGTCACCAGTTTTGACCCTGTGAGGGATGCAAATCCTAGACCAAATGATGTGTGTTTCCATGGTTTTACGGTGCCATGAGTTACGTTATAAACGGCATCTGATTTCATTGCAGTTACCTTTCGGTCGAGTGTATCCTTTTGTGTCCCATGAAAAGTTGGTTTGACACCACCCAAGAGAGTTCTGAAAAATAGATCTAGCTGTGCTGGCATCTCTGGGGCGCAATCTTTCAAATTTTGGACTGTTGCAGGGTTTGGAGTCTTGGTCTTTGGAAGCTTCATAATCTGAGATCTAAGATGAAGCGCAGCCCATCTTAACTTGTTATCCTCTTCATACCGTTCAGCATCTTCGTGCAGGCGATTCCGGGCATCATCTTCTGAAATAACGGAATTATAGATGAAGTTGCCTTTTCTCTGGTTTACTAATGTTATTGCGACTTTTTCTTTCAAATGCTCTTCTATCTTCCTGGTACGATTTTGGGCTGTGTATGCCTGGACATCTCTCTCGTCTCCCCCGACACTTTTCTGTACATGCCAAGTAAATCACTAACCAATACCGATCGATGTTTTATTAACACCTCGTTCTGGATAAAGGAAACCAGAGATGCAAATGCACTATTGTGATAGGACTGAGATGAACTCTCTCCTCTAGGCTTCTCTTCATTATCAACATCGGTCTCCCTCAGGAACTGGACACGGCAGGATTTGTGGTATTCAGCTTCCTTTGCGATCAGGTCCACACCACTGCGAATGAGACTCTTGATACGTTCGTTTTTGGAATTATTTACCCTCTGGCAAAGTGACTCACAACCGGCAACTGTAGATACCTTTAGTCTGGGCTCCTCTTTTCCATTTCTCTTCTTACGACTGTTACCACAGAAAATACATCTTCCTTTCAATAGACCCTGCTGATCCGACTTAGGAAGGACGCCACAACGTCTGGTCTCGATACAAGCCTTTTTTGTTGCGGGCTCATTGTCAGTAGGTAGGGGTTCTTTCGGGCGCTTTACTGCAGTGTATTTCTTATAACAAGAAGGGTGATAGCTGAGAATTAGGGATTCGTGATCACTGCTTACTAAAACTTTTTGTGTAACCTCAACGTATTTGTCTGTGTTAAAATTGTTACGCAAGGCCGCAGCATGCTTTATTTTGGTCCATGTGCTGTCACTGAACTTTCTCAATTTGCCTTCGTCTTCCGTAGACGCTATTGGCGGGTGACAAATGTAACAGGTTGGAAAACTCTCTGTGTCGTCGTGCTGGAAGTGAAATATTTCAGAAATAAAAACCGTGTTGCGTGCGTGTTGACAGGTTGGGCAGTATGGGAATTGCAATACCGGTATTCGCAATTCGTGTAAATGAGACGTTGCTGGTTTATTATTCCCAACTTAAAATCGAACGTATAGACTATAGTGAAATTTTTTTATATATTAGAACTGACCATATAAATAGACATTTTGGGGAATACATTTGACGGATTAGTCAAGATCGAAATTAGAAAGTCACTCCATAGTCGTGCTCGTATCAGCGGGGTATTTTTGATACATTAATTATTATATTAATTATAGGTAAACTCATAATTTATTCATGAACCGCGTTCTGTTGAAATGAACATGGTTTTAAATTAGCATAGCGAAGCACATTTTTCTGCGAAGCGAAAAATAATTCAAACATTGCTGTAACTTTCGTGAATTTCATGTTCTATTTTAGCTCTTTTTGATTATAATTTTTGTATATACGTTAGTGGAATAAAACTACAACTTTAAGTTGAATACATATTCCATTTATAATATATTTAAAGTTTTCCTTCAGTATAATAATTAATATGGAGGGCAATCACAGCAAAAATGAATATCTGAATTTTGCATTGTTCAGATTTCGAATTATCACGCCAACTTCACATATCTATAGAGTATAGTTATTAATCATACAGTACCTCTCGATTGACAACATTGCTAGTAGATGCAGCGTCTATTGGCCTTGTTTCTTCTGGATCCATATCCATCCACTCGGCGGCCGTCGGGGCCGATAAACAAAAGATCCAAAACAGACGAAAGCGCCAAAAAATGCTAAGCACAGCGGACTCTCCCATATATATATTTTGAGGTATTCAGGAGGGTCTGGCGGGCCCGCCTCACCGCTAAAAATGTCTGGCAGTGGTCATTGATGATATACTGCGTCATGGTGAACATTTTTAGAAGGTTTGATGAGGTTAACCCTTAAGCTGATCTAGCTCAATTATGGGCCTGGAGATTCAGGAGTGTCTGGCGGGCCCACCCCACCGCTAAAAATATCTGGCAGTGGTCATTGATGATATACTGAGTGGTGGTGAACATTTTCCAGTAGGTTTCATCAGGTTAACTCTTAAACTGATCTAGCTCAATTATGGGGCTGGGGATTCAGGGGTGTCTGGCGGGCCCACCCCACCGCTAAAAATGTCTGGCAGTGGTCATTCACGATTTACTGGGTCATGGTGAATATTTTCCAGTAGGTTTCACCAGGTTAACTCTTAAGCTGATTTAGCTCAATTATGGAGTTTCATTCTCATGCCCCCCCTGACTACATCCACCAGTATGTGCTTGGCAGACGTCCATTTCCCGATATAAGCATGCATGTGGAGTATTGCTATGTGCATGAAAATTGGTTAACTTTCCAACTAAGCTCAACCCTGTGGGCTCCCGGTCTAAATGGAGGGATACAAATAGCCTGTTTTCCACAAGACGAATTTTTTCGCGCGAAGCAAATAAAAAAGCAACGTGATTGGTTAGCCACAAAATTCTTCGCGAAAAACAGTTCCCACTGTTTCCCGGGGATTCTGTCGCTAACCAATCACATTGCCGAATCTGCTTAGATTCACGCAGAAATATTTCACCTAGTGGAAAACGGGCTTATTAGTGTCAGTTGTCGAAGACATTGAGTGATTGTCAGCTCATAAAGTAAGTGAACTTAAAAGGTCCAGAGCTGAGCCTCCTCTGCAGGCAACTCTCTTGTAAGCGGCGGAAGGCAATCCCTTGTTACCACCCTCTTGTTTTATAAACTATTGCGTAATTCTGCCGTTTGCCACCGAGTTCCCTGCGGAGGAGGCTTCTCCAGAGCTTCGTGATGCTGTTTTGGCCTGAGCTACTGTACCGGGTATGATCAAACGAACATTAGTTTTTTGGATTTCCTTCGGAATACACATCTAAAATTGGATATGGTGGATTTCAGTACTTTCCAGAAATCTTTCATTTTGGCTTATATTTGTACGGCTACCTGCTGTGCATATTGCTTCAGACCAGAATCTCATCAGACGAGTGCAGCGTTATCTATCATAGATCGTACATTTTCCTCAGACGTTTTTGATGCATTTCTTCTGAAGTATTCCGAGTATATTCACGACCCAACGTTTCGAAATTCCAGTCTAGTGTCATCAGGGGTGATCACAAGTTGCAACCTAGCACTTTGTATACTTGAGGGATGATGTCATCGACCAACTAAAAGATACCATCAATGTCGAAATGGACTGGAATGTCGAAACGTTAGGTCGTGAATGTAAACGGGATTGCATGCATTTACTTGAACTGGAGTAGCAAGAGAAAACATGTGTGATGTTCATGCATGTGTGATGTTCATGCATGTATGATGTCCATGCATGTGTGATGTTCATGCATGTGTAATGTTCATGCATGTGTGATGTTCATGCATGTGTGATGTTCATGCATGTGTGATGTTCATGCATGTGTAATGTTCATGCATGTGTGATGTTCATGCATGTGTGATGTTCATGCATGTGTAATGTTCATGCATGTGTGATGTTCATGCATGTGTGATGTTCATGCATGTGTGATGTTCATGCATGTGTGATGTTCATGCATGTGTGATGTTCATGCATGTGTGATGTTCATGCATGTGTGATGTTCATGCATATGTGATGTTCATGCATGTGTGATGTTCATGCATGTGTGATGTTCATGCATATATGATGTCCATGCATGTGTGATGTTCATGCATGTGTAATGTTCATGCATGTGTGATGTCCATGCATGTGTAATGTTCATGCATGTGTGATGTTCATGCATGTGTGATGTTCATGCATGTGTGATGTTCATGCATGTGTGATGTTCATGCATGTGATGTTCATGCATGTGTGATGTTCCATGCATGTGTGATGTTCATGCATGTGTGATGTTCATGCATCTGTGATGTCCATGCATGTGATGTTCATGCATATGTGATGTCCATGCATGTGTAATGTTCATGCATGTGTGATGTTCATGCATGTGTGATGTTCATGCATGTGTGATGTCCATGCATGTGTGATGTTCATGCATGTGTGATGTTCATGCATGTGTGATGTCCATGCATGTGTGATGTTCATGCATATGTGATGTCCATGCATGTGTGATGTTCATGCATGTGTGATGTTCATTGCATATGTGATGTTCATGCATGTGTGATGTCCATGCACGTGTAATGTTCATGCATGTGTGATGTTCATGCATGTGTGATGTCCATGCATGTGTAATGTTCATGCATGTGTGATGTTCATGCATGTGTGATGTTCATGCATGTGTAATGTTCATGCATGTGTAATGTTCATGCATGTGTGATGTTCATGCATGTGTAATGTTCATGCATGTGTGATGTTCATGCATGTGTGATGTTCATGCATGTGTGATGTTCATGCATGTGTGATGTTCATGCATGTGTAATGTTCATGCATGTGTGATGTTCATGCATGTGTAATGTTCATGCATGTGTGATGTTCATGCATATGTGATGTTCATGCATGTGTGATGTTCATGCATATGTGATGTTCATGCATGTGTGATGTTCATGCATGTGTGATGTTCATGCATGTGTAATGTTCATGCATGTGTGATGTTCATGCATGTGTAATGTTCATGCATGTGTGATGTTCATGCATGTGTAATGTTCATGCATGTGTGATGTTCATGCATGTGTGATGTTCATGCATGTGTAATGTTCATGCATGTGTGATGTTCATGCATGTGTGATGTCCATGCATGTGTGATGTCCATGCATGTGTAATGTTCATGCATGTGTGATGTTCATGCATGTATGATGTCCATGCATGTGTGATGTTCATGCATGTGTGATGTTCATGCATGTGTGATGTTCATGCATGTGTGATGTTCATGCATGTGTGATGTCCATGCATGTGTAATGTTCATGCATGCATGTGTGATGTTCATGCATGTGTGATGTTCATGCATGTGTAATGTTCATGCATGTGTGATGTCCATGCATGTGTGATGTCCATGGATGCATGTGTGATGTTCATGCATGTGTGATGTTCATGCATGTGTGATGTTCATGCATATGTGATGTTCATGCATGTGTGATGTTCATGCATGTGTGATGTTCATGCATGTGTGATGTTCATGCATGTGTGATGTTCATGCATGTGTGATGTTCATGCATGCATGTGTGATGTTCATGCATGTGTAATGTTCATGCATGTGTGATGTTCATGCATGTGTGATGTTCATGCATGTGTGATGTTCATGCATGTATGATGTCCATGCATGTGTGATGTTCATGCATGTGTAATGTTCATGCATGTGTGATGTCCATGCATGTGTGATGTTCATGCATGTGTGATGTTCATGCATGTGTGATGTTCATGCATGTGTGATGTTCATGCATGTGTGATGTTCATGCATGTATGATGTCCATGCATGTGTGATGTTCATGCATGTGTGATGTTCATGCATGTGTGATGTTCATGCATGTGTGATGTTCATGCATGTGTGATGTCCATGCATGTGTAATGTTCATGCATGTGTGATGTTCATGCATGTGTGATGTCCATGCATGTGTGATGTCCATGGATGCATGTGTGATGTTCATGCATGTGTGATGTTCATGCATGTGTGATGTTCATGCATATGTGATGTTCATGCATGTGTGATGTCCATGCATGTGTGATGTCCATGCATGTGTAATGTTCATGCATGTGTGATGTTCATGCATGTATGATGTCCATGCATGTGTGATGTTCATGCATGTGTGATGTTCATGCATGTGTGATGTTCATGCATGTGTGATGTTCATGCATGTGTGATGTCCATGCATGTGTAATGTTCATGCATGTGTGATGTTCATGCATGCTCTCTCAATGCTTTAGTTAAACTTAGACTTAAACTTTTGGTTCTGATCACTTTTTTCGATTTTCCAACTTACAAATGCTTCAGCCAAGAACTGCGCACGGCATGATGAATTTGCTGCATGCATGTGTGTGCCGAATGCATAGCGAGAACTGGCCTGGGAACTAGCGGTGGTACTTGGATTAAGGAAAAATCCATACCAATGGAATCTTGAATTGCCAATCCAAGATATGCTGTAAGCATCACCAATCCAAATACCAAGCTAAGCGCAAGTACCAGCGATAAATTTGCTGAAACACTGCATACACAGTCGTTGAATACAAACCAGAGTTCGTACAAAACTTGAAAGTCCTTGAAAGTGCTTGAATTTGAAAACAAAAATGCAAGACCTTGAAAGTCCTTGAATTTATATAGAGGTGCTTGAAAGTCCTTGAATTCTTCTTGCTTTAGTTTTTGGATACTGTATATTCTGAAATTTGTCGGTATGTGATACTATTGTACAGTTTAACAGCACATTTTACCGACTTCTAATAGTCTTTGAATTTCCTGATACATGGCCTGGAAAGTCCTTAAAAAGTCCTTGAATTATATTCTTCCTGACCTGTACGAACCCTGACAAACGACATTAAAGTTTAAACCATACTATGGGCGCTTTTCATTAACACGGTCAGACCGGTCAGATCGATCAAATTATTAAATGGAATACAAAACGTTTGGACTTAGGACCGGTCTGACCGGAAAATTTCGATCAAATCAAAAGGAGGTCCATTTTAGCCAGATTTTCAAAAAATCTGGACCAAATACCTGTGCCTAATGCCGATGCCGTTTATCCTTTCTAAGCGCGTATTTGAAGCTACAAAACATTCCATAGTTTTTGTTTTATCATTGATATTTAAAACGCTCGCACTATGCGCGCCTTTGTGGTAGTTTTTTTACAGTAGCACAGGAATCATTTCATCAGCTCAGTCTTAATGTTTCTTATCCTTGCATATGATGTGTAATAATGTTCTCTTTTTTTCTCCAGTACCTCAAGATATTGGACAGACCTCTAATCAGTTATACAATGGAAGCATTTGAACGGTTATTGTACTGAACATTTATAGGGAGCAATGTACTGTATGAAGCCAAGCAAAATTTTCAGTTTGCACCAAAGATAATTTTGCACCATGACCACCCAAATTTTTTTATAAATCCCTTGTTTTCCTCGTTCGCCTCAAATGTATACTCAAATGTCGATTTTACAGACACAGGCCTTTATATTACTGTTTTCAGTAATTCAGTACACATGGTACAACTGATTTAACATAATAAATATAGACAAAAAGTAAAAACTTAAGGTCATCTTCTGACCTGCCATGCTTGCTCATTTATTAAATATAGCCAGAGAGATAAAGACACTCATAACAGAGTTTTAACTTTATACTCTTTAATCTGTAGAGATATACTGTATTGTATTATTTTAATATATTTATTTGAATATTAACTCAATTGCTTTAGTATTCCCTGGATAGAAACTGTTGTTGTTGTTGCTCCTGCTGCTGAAAATCAAAAACAAATTTTGGAAAACGTAGGTACAGGAATTTGTAGTTTGTATGGTGTATGTATACATGTACATGTAAGTTTGTAGCTCATGAATTCATATTCTTTGGTATAGATTGTTTTGGATGTTAACCATAAGAAAGTAGTTGCAACACGTGGGGAATCTACAAGGTATATCATTATAACTAATCAATATATTTTATACATTATGAACCATTACAGTAAATCTTCACCTATCGATCCAACCTTCACTCAGGGGCTGTAGTTTGGGTCAGGTTGTTCTGATGCAAATCCAAGCAGATTATTGAGGTGAAAAAACAGTGGATTCCCACGTTTGAGATGCAGTCACTCATTTTTACCTGTTGATTGTTTAAACTCTGTTCATATACGCCTGCATCATGCTAACCAACTCATTGAAATTCGTAGTAATGTTTTTCTTACGTAATCCTTATTTCTTTAGACATGGGTCAATTTATAACGGAGTTCGTTGCTTGAACACAAGTGAGCGAAAGCCTGATGTTGTAAGTTCATAACGTTCGATACTAAACATATATACCTGCGTGTACATGTATTGTACATATATATTGATAATTGCCTTTTCACTGGTGTTACATATAGACAGAACACTCAAAGTGATAATTGCGTTTACATACTGTATTTTAATTTTAGGTTATAATACATGATGCTGTTCGACCATTTATTGAAGAAAGTTTACTAAAGGAAATTGTAGTTGCTGCACAAAAGCACGGTGTAAGTAATCAGGACGTGGAGGTTGATTCCATCACATTTACAGTCACTGTGTTTACTGTATAGTACAGTAATGAATCACGTTTATTCTGGTTTTGTATAGTTAATGTAATAATTGTTAACTTTTTTCAATGCAGAAGTTAAGGCTGATTTCCATTCAGTGCAAAATGTCGCGCGATCGACCTTTTGCGATCGTTTTCTTTTGAATTATGAGCCCTCGACCGGATCCGTTCCAGTCGAGGGCTCATAATTCAAAAGAAAACGATCGCAAAAAGTCGATCGCGCGACATTTTGCACTGAATGGAAATCAGCCTTTAGTATAATGTACAGTATAACGCAAACTTTATCAAATCCTTGTATAGATTTGAATGGTGACAAATTTAAGAACTGTTTGTCGCTCTTTTGCAGTCTTTATCGTCCAATAATTTTTGCATTTTATGCCTCCCCTAAAGTTGATCGACCATCTCTTTAATAAAGTTGTGGTCAGTTTCATACTACATATGATCATAGTTAATAGTTATCTTTCTATTAACTATGATATGATGAACTGCACAAAGACAACCACAATGACGATAATCCTACTGTACAGTGTGACGTCATGTGCATTCAACGCAATTTGTATTGAGTGAATGATATTTAAGTAATATATTTAATTTATTATTATAATTTATCTATTTTCTCATATATTTATTTATAATCGTTTACATTTCAAATATTTTTAGGCCTGTGGTGTTATAAGACCGTTAGTATCAACTGTACTAGCCAAAAATGCAAATGGATTTCTTGATCACTCATTGGATAGGTAAACATTAAGCTAAATTGTGAATGAGTTAAATAAAGTATGGACTGTACAGTATAGTCGCATCTTTCGCAACTTCTATTTTCGCAACCGTATTTTTAATCCCAGATTAAAGCAAGACAAATGCATTTACTAAAGGTCAGTAAAGGAGATAAACATGAATACATGAAACTGAGCTCCAAAGTTGCAAGTTTGATTCGACTGCCAAGCGTAGGTACTATGAAAATGAGGCAAGCTCTGCTCGTTCCTCTAACCCAAAGAAATGGTTTAAGTGTATTTATTCACTTTGCGGTGCCGAAAAGCAATCTTCAGTATGGACGTTCTCCACTATGTATTCTTTCGTGTGTCCCCAAACCAGTTAACACAAAAGCAGAGCTAGAGTCAACCGCGAATAAGCTACTCGACGCATTTATTGCTCCCTGGACCGATCGACAAACGAATCTATCGACAGTTAGTGATCTACCAACGGAACTTAAAGATCAAGCACCACCATTACGTAGTATCGGACAAGTCAAATTAATATTGAAAAGATTGAATCCTAGAAAAGCAACAGATAATGATCGTGTTCCCGCTTGGACTCTCAAACGATTCCATGAGGAAGTCGCCAAAGTCTTGGAAAAGATACAACTACAGCTAAATCAAGCAGATCTTAAAATTAATGTAAACCAGCATTCACGAGGGGGGAGATCAACAGTCAGCGCACTGACTAGCATAACTCAAGATTGGTATGATGCTACTGACCAAGGCAGTGTATGTGGTGGTGTGCATGCGCTGTTTGTAGACTTCAGGAAGGCGTTTGATCTTATTGATTATGTTGATCATGAGATCCTCTTGACGAAGCTGGCTAGTATGGGGGGGGGGGGGGGGGTGAGTAAGTCCTTTTGGTTGTGGTGTCAGAGTTTTCTGATTAATCGGACACAGCAAGTTAAGCTTCCAGGTGTTCTTTCCAGAATTGAAACAGTGCCAGCTGGTGTCCCCCATGAGGGCGGTGTCATATCACCTACACTATTCAATGTATATATTAACGATGTGGAAGATTGCATACCAAGTGAACTTTCAATTACCACATGCAAGTATGCTGATGATTGTAGTCAATATGAATTTAACTCTGCAGGATACGACAGCAAAATGCAAGAAGTAGTGAACTTCCTGGAAGATTGGGAAATTGAGAACAGAATGGAGGTGAATGTTGGTAAGACTAAAGAAATGTGGATAAGCTTTACGAGGTCAGGCCCTGTCCCCCCACCTCTCAGTATAAGCGGTACAACAATTGAAAGAGTCACAAAATTCAAACTTCTTGGGGTTACTGTTCAGAATTATCTTAACTGGAACTCACATGTATCTGCTATAGTCAAGAAAGCGAGTAAAATAATTTACTTTGTGCGGGCATGTAGGAAAGCAAATCCCCCAAGCCATATTGAACTCACAGCATACTGTACCACTTGAGATAAGACCCTTACTGGAGTATGCGGCGCCAATCTGGGCAGGTTTGCCTGAGTATCTTAACGAAGATATTGAAAGGGTTCAAAATCGTTGTTTGGGTATCATTGGCTTACCGAGAAATGCAATTGAATCACTGACTTCAAGGAGGGACACAATAATACGTAAAGATAAAATATTCGGGATTCAGAGGGTCATCCGTGTAGAAGGTTTATTGGTGAGGCTACTGAGCATCAATATAATTTAAAAACAGGCTCAAACCCACTGATGGCGCCAATCTCCCGCACGGACAGGCACAAATATTCCTTCATTCCGAGAGCTGCGTGGTTAGACTTTCAAAATTGTTCTTAACTATTTTTTATTAATATTATTATCGTAAATTAATTAGTAATTTTTAGAATGTAAATATAGAACTTACGTTTTTATACTATAGAAAATCTTCTAATTGTAATGCCACTGTAATTCTTTGCCAAAGGTGGTAATAAAATTCTATTATTATAACTGCTCTTGGTTAGGTCTAAATATATGTATGTAAATTATAATTTTCGCTCGAAGTTTGCATCTACAAAACCCCTTCAACGTTACAGTACCTCTACCATTAAATACTATTATTTAGGTCAACGTTCGTCGCCAGTGAAATGCCTCAAGCTTTCCAGTACGATGTTATTCTCAATGCATATCAAAAGGTAAATAATAGCTGGAAATGCTTAACATTGCACAATGCCTGTCTTACAAGACAAAGAGATTTTCGCCATTTTGTGTGAAATTTGAATGGCAAACAAGGAACATTTTTCGAAAAATTCATGTTGACAGTTGGGAACACTTCGTCCCCTCAAATATATCTGCCATAGACGAAAAGAAGCCCACAATAACTATGATCAAATAGATTTTCACCTGATGATAGCAAAACTTCTGTGGAGATCAAGAAGAACCTGCAGTACAGGTGACCTGCAGGATGGGGCCAAGAACAACCACCATGGATGCAGCAGCTTCCTCACTCTTCTTAATTGGAGTGTTGGTATCACGACAAACATTTCTATTTTTGTATAATATATTTTATGTAAGTTGGAAAAACATTTGTATAATTTTAGTGTACGCAAGATGATTTTGAGTTTGGTACTGAATGTCTTCATCTTGCCTTAAAGTACAGCAATGTCCGAGCGTTCTTAATTGATGGACCAGATTATCTTTGGAAGGTACTATATGAATAATATTAATAATAATAATAATAATAATAATAAGCGACATTTATATTGCGCCAATTACATAAAAATTATCAAAGGCGCATTACAAACTGGTGACAGTAAAATACTACTGTCATTATAAAATATTACAAGTGTATAGAGCATAACTATAAGTTAAAAGCACGTTTAAAAAGAAAGGTCTTAATGTGACTCTTAAAAGTTGATAAAAATTTAATGTTTCTAATATCCTTAGGCGGTAAGTTCCATAGCTTCGGAACTGCATAAGCAAACGCCCTATCACCTAATGTTGCAAGTGATTTACCAGGTGGTGATAGTAGTAATATCTCATCATTATTACGTAGGTTATACCTAGAGCACTTTTTTACTTTGATGATATTACAAATATAATCAGGAGCAATACCATGAATTGCTTTAAATGTGATCAATAAGATCTTGAATTCAATACAATAGTTAAGGTGAGATGTGACAGAACTTAGGTAACTTGCAAACTAATTCTTCTTATATTGTGCAGATGATATAGAAAGCTGTTTTGCATAATTTGTTAATGTGCGTTTCCATGGTGAATTTTCGTCGAACCAGGACCCTAGATTTCTAACGCTCTTTGACTTATATATAGTTGAGTCACCGATGTTAATATGGGAAATAGTAACTTTAGCGAGTTGTTGTTTAGTACCTATAACAAGATATTCCTTAATTATTGACTGATATACCATTCTACTGTATAATGATATTTTTAAATTCAATTTTTGTTTTTAAACTACAGGTAACTTATAAGAAAGATATTTTTGCAGCCGAAGGAATCATAAAAGGTAAACATTACGTAGTGTCTTTCAAATCTTATGATATAATTATATGTTTCTATGTTTCTATTTGGTGTCATTAAATGTGTTGGGGGGGGGGGGGGGTTGATACACTTCGATTCAGCTGATAAACAACTATAGTTTAAATGCATGGTCAATAACTAAGTTAAGCTATAATCTTCAGCAGGTCTTCAATTCGACCAAAGTATCGCGATATAACCTTCGTAGAAAGCGAGACTTTTCTTTGCCAAAATGTAACTTACACTGATAGATATAAGAACACTTTTATTCCTGCTAATATTTATAAACTAAAGTGAACCGCTAATTAGTTAACTTTTGGTTTACTCCGTTTCGAGTAATCCCAATATTTAGGTTTTATATTTATATTTATAACTTGTATTATAGGAGTTTTATCCAATGATTATAACTAATACCATAATTTTACATTCCATTGTAAATTTTTTTTGCGCAATTCAACGCTCGGGTTGCAAGGCAAATTTTTCATTAAACGATCCTTATTATTACGATAGACGACTAACAGTGCATGTACGTGGTTAAATTTGTCTCTTATTGCAGAGCGGCTTCGACGACGTGCTGTATTTTCCGGAAATGGGAGTGAGCAAGAGCTTGAGAAAGTTTTAAGAGAACAGTTTAAAACAAATGGTGTCCAGGTGAGTAAATGAGTAAATGGTTAACCGCAAACAAGCTGACCTTAAACCGTAAAAAAACTGAATACATGATTATTAGCTTACGACAAAAATTAAATTCTATTGGCTCAAATATTACAAACATATCAATTGCAGGCGAGCAAATAACACGAGTTGAAAGTACAAAATCATTAGGCATTATTATAGATGAACAATTAAAATGGCACGAACATAACAACAAACAATGTAAAACAATCTCAGCACTTATCGGAATGTTAAGAAGAGCTAGAGATTTTGTCACACAAGATGTTTTAATTACAATGTACAATTCACTTGTACTTCCGCACTTTACCTACTGCTCAACTGTGTGGCATGGCTTTGGCGCCGATCACATTAATAAATTATATAAGTTACAGAAAAGGGCTGCCCGCGTAATAACAGGATCCAGTTACGACATAAGATCAACTAACATTTTTGAAACCTTAAACTGGAGACCTATAAAGGACAACTTAGACGAGCGCGACCTTGTAATGATTTTTAAGGCCCTTAAAGGTTTAGTTCCCGACTACCTAACGCAGACAATTAACTTGAACGAAAACGACAGCCATCAATTACGTAGCAACAATAGAAATATTCACCTACCTAAGCCAAAGACAAATTTTCTAAAAAATAGCTTTTCCTATCGAGGAGCTATGATTTGGAATAACCTACCTAATCATATTATTGACCAAGCCTTAATAGAATATGTCTCTGTCAACTCCTTTAAGAATGTCATAAAACGTATGTCCTAACCATTGGTCCTATCCCATTTATAGTGTAATTAACTTCATCGATGTAAATAGTTTACTTAAATTTCCTGTTTTTCTCGCTTTTTAAATTTTCTTTTTTTCCTAATTATATAAATATTTTAATGAACTCACGGCCCTTTGAAAAACAGATGTACTTCTGAAAGGCTACCGTGATTAAATAAGTTTAAATAAATAAATAAATAAAGTAAATGAAAAAGTGTAACCGTTGTACAGTGTTGGCAGGTCAGAAGTATATTTATTTATTTAATTATTTTGTTTTGTTTTTAGATCCAAAGTGATGAAGGGATTGGATTGTGTAAAGTAAACATTCTGGTTAATTTTTCATTACTTCAGCAGCATTCATGTGTAAGTGCCTTTGGCCTTGCATTTTTAACCTAACATGTTTACGAATCCAATTTCAACAAAGGTTCTCTACGAATTCAATATATCTATATAATTTCACCTCTGTATTTCTTTCATGTAGTCAGATAATGATTCAAGAAGGAATCACATAATAAAAGACTTAGAACGTATTGAGAGAAATGGTGTCTTAGTAATTATTCACGGTGGTAGTGAAGAACAACTAGCTGAACTAAGGGTGAGATAATGTTCAGCTGTCATTATAGGTATTGTTTTATATATTATTACATCCCAAACATCAGATGACAAATACGGTTGGTGGAGTACCGTGTTGCTTTTTGGTTTGTGTTGGTAGATTCTTCATAGCAATTTGTTTGTTACAATATATAAATATAATCATCTACTTTCTTCAAATTTTAGAAAACAACAGAACATATTTCTCGGAAAAGCAGAGAAGAAAGGGTGACATGTTTTGGAGTTTGGTGTAGGAATTTCTCTTCATTAATACGACAGGTTAGTATAGTGATAAAACGTATAATTCATTCCTGCCACAGGGAACAGGCCTAATTTTAAGTGAGCAACGAGACAGCAGTTCAACCACCTGGTATTTTTTATAATTTCCTTGCGCATTTCGTCGTGGTAGCAGTGAGCAACCCAAAATGCAATGCGCGGATTATAGAATACCGCAAATCCACCACGTGCGTTCATTCAAACATATAGTATGCTTGGATTTTAACTAATTCAAGCAAATTCAAAACGACGTTCTTAAATTACAGTAATAAAATATTTTGTTCCGTTTATTGTGAGAATGCCAGCTATACTATATTTACCAGTGATTTTGGTCAATACTCGTCTTATCTTGAGAAAAACTCATTTATACTTATAGAAATATATGTTATCATAAACATGTGGAACTGTCAAATATATGTTCCTTCAAAATTTTACTGTATCATGTCATTAATATCCGATCTCCCGACAGCTATTTAATTCAATTTTATTATAGAAAATATCACATGAAAAATTAATACGTTTTGCACAAATGATAGTGAATGTTGCCATGGAAACATCGCAAAATTTTAATGGACAAGTATTTACCGTGCTGGACATGGAATAAATCTTTAGAGCTTTGTAATATTTTATTTGATGTTATTTTATTTTACTGTACAGTAGATAGCAGATACTGTTTTATGTATTATTTATAAGGCCAGTCGTACCCTGGTGTTGTTCAATGTGTTAATTACATTCTTCATCTGGATATTTATTGCCATATTTGGTAGCCTAAGCCGACCAATCAATAGCGATTATATAAGCCTGGTTCCCATTTAGTCGTGACTGTGGTGAACACATCAAGGTGACCGATGTAATAGAATGCCGATATACCTCTGCAATCATAAAGTCTGATTTGCATACAGCACAATATGCAGCACAATATGCAGCACAATATGCAGCACAATATGCAGCACAATATGCAGCACAATATGCAGCACAATATGCAGCACAATATGCACCACAATATACAGCACAATATGCACCACAATATGCAGCACAATATGCACCACAATATGCAGCACAATATGCAGCACAATATGCAGCACAATATGCAGCACAATATGCAGCACAATGTAGCACAATATGCAGCACAATATGCAGCACAATATGCAGCACAATATGCAGCACAATATGCAGCACAATATGCAGCACAATATGCAGCACAATATGCAGCACAATATGCAGCACAATATGCAGCACAATATGCAGCACAATATGCAGCACAATATGCAGCACAATATGTAGCACAATATGCAGCACAATATGCAGCACAATATGCAGCACAATATGCAGCACAATATGCAGCACAATATGCAGCACAATATGCAGCACAATATGCAGCACAATGTAGCACAATATACAGCACAATATGCAGCACAATATGCAGCACAATATGCAGCACAATATGCACAATGTAGCACAATATGCAGCACAATATGGAGCACAATATGCAGCACAATATGCAGCACAATATGCACCACAATATACAGCACAATATGCACCACAATATGCAGCACAATATGCACCACAATATGCAGCACAATATGCAGCACAATATGCAGCACAGTATGCAGCACAATATGCAGCACAATATGCAGCACAATATGCAACACAATATGCAGCACAATATGCAGCACAGTATGCAGCACAATATGCAGCACAATATGCAGCACAATATGCAGCACAATATGCAGCACAATATGCAGCACAATATGCAGCACAATATGCAGCACAATATGCAGCACAATATGCAGCACAATATGCAGCACAATATGCAGCACAATATGCAGCACAATATGCACCACAATATGCAGCACAATATGCAGCACAATATGCAGCACAATATGCAGCACAATATGCACCACAATATGCAGCACAATATGCAGCACAATATGCAGCACAATATGCAGCACAATATGCAGCACAATATGCACCACAATATGCAGCACAATATGCAGCACAATATGCAGCACAATATGCAGCACAATATGCAGCACAATATGCAGCACAATATGCAGCACAATATGCAGCACAATATGCAGCACAATATGCAGCACAATATGCAGCACAATATGCAGCACAATATGCAGCACAATATGCAGCACAATATGCAGCACAATATGCAACACAATATGCAACACAATATGCAACACAATATGCAGCACAATATGCAGCACAATATGCAGCACAATATGCAGCACAATAAGTAGCACAATATGTAGCACAATATGCAGCACAATATGCAGCACAATATGCAGCACAATATGCAGCACAATATGCAGCACAATATGCAGCACAATATGCAGCACAATATGGAGCACAATATGGAGCACAATATGGAGCACAATATGCAGCACAATATGCAGCACAATATGCAGCACAATATGCAGCACAATATGTAGCACAATATGCAGCACAATATGCAGCACAATATGCAGCACAATATGCAGCACAATATGCAGCACAATACGCAGCACAATATGCAGCACAATATGCAGCACAATATGCAGCACAATATGCAGCACAATATGCAGCACAATATGCAGCACAATATGCAGCACAATATGCAGCACAATATGCAGCACAATATGCAGCACAATATGTAGCACATCAAACACAAGAAAGATGTAAAATATTTCACATCGTCCAACATGACTTAGTCACGACAGTTATACGACCAAATGGAAACCAGGCTTTATTGATTAGCCGAATTCATATTAGGGACGGGAAACTCGTCTTAGACGGGAATATCGTCTAATATGAATCCGGGGGCAGACGAGTTTCCCGTCTAACTTTCCCGTCCAACTTTCCCGTCCAAACGGACGGCAAAGTTAGACGGGAATCCCATCTAGACGGGAAACTCGTCTTAAATCCGTCCCTAAATTCATATTCAGACGGGTTTTCACAGACGAGTTTCCCGTCTAAGACGAGTTTCCCGTCCCTAATATGAATTCGGCTATTGCGCAATGTCGTAGATAAGGTGTATGCGTGGGTTCGGTTTATGTAATTGTTTGTGTTTGTGCAAACTTAGGTGTAATCGTATGTAAACATTAATATTATTAATTTTTAAAAAAGACATAAGTAGTTTCATTAGCATTGATACAATCAGAACTATAGCTATAATGGCGTGTTGACTGGTATTCTTTTGAAAATGTAAGAATGTATTTTAATTTTACTAATAGCTGTATTTTCCCACATGATTATATTATTGCTATCCATTCAGCCAGCAAGATTTTAGCAAGAACCATCACTAACCGCCTGGTTAAACATCTTGACGCCACCCTACCAAAGAGCCAATGTGAGGTACCACAGACATTTTGTTCTTAGCTAAGCATGTTCAAGACAAGTGCAGAGAGCAAAACCTTGAACGCTTTTGATTCTGTTAGCCAAGATGGCTTGTGGAGGATCCTGTCGAAAGCCGGCTGTCCAAAGAAGTTAATCAACATCATCAGATCTTTCCATGATGGCATGCAGGTGAAGGGCTAGGAGAACACATCAGAGCTCTTTCTATAGTTACCAATGGCATTAAACAGGGAGACATTATGGCCCCATTCCTATTTGTCATCATTTTGGTGCCATGTTGCTAGACGCTTTCAAAAATTGTGACATGGATGCCTTAATTAGGTAACCTAAAAACGTTTAAGAGCCCGCGCGAAAGGATGGTTCATGCTCAAGTTATTGCAAGACCTACTTTTTGCTGACGACTGCATGTGCCCTTTTAGCATACTCCGTATATTTCAGTACGAGAAATATATAAAAGTGTCCTTAAGTCAACGACCCTCAAAGACTGCAGTATCAATCCTGAAGACTGGGAAACAATAGCAACAAACCGATGTAAATGGCGCAGAATCTGCCAAACAGTATTGAAGAAGTTTGAAAACAACCGAATTAAAGACACAAAACAACGCCAGCGTGCGCGTAAAGAAGCCGCCCATTGCCCGCCACCACAAGGAGGAGATCTTATTTGTCAGGAATGTGGGTGCAGCTGCTGTTCGCGGATTGGCCTTATTAGCCATCGTAGGCACAAACACCGACAGTAAACTAAATATCATTTGCAAAGAAGAAAAGAGATCTGTCGGACACGACGGTTCAGTCCATCATATGGACCGGTCCGTATAGTAAAAGTGCATAATCGCCAATATAAGTCCGCACGAAGTTTACATGCTAATACGTTGATGAAATACATATATAAACGTGCTAATACATTTCTGAAATACATATAAACGGCGTATACTGTACATATAAATACATATAAAGTACAGAATAATGGGTTTTAATTATTCAGAAAAAACAAATTTCTAACATGCAAAATCCAAGTTCTGCATACATATACTGAAGATTATATTTTACATAATTACATTTCGCGCATGTATTCTTCCGTCTAGATGGAAATACCCTATAATCACACCTTTCGTATTGTCAGTTGAACGTTTTCCGTACTAATTAAACTTCACCTAGTACATAGTGTTCTTTTAATATTTATAGATGGGTGTATTATTGTACATGGGAATAGATAATTCAGTTTTGGAGAAATTTAATATTTTGGTCATGATGTAGAATTTTGTTCAAGTGGAAATAACCATCCAGCGTTAATACTTCATTATGATTTATGTTATGACTACAGTAGCAGTCTATATTATACACTATATACAGTACTTTGCTTGTTGCAAGCATGTAAAGTATGTTTTGTACTTATATCAAAACAATGAAGCGTGTTATATAACGGCCCATATACTACTGTATCAGTATATGCAATCGATGGTATAGTTCAGAAACTGAATTTCTATCTCTAAAATAGATATTAATATCAGGACTACAGAAGTACAGGAGAATTTTAAATAACCTAAATGTCTATAGCTGTCCAGGACGACAAATACGAACTGAAATATGTTTCGGAATAGTTTAGTACACACAAGTTTGTCCTTCAGTTTGGTACGTTTCCCATGACGGTTGAAAACAACTTGCGTTGTTTAAATACCGTGTAGGCACGCCATGTTGATAGAAATTTTTATTGTGATATTCAGGTGGTAGTGTTAGCATTGTTTGTGAGTGATTTAGTAATGGTTTAGCACTACGACATTGTGGTTTGATGTACGGCTTTTGAGAATCTGGAAATGCCATGCCAAATAAAGCTTCAGGGCTACACACGAATTTGTAGACATATCGTTCCCCAGCCACTTTTTGCATGATTCCTTTTTCATAGTAGTAACGTAAGGAACGGCTTAGTTTGTCGTAGTTCATGGCGGGTCTGTTCTTTTGAATGCCCCATCGCCGAGCTACTTCTTCGGGATCAATCAACTTGAACTCCATTCCTCGTCCTGTCCAGGAGATATAATTTGAGCAGTCTGGCTCCTCGAGAAGAATTACTAAGAACTGCCATAATTGTAGCGAACCACGTCTTTGGAATGGTCGAGGCTCGGGATATGTCAGTTCTTGGGGAAGATATTTGAACTCGTGTGCTGAATGGCCTGAAAGTATAACAAAAATATTTGGAACAAATGGAAAAATGTCTAACTAAGCCCATTTTCTGTTGATCTTGGCGTTGGATACACCAACATATCACAAGTAAACTGCTGCACTTTAGGTGTTGATCTTTACCAATACACCATATTTTGCTTTTCCAAATTTCTTCTAGGTCCAGTCCTCCCTGGGGGATAAACGTCACTATAATCAGTCATGTTTTTCCCCTAATAAAGGACAGGCACGAGGCCGACATCTTTTGCCTCCAGGAAGGGCTAAACTTTTGCATTAGCAAAATGTTGTATTACATCGCGCTGGTTTTTATATACAAAGAGAAACTCCATGATACTCAAGAAATGATTTGCATTTAGAGGCTTGTTAAACTGTCTTTATTTGCACTGGGTAGCTCCATCAGTTCTAAACTGTTCTCTATAGAGTTACAGTAAGGGTCATTACTTCTTGCTCCAGTGTTACTACTAACAGGAAGGAACCTAAACTAAACTAACTTTATTTATGCTGGATAGCTCCATCAGTTCTAAGCTGTTCTCCTTTGAGGTCCAGTATTATTGCAGTAAGTAACCTCCCTTATTGTCCAGTGATCATGCAAACCCTAGAATATAACCGTAACTCTGCAACTTACGTTCATTGTACTCCATGTATTCACGTTGATAACGCTCGAAATAACATGACATAGGGTCTTCATAAAATGAGCTTGATTTAGTCTCATATCCGCAAGTTCCTAAGCAAGAATACGCGGATACATGTTGAGAATATGTTGTCAATTGTGGGAAAAGAACATTGTACTAGAAATACATGCAACTGCAGCGCCTCTCAATGGCACTTTCCTTTATAAAGTAGAGACATTTAAGCCGGGATTTTTGTGATGCAATCAAGTAAAATATTCTTTAAATGCTGTTTTACTAAACTGAAAATTGAAATTTAAGTTTGAGATTTTGTAAAATGAAACACGAGCGCTTTATTTTAATCCTAAGGACACATCCTCAAATTGTTTTCCTTCCAATCAAGGCGAGAAGTGTTTGCAGGGAACGGTTAATTTACCCGGTTAGGTAACGATGAATTTCTAATGAGAAAATCTATGCCTTGCAGTGTTCATGTCTGTTCTTTACGAGTTTTGACGTGGTTTAAACTCATAGGTGTACGAGACAGGGGGCAGGAATGGGGCAATCCCCCCCTCCAAAAAAATGAAGGTAATTTGGGCAAATGCTGGGCAAAATCAAGGATAAATTCGGCAAATTTATCACAAAGGTATATAGGATTTAGTATTTTAAAAATAAATGTAGCTATAAAACGTAAATATATATTTGTACTAAAGGGTATAAAAACCAGAAAACGTTACGTAAAAGTCTCGTCACATGTTAATAAGACGCATTTTCTGTTGTTGGCATTTGTACATGAAAGTAAATATTCTGTTCAATTATCACACGACCAGGGGATTCATCGCATATACAGAATATGGGAGGGCGGCGCTCTTTAATATTTTGTTCCCATATCGGGCGCTTATTCGGGGGCGGCGCTTAAACGAGAAATACGGTAATCGTAAACATTAAAGCCATAGGAATGACCCTTACGTATATAGACCTCTAGACAGAACTTGCAGTTTTGATCCATTATGAATTAAGTTAGTTTAGTTTAAATTTTCATTATTTCCTCAACTATAAAATATACCTGCCAAGATTAATAACGCAGTAACCACGCAATGTTTTGCATGTGGGCTCTATATATAGTTGGTTTATCTGCAATGAGCTGGGTCTAGAGCAGAATAGATATACTCGTAATTTAGAAAGTTGGGTCTTGAGGAAAGTGGAATAAGCCATAAATAGTGCATTAATATGGCATAAACTGATTTTTTAGCTGGCTTCTATATAATTTTAGTTTAGTTTCCTTTTGATGTATATTGACATAGAATTTCATGTTGTTCATGCATGTACTGTACACAAAAGTACAAGTACATCATTATACTTGTTCCAATCCATAACCTAACGGTATATCGCAAAATAAATTAATAGTTCAATCAGGATATATTTATATACATGATGTATCCTACGTATTCAAACTGAGCTATATTTTGATGCACAGTTTGAATTCAATTTGATCAGAGATATCGTTGAGATATTAAGAATAGAGTTGATACTAACATCACAGTTTGAATAGATTCTTTAATCTCAGTCAAAGTTTACCAAAAGTGAAAAACCGTCTGCCACTACAGGGGTTACTTTTACACCAGGCAATTATGACGCACACTTGTCAAAACAAAATTATACTATATTATAGTATATATATACCAATATTGATGTCTTACCGCTGTATTTGTATTAATGAAAATCTGAAGTTTGAAGTTATAAAACTCTCATACTCAATAAAGAAACTAATGAGTTGCAATGATGTGAGGAAATTAAGTGGAGAGTCAATCGCCTTTAGTGTGAAAACAGTTTAAAATCTAAATGAAGTTGCGGGTATTTTAACACCAGACTTAAATTATTTCAAAATCAAAGCAATAGGAATATATGATAAAATGTCGTACAGTGTCTTCATGAATGTATGAATGCACGTCTTTTGCGTCGGAACATCAATCATTTTTTTAATATGCTTTCCTCCGTGTCAGATTGAGACTAATACTCTTGAATGCTATAATGAACTGCATCATTTTCTTAAAATTATGTTTTTTGTCAACGACATAATGGCTTGCTAGTTTATTTTCATTTATTTTGATAAAAGTAATAAACTTTAGGTATTCTCTGGCAGGGCAAAGTACTGTTTTGCACATTTAATTACTAATAGAGTTTGAGGAAGAAAAATGAAAATTTGAACTTAAAAAACATCTGTCGCGTCAGTGTGAACGAACAGTAATTATATTAAATCATAGCGCGATGTCTTCATGCAATTAAAGTTTATTTTGTTTTCCTATCTCGGCTTTAATCATTGGTTAATATTCAAAATGTGTCATGCTTTTGTTTCGTATGGAAAACATCGTAAAATTAGATGAGAGTAGAGCCACCTGAAGCCCTCCAACTGAAAAGCAATGTAAACATTTGAAATTAACACTACCGTGTTATGCGGGGCATTGTTCAATGTTTTAATATATCTACCTGCTGGCACTGGGGAACTCGAGTGGGTCTTCTGTGGGGAGAAACTGGTCTGCACTGACTCATGATGTCGCTCTAAATAAAGACAGGAAACATTTGTAATTTTTAAAAATAATTCACTTTGGCATTGAGAAACATAATTACAAGACTAACTTGTTGCGCAAAGAAAAAATACACACGGTTGCAAGCATTTTGTTTTATAAGGACCTCACAGAAGTGTTTCATTTATTAATCCATACTGTATACATACTAACGCAAGCCAAGCTATATGATCTCAGCTATCATCACGCCTTCCCTTCTATGTTTTCATTCTCTTTTCTGACCAATTTTCTTATGAAAGATCACCTTTTCATGATTAAATATGGTCTAGGCTCCCGTTTACCAAATTCCCGTTTCTCTGGAATTTTTACATGGAACCGTTTTAATATGTATGGTTTCGCGCAAGTCTTCTGATGATTGGCAAACGTTTTTTTCGCAGAAATAGTTGTACACAAGGTTGTAGACAATATTTAACACAGGGCCACTAATTCAATAGTTTTAAAATTATTTGGCCAAAAACAAACATGATTAAGGAAAGTACAATTAACGGTACAGAGAAATTAGTTAAAAGTTATAGAATTATTTACGATTTCAATAGAGAAAGTGGACAATTGCATGCACTATAGCATATGTCCCCTTTTCGCTATTTTGTGCGTATAAATACAGTCTAAATTAACCGCTCTTTGAAAAACGTACAGTTTGATCGAAATTTTTGTAAAGCGTATAAACCTGTTTCAAGGACGTATATCAAAAGAACAACTTTTCTATACAAGACTAAAGAGTCTTTTCGTACGAGTTAAAATTGCGAAATCACAGGAACTTTGATGTAGTGTAAACCAGTTTTAGGTTTATTTTAAAGTTTATGCTGACGCGATATGACGCCACTTTGATTATATATAGAAAAATCTTTATACTAGGCTGAACGCCATGTATATCTTGCGTTCCCCCTACCTCGAAAAAGATCACAATGTGTAAGTTTCTCATGTGGTTCCACTTTAATTTCTCTGCATGGACTTGGAGATTCATTTGAAACTCTGTTATAATTCATCATTCTTGGTTCGTAACAAGATGTTCGGTTGGTTTGATCCGTGCACTGATCACTAACTGACGTTATTGTATGACTGCTGGAATAATACTCTAAATATGATGGAGTATTCATATTGAACGATGTTGTCTTGGTAGGCTTAGTGCAACACTGCTGCGACGCCCTGCTTTCCAACTTAATCTTCTGACTTGACCAACTTCCTATTTATACAACAGAGAAAGCTTAATTTAGTTAAAACAATAGGGAACAAAACGTTTTTGTAATCTTACCTAAGTACCGCTATGAATGGCTAAATACATGCTGACGTTAATAGCATCCTAATGGATCAACTTTATGTGAATATATTAAATGGCAGACGTTAGGCGCGTCTTGAAATTGCTATCACTGATTACACATATATATATATCATGCAGGAGCGTTATTTGGGAGGTTAATATATAGATATCAATCAGATTTTTGGCTGATAATGTAAAAACAGCACTTGGAACCTTTTAATCCCTATAAGACTGTGGACTTTTTAGGTCGTATAATTTTTACTGAGATATTAATAGGCTACTGAGGCAAGGCATTCGGGAAAAGAGGACCAAAAATAAAATGAAACTTTATTGTATTATGGTAACCGCGGACACTTTCTCATTGCATGATTCTGTATAAATAATGTTCCATAGTTCGTCTACCCAACCTAGCTTGCCGAATGAAAACTCACAGTTAAAAATATGATTCTGGCATATTGCACAACATTGTACTATATAATATGCTTTTGTGTAATTTTTTAAACTTAATGATGCAAATATGACATTTTCTTACTGACAGCTTTGGTTTTCGAATATTTGTATATTATCTGGTTATTTTTGAAGGACAAGTGGCATTTAAGTACGACTGCAAGCTATCTTTTCTACAATTAATGGAATCTGATAGAATTATTCTGACAGATGATTTATTTTGACTTCATCACGTACTCTTGGGTGTAATTTTGATTTCGAATACCTATTAAGCTTTTTATCTTACTCCCCAGCACCCCAATTTTTGCACGTATCAATATAAATATAGGGGGAGGGATACATGGAAGGCGTGGCGAAAGGATGAGATTCGTAGTGGTTTAAAACAATGCATGTTTATATACGGGGAATCCAGGCACAATTTACGTTATAAAATGAAACTGTTTATATGATTCGGGATAAGAGGTGGGATGATTGCATGGATTGTTCATAAACTAAGTGACGGTTAATAATTCAGCAAAATTCCGTTTATGTTTATCTAATAGATAAGAGGACGACCAATTTTACTATTTATTTTATTGTTTCCACTATAACGACCCCCCCCCCCCGCAAGCAGCTTCATTAACCATGGACGATCCATTTCAATCGGCTTGCAATATTGAGCCACTTGCATGCAGGTCTTGATCAAATCAAACCTGGGGCCGGTTGTATAGAAAAGTCAAGTTAAAGTTAACAATAAGAATTATTAATAAACATGCAATCATAAGTTTGAACGTCCCAAGTCCACCATGACGACTTCCATGAAGTATATGATGACGCAGACCTGATTTCAATTATGTAGGCGAGAAAGTATCGAGGGATTGGAAGCAAAAATTATAACACAAAAATCTACCTGCAAACTGAGGCTGAACAAGCCTGCATGACTGTAAATAACTCCTTATATATAGAACGAGAGTCAAAAACCTAAATTTATAACGAAAATCCAGGGAAGCACAGAGACATTTGGCGCCCGGGGCAAAAAATAACTTTGGGTCCCTAGCTATTTTCCATTCTCAAAGATCTTTTGGGTCATGCGCTCGTTTAGAAAAATAATTTCTACACCCTGGATTACGTTCTGTATTCTTTTAATAACGTTTTAATAACATTGTCAATCTGTCTAAAATACTTTAGGGAGGTCCGGGGGAGAATTTTAAAATCTATATAGTGTCTCATTAAATATGCATATTTCACTTCATTCTATTTAGTTGTCCCCTTTCCTGCGAAAATGAGAAGCTTTTTTATATGATTTAAAAGTTTGTGATTATACCTATTTGAATATTTCTTTATAAAGTTGTTAGACTGTTATTATATTATGCTTCATCTCTGAAGATAATATAAATGATGTAATGGCTATGATGTCTTACATTTTTGTAACAGTATTAAAGAAGCTGATTTTGATATCCGCTGCCGTCTCGTCCTTTTCCATATATGTGATACCGTAATTATAGCAAGAACATGCAGTAATGAGTTATATACATTTAAAATTACAATCCAACTCCGCTATCTTTATGTTTGATGACGCTCAAATCGGATTGTATTAATCTATAACCACACAGGAGTGCAGGACATCCAGCAGTTACTCCCTCAGGGTAAAATTTGGCGCCAAAATATTAAATACATCAAACCGTTAAGAGTTAAATTGATTTCCTTTCTTATTGGCCAAGAAAAGTTTTATGAAAGTATAACAAACATGCAGATCTTATTATGGAATAGAATAGCTATATAATTATAAACAACTGATATATAACGATATATACATATATATATATTGCATGCAGTTGTATTATATATATACCATATGCCATACACCTATATATGTTTTGTTTTATGGGGAAGTACACTCATGTGTCATAAAGACGAATTATTTTCCAAAACAAAAACATGTATGTATATAATATGCGCTCCATATATACCCCAATTTTCGAGAAAATACACCCTAATTTTTGGAATTGAGGAGATATTGTACTCTAATGTTCATTTCAACGATAAACAAAAATGAATCAAATTTCTCTGATTCATGAAAGCAAGAATATACTTTTACAACTGCGAATGTATAATGTTATGAATGAATCGAACTACTGAAAAAACAAAGCATTTCGTTTACCTTGTCCTTGACCATGGTCACCGAAAAAAGTAGTACAGGAAGGTTCCCAAGACTGACATCGTTCGTTCGTCGTTGCTGCAGAACGAACTATACAATGAGAATTATGTTAGTTTTATGAATAACGTTCTCTCTTTATTTCACTTTATTATGTGACAAGAGAAAAAACCACTTGATACAAGATGTTGCTAAAAAACGTGTGAAATACATGCATCACTCTTATGTGATGTATATGAATATAATATACCTTCATTCATCCAGTGTTCCTGCATTTGAGACAAGTCTTGGAATAGCTCTTTAGAAAGAAATTTTGTTTGTTAGAGTTTTAATCCATATAATTATAATAACTTTTAATACATAATACTAATATTCTATAGCCTACCTAAGGAATCCGCTGTTAGGTCATTGGAGTGCTCCTGTTCACTTGTTCCCGTCTTTTCCTGTTTTATTTCCTGCATGGAACGACCTAGTTCCTGGATAGGGAAAAGGATTTGAAATCATTCTGAGCATTTCTTGAACCTAAAATTTATTTTATTCACATACCTTTAAACTTCGAAACGGAAAATTTTCGTCTGGGATCATTTTATTTGAATTGAGCGCCGCCGTTCAACATATTGCCATCGTGAAAATATTGAACGTAATAATTTGTTGCTATATATGAATGAGTGGCGTGAAATCTGCCTTCATAAACACACACGCACACGAAGTTTGCCATTTATTTGATGTCATCACTCTTAATTTATTTTGAAATTTTGTGCCATCTTATATTAATTGTTCCCACTCTCTCACTTGGCACACACTATATTGCTTTGTTGGCAAGCAGTGCTATAGTTTACTCATGAAAACAGTCTCTACTATATTCTAATACCAGCATCAACAATAGGGATTATAGATTTTCATCATTTCACGATCTTTAGGCTGACAGGCTCGTAAGAAAGAATAGCGTACTTGATCACTAGACTAATTACATGTATTTTGCTGGCTAATCATTGGTCAATCATATTCTGTGTTTTAAATTATTTTTGACACACTGTGGGAAGTGCGTGGCGCGTTCCAAACGCTGCTCTTATAAAAAACTAACACAATTCTTTCAGTTTTTCAGTTCTCGCGCTAATGTCGTTAAATGACGGTTATTTGTTAAAGAATAAGTCGTGCGTACGGTAAACTTTGAAAATTTCTTCTTAATCAAATCTGCGCTAAGTGCTCATATCAATTGCGTCTGGCATGACAAACAGCTCAAAAGAAATCATTATGCATTGTCATTACCAAAATATAATAAACCTTCAAAATTCAAAATTTCGTTAAATTTATAAAATTTAACTTGGGACATACTATAAAATTTATGAAGCTTCAATTTTCGTATAGTTTATACAAAGTTTTTTTGTAGTTCTCCTACAAATTAAATCATTTGACAACAGCGTTGCCGAGTGGCAGGTGCTTTGAAAGATATCTCTCTCGGTTTTCTTTTATTATGAGAATAAAACCGAAAATGCCAGCAACATTATCGCTATCTCTATACTATTAAGATTTTTTGATCGCTAATAAAGAAAATCCACATTTTATACGCATGCGGACTACTTAGTTGACACGTATAAAATAATTTTGGTATTGCGCTTAAAATTTAGAAGTTTCATTTGATTTACTCAGTTTAAATTATATGTGTGTTCATTGTTCAAATACATTTTTCAAGTTATAAATCAGAAATGTAATCAAAATGCTCATATATGTAGTCTTTGCTAGTAAACTGTTTTTATTGCTCATTTTATGGATTTTAAAAATGATATTAAACAACCAAAAACTAAAAGTGCAATGCGTCCACCATGCCGAGGGCGAGGCGTACGTTCAACCGTACAGTATACAAAATATATAATACCATATTTTTATTTTATTCAGTCCGTACCTAGAGACAAAATTGTTTTCAAGAGGAATTGGAAAAGGAATTGGTCTAATATTTCATTTGACTCTATGTTTTCACAGACTAAAGATTATTTTATTGCCAAATATATTTGTTGACAAAGACTATGTATGCCCATTCACAGCCGTGATGCAGCTTTTTGTGTGGTCGTGATTCACTCGAGTATTATTTTCTTATGAATATTTTTATTGCAATTTTTATTTGAAATCTAGACCTGTCAAGCCACAGGCTTTCAAAAGAACAAGAGAAAGTAAATCTTTGTTGACAGTTATTTGGAATTCTTGTTTAGCAGGTGGTTTATATGAAAGAGTGATGAACGATTTTTCTGTCTTAAAATAATCTCTTTTTCTGTCTTAATATGAAGCCATATTTCATATAGCATTCCCATCAAACCTGTTTCTTGTGTTAACCATCTTTTTTTTAATAAAGCTGTCAATTTTAGCGTGTTTTGCGTTAACGTGTTTTGCGTCAAGGCAAATGTATATTTAAATATGATTTGTCAAAAATCTGAACTGAGTGTAAACAGTTTCAAGTTTCAATTCAATATTGCATAGCCTCGAGCTAAAGGTGTAATACGGGCGTGAGTCTTGGTAGGGGTTGTGATATAATGTTTTTAATATAACTGCAGTAGGCCTTCCTAGGTTGCTTATTCGCATATATATACATCATGTGCAAATGATGTCTCGCTAGATCGATATTTGTAAACCTAAATTCTCTTTTCTTAATTGCTTAGTAACCGTCAAACATTTGCACCTGCCTGTAGCTGAACTGCGCACGACCGTACGCCTCTGCTGATAGCTATATTACTTTAAACTCATGTCTTTTTCATTATCCAAATAGGGCAAATGCTTTTATATTGAGATTAAACCAACGTTAAAGTTATCCTATCTATAAATATGCAACACAATGCTCTATGATCTATATATAGAGCACTGTCTTCAGCAACAGAACATTATATCATATATGGGAAATAATTGATGTTTACTTACTCATATACACACCCGCTGTTTGATAACTCTATAGCATTGTGCTCGCATTTTGCTGTGTTTGTTTCATTTATTGACAAAATCTGCCATAATAATGTATGTTGTAATAAAATTTGGCCTTAAAAGCCTGGAGAAGCCAAGGGTTGCTTATTAAATGTCAAAAAGAGATTTATCGCTCTTTTATTTAATCGCTCCTTTTCTTTTAACAAAGAACGCTATTAAAATTGCCCCCTTAAAATTGCCATCGGATCATAAAGTATATTATATAGATAGAAATTGCAATAATGAAGTTGTTTGCTTAAAAGAAATCAGTAAGCTGTTTGTTTCAATTCTAAATATATTTTAGTAGAGCGGCACATTTTGAGAAATGTTAAGTTAAAAATTCAAGGATTCGTAAACAATGAATTCTCGACCAAATCCACGTTCCGACCTACGAAAACGAATTTATACAAAGGCAAATTAAGATTTTTTTAGCTTTACTGATCAGTCAGACTATAAAATTAAAAAGACATCCCTGTAACAGTTAAAATTTACGCTCGATTATACATTATTATTTTTATGACTGAAAACACTGAAGTAATCATAAAATTATGCAGTGAAAAATCTGGTTTAAACTTTGAAGTGCATGAATATCCAGTTTAGTTTCAGAACTATAATGTCCTTGCTTGGGAAGTTCTGTTATAAAAGCAGTAAATTTGATCTCCTCTAAAAAATTAATTGAGCCAGATAAATGATGACTTGACTGGATTTACCTCCTCTCTTCTGATAATAGTATACCCGAACCATTGTTTCGCTTATGCATGTTCTCTGGTATCGCAACAACTCCAGCTCAGCAGCCTTATGTATTCATTTCTATATGTCTTTCTCTCGATGGTATTCCAAGCATCCACCTCAGCATTCGCATTTTCCTATCTAGCTTTTGTTTTGTTCTTCTCTTTCGCAATGCCCACATCTCTGAGCCATATCTTAGAACTATAGTCTCATTACTGTGATGTATATATTCAATTTCAATCTCCTTTTTATCCAACAGCTCACAGCCAACCTTATTCCACTTCGCCCAGCCGCTCTTTAGACTTTATTCCATCCCGGATATCATATTCAGTTCGTGCATTTTTTATTATTAAACCTCCTAGTTATTTCCTCTTGTTTGAAACGAGGAGAGAAGATGAAAGAGACAAATTCTGTAAGTAGATTATGGAAAGGCACTGCATGGATATCATGTCTGGTGCCTAGAGTGAGCAATGAGAACGAGTACTGTTACCAGAGTCCGATCGAGAGGACGACATCAGTGGGGGGAGGGGTTGGTTAGCAAGAATAATGTAAAATTAAAGAGATGGTGAAAAGGTATCAGAAGTATATTCAAGCCGCCTTCGCTAGCTAACATCCACATCTCCTTCATTCACCATGAAACATGCCATTAAGCATGCGTGAAAAAGAATTTCGCGTACCTACGGATGTGGTGTTTGGTGAAACTGGAAGTGTGGTATTTGGTGAAACTGGAAGTGTGGTATTTGGTGAAACTGGAAGTGTGGTGTTTGGTGAAACTGGAAATGTGGTGTTTGGTGAAACTGGAAGTGTGGTGTTTGGTGAAACTGGAAGTGTGGTGTTTGGTGAAACTGGAAGTGTGGTGTTTGGTGAAACTGGAAGTGTGGTGTTTGGTGAAACTGGAAGCACTCCTCTCACATTGCAGAAACTCGGTCAAAAGTCACATGCACTGACCATTGTGCAATCAACATCACCCTATTTTCGATAAAAAAAAAACGAGTGATCCCATGACGTGATATTATATTAACTACAATACATCATACATTTAGTGTTTGCAATGCCGGCTGAAAGCTCAGTTTACAAGGGTCTTACTGCAATCTCAGAGATTATCTTATATTTAAATATATTTATTTTTGGTTGCTGTCAGTGGCGGAAATTTATATGGGGTGGAGGAGGGGGGCAACTGTCCCCCACCTTTATGTAAAATAGATAATTTGTCGGACATTTTGACCTAAAAACAGCCTATTGTAAAGGGGGGTTTGTCGGACAGTGAATTTCTGCCACTGGTTGTTGTTGACTTCTGCTGGTGATGACCATTCCTTGACGTACAGTTCAACAGAACTGGGGCTAAATTTGCCGAGATCTTGCACGTGACACAATTTTAAATATCCTTGAAGATAACAGCAAAATTCAACATTGTAAACCAGCTTCCTCACAAAATAATTTTACATTTCTGTACATCAAGTAAAATATGTACCACTACTATTTCCAAATAAGCGAATCTGTGCAGATGGGTAAATTATTAAGTTTACATTAAATAACAACATAAACTTTATTTGACCGTTAAATAATCTACACCCATGCTTCGTTTTACCTCATGTGTGGGACACTTTTGATTTTGTTTCATTTGGGAAACAAGTAAGATTGTCTGATTCTACACAACCAAGTTTATAAATAGTGATATTAGAACGAGAGGAACATATTTTTTGTACTCACTTTGTGAAAAATTAAAATTGGTTCAAGAAATGTGAGTTTCAAATTCCCCCAAATATGTTAAATTTGTTTCTATAAAGTTTGATAAGTTCCACGACCATGACTGTATCTTCTGCTCATCAAGAATGCAAATGTTATGTAGTTTATGGAATGTTAGAACCCTAATATTTATTCTCGAAGGTCGTTAGATGGTGCGACGAAGCACATTTTGCTCTAATTACTCAGACATGTAATACTTTGCCCAACAGGTCTGGCTCAACATGAACGAACGAAATACACAACCCTATAAAGTGTCTGCCATGCTTTCTATGTTGCTACTATATTAAAATACCTGTTAAATATACTAAAATATAATACACTAAGATTTTTTCCATTAAATATATACTATAGTGCTGTGAACCTGCCATGCAATACTGATCTACAGTATTCAGGGATCTTCTTTTTTTTCTTTTTTTGGATCTTCTTCGATATTTATGTTTTGTGGAGAAAGCGAATAAAACTGACTCTTAACATCCGCTAATGTACCTGTACTGTACTTAACCTCAAACTTAATTACCCTCTTCCATTTTTACAGTATTTGATACCTCTGTATATTTTACGTACACCCGGTATATATACCTATTTCAAATTGTATACATCGATTATATAAATCTACGCGCCATTATTACTTAAGCAGACGTTCTTGTGAAATGATACCATGCTAAAAACATCATGTCACCAGGACATAGCAATAAATGGATCTTCAATATTTCACAATTCTGTTTCTAAATCTTGCTCTACTTCTCCTTTACGTCTTGAAAAGAAACCTTTCTTTGACGGAAGTGGCCCTTGAAGCATCGGAACTTGGTTAAAATGTGAGATTTTTATCTGAAGATAAAAATAGTTGCAAATTATATTTACTGGTTCAGTGTTCAGCTGCAAGAACCGCAAGGTCGAATTGAACTGTCTGAAATTTACACTACGTAAAATTGCATTGAAGTGCAAGTTGAAAAAAATACATTGCACTGCTCTTAGGCAAATAGGATTGAGCAATAATTCACAGAAACAGTTGCGTGTACGTTACCGATCATACCATGAAGCAAATTATATGTTTGTATACTCGTGTACAGTTTTAGTCCCGCAGTACTCTCGTGATTAAATGAAACAAAACTGTTATGTTGTTGCCCTTATCAGGTAATTTCTACAGCCACAAAGAGGCTGTGGCCCTCTTTAAAGCACACTCCCTGCTCATAATTGTTAATCACGTGAAATTTATAAACAGGCAAATGAGCAACTTTACCACTGACTATACTACTTCAGAACCATCTAGTGGGAAACTTTGTTGTTTAAATCAACGTCACCACATACCGTGCTTTAGAATTCTAGTAGTTGTAGTTTCAGTCAACAAAATGATATGAAAAAATAGTGAATGAATACTTACTGTCGCTGGAGCCTGCATCCAAGGTTCGCCGTCAATTTGTATTGGGAACAATTTCTTAGTTCTACAGATACGAGAATAAACTAAGATAGGAACATTTATATACGACCCAGTTGAAGTAGCCAATCAGTGTGACGAACCAATCACTTGTCAACAAGATGTGTTCGTAACAGGCATTAGCAAGCTTGCCAACAAGTTGTAACAATGTTGTCATTTTATCATCTTGCTACAAAGTTGTCACTCACAACTTACTCAACTTATTAACAAGTTGTTGAATTTCAGGACGATAAAAAGTTGTTGGAACAAGTCTGTTGAGTCAACAACCTTGTAGCAAGTTGTCAACAAGCCGTTGACAACAAGCTTGGAACAAGCATTGCGAACACATCCTGATGGGATATTGTTGAAACAGCATTGGTACAAGTCTGCTGCAGGTTTGTTACAACTTGTGCGTTTTTACGTGTGTAGTTAAACGTCGTTGGCTGATCAGGTGACCATTTTATCTGCGATATTATAATATTTACATTCATTGCAGATCAAGTACTTTTGTTTTTGTGACAAACACAACTTACATTATTGTAATGGTCGAACATTGCGCTAGTCTTAGCGCATGCGCTCTCACACCAGCAATAATTTGTCCAACATATAGAGCATTTTCAAAACCAACAACTTCAATAAGGCCATCTCCGATATCTAAAAAATATAAGGTGGATATTAATTTATTTCATAGATAAAATAATCCATTTTCTCATTCACTGTTCTGTTTTACAAATCAATCTGCAAAAAGCGTTTGAGCATACGCATAGGCAAAATCGTCACTCAGCTGCAATTATTTCTCAGCTAATGGCTATAATGCGCACATGGTTAAGTCCTTGCATGCCTGTGCTGCATGTTCAAATCGTGAAGAATAAACAAAATAATTAAATATACTGTACCTTGTTCAGCCCAGTCATAATCATCCTTTCCATTACATTTCGCTTTCTTATTTCTCTTTCTTGCTTTCTTTTTATCGACTTCTCCCCAAGGATTTGTTCCACCGGCATAACTTGGGATATTCACAATCGCAATGCCTTCTAAACTTGGACCAGACGCCAGATTTAATTTCCGACCATCACACTAGAACGCAAAAATTCCATTAGTTCTTACGGAACTCTATGGTATAGCATTGATAATCAATTGCAACATTTATGTACATACTATACTCGTACTTACAATAAGTTCAAGGTTTTCATGAAGATTCTTACACGTTGCAGAAAAGTTCTCCGTTGTTCCGCATTCAAAATATCGAAACTTGTTCATGAACCTAGATACATCATAAAAGAAATAACAATTAAAGAATTGTGTACATTTATAACTTGCTCTTAAACTAGCATTATACCTGCTTTTAAATTTCTCTGGGTGTGCCTCACGTTGTTGATGGAATTTCAGTGAAACCGAAGCGTCCTAATAAAGACAAAAATATGACAAAAATATTAATACTTAAGCCTATTCTATTTACCGATCTTTTTCTCGCGAAGCGAATCGAAATGTGGAATCGTTAAAAAGTAGGATCGATCAAGACAAATTTTGTCACCAACCAATCAAATTGCTGATTATATTTTTCGATATGCTTTCGTGCGTTAATTTCCAAGTACAGTGTACTATACTACATGTGCACATGTAGACCGCGCATATCGATAACATAGTCAATTATGCATGTCAGAATCTGAAATTTCGTTATTTTCGTATACAAATAGTTCCACGCTAACATGAATTTGTATCACACGAATAAAGTAGAAAAGTCCTGTTTCATCTCTGTGCAAGCGATGGCTTCAACCAGGAAATCTAAACTCAATAACATGTTCGTTTCGGAACAACCCACTTCAGTCTGCATCACATTTATATTAAACAATGTTTAACTTTATGGTTGCTGTCAAAACTATGTCATGATTTCTTTAATTGCATGCTTCGATTTGCCCGAATAAAATATTGTGTCATTACGTTGACCGTAAGGATAAAATGGCCGTATGAATCCAAAACTGGTATCCAAAACTAGTAACACTTGATCAATGAGGGGTGACCCTTACTGAACCTCTAGGGAGAACAGTTTAGAACTGATAGAGCTATCCAGTATAAATAAAGTTACTTCACTTCACGCATGTCTGGATGCGCATGTGTCTGAGTATTGTACCACATGCGCTTGGTGAGGGCAAGATTATGGTGTATAAATACGAAGTCACTCGCATCTAGACTGCGTTACAAGCTGCACTGACGAGCCGTTGAACGGCGAAACATGCATGTCTGCAGATTTGACTATATATATATATATATATATATATATATGACGTTTTTGACATGGAACAAAATAACTTCTTAGACTCTAATAATTTCACAGCTCCAGTACACTTACCACCCCAATTGAGCAGTAGTTATTGATGATGTTTAACGGGATCTGGTCGGCTACATCTGATTCATCTGTGTGTTTAACAGATATTTCCCATCTGTAAATATACAAAATATAATAGTATTGCTTAGAGTCATCAGTAGTGACCATTGGATCTCGACAAAGAATCAATGCTACTAGGGTAGTATAACCATTAAGCTTGATGGTAGTGAAATCAACAAAGTCGATACTGTTAAATCCTTAGGAGTACATATCGACAAACACCTTTCTTGGTCAACCCATATTGAGAAATTAACTAAGAAAATTGCCTCAGCCATTGGTGCATTAAAACGTATTAGACCATTTGTAAGTACGAGAACAGCTGTTCAGGTGTATCAAGCCTTGATACAACCTCATTTTGACTACTGCTGCTCAGTCTGGGACGGTTTTGGAGAAACGCTCAGTAATAAAATACAGAAACTACAGAACCGAGCAGTAAGAGTCATTACGAGGTCGCACTATGATGCAAGTGCTAGTAGGCCGTCACCTGAGCTGTTCGATCTTTCAAGTCCGTTGCACATGTCGCGAGACTAAGAAATTCTACCACAATACAATACATACTTGTGCCCCAGTTCAGGAAATCCAGTGCCCCCAGTCACAAGTGTGCACAATAAGTAGAAAAGAGACGTCAAACTTTCGATAAAATTCAGCCATGTTTTCCTTCCGCCATCTTGAAATCACGCTTATCTCCATGACAACGTGGTCGCCACGCGTGGGTAAAAGCAAAATGGCGGCTGAAAAAAGCTGCTCACTCAAGCAATTAAAACTGAAGAAATGTTTTATTCATTTCGATGACGTGTCTCAATCCCTTACAAAAGTTACAAATACGCGTTTAAAGAAGTTTGTTGCTTGTCGTGGTAGATGGGCGAAACTGCAAGGCCAAAAATCTGACATCTGTCGGCAGACCTACGAGTTGTTTAGCGACGAACAGGTGGAGGGCATTTTTCGGAATGTGAGGAATGTAAGCTTGACTGGTATTACCATCAAAATTGCTATAAAAGAATCTGTGATGACAATAAATTGCAAAAGCAGAGGAAAAGTGTAGATCAGAAATTGGAAAGGAAATTGCAGAGACTGTACCAGCGCCACCGAAGAAATTGTTGCGCCGATCCCTCAGCGATTGTGGTACTCAAAATAGTGAAGTAGCGGCTAGGTCAACAAATGTGTTGCCTCCGATATGCATAATATGCGAGAAAAAATCCAATTTGTTTATCATGGTAGGTACAAGTATGTATAAATATTAAAGTAATCTAACATACGAAACGGTTACGAAATATCAAATCGGGCTGGGGCGGTTCTTAAAAAAACGGTTTTATTTATTTATTGGAATATCAGTATTTATATATGATAGCAAATATTATATACCAAAACTCTCCAAACGTCATTCTGAAATAAAGAATACCCTTTCCCTAATGTAATCCCCAATTGTATTATTCGTAAAGAAATAATTAATGCCTTATTTATTAATCTAAATTCTTATAAGAAAATTATTTTGATTGTAGAAAGGAGGAAAACGGCAGAGAATGCCCCTTGTTTCATGCGAGACTGTGGATGCAGGTCACTTGAGAAGCAGCAACAAAAAAGAAAGATGATAGGATTTTAGTAAAAATTTTGGACAAAGATTGCGTTGCTATTGAGGTGAAGTACCATATGAAGTGCTACAAGAACTACACTAACTTTTTGTATAGACAGGAGGAAAGTTGTGAAGCTAGTTCAACACCATTGTACAATGCAGGATATGAACAATTTTGTGAAGAAGTAGTAGAAAATCTCATTACGAATAAGCGGATTACGTATATGTCCCGACTTCATGGAAAGTTTATCAAGATTGTCAAGAGAGTAGAAGGAGAAGATGCCAAGAGCTTTCGGAAATCCAGACTGAAGCAGTGGTTAATGAAGTCATATCCCCAACTAGTATTTGTTATCCCAAGCCACCGAAATGTGAGTGAAATTGTTTTTGCTGAAAATCTTTGTGCTGAAGACATTCTAAAGGACAGTGAACACAATGATATTAGTGATAGTGATAGTGGGAAGATGATGATGATGATCATATCGCGAACCCAACACAGCCCACACTCAACGAGCTACAAGTTCTCTATCATGCCTCTATGTTGCTTAAGAAAAAGCTGTCTACCGTTCAAGGACTTGTGACCCCTTGGCCTCCTTTAGCTGCAAACATAACTGATGAAAATGTGAAGAAAATAGTTGACCCAACTTTATTCAACTTTTTTGCCTGGACGCTTGGGTTCTCTGCTGATGCACAGATGTCTTCATATGTGGCTGTGACAGACAAGCAAAAATCGAGGATTAACTCCTTGGTACAAGATATGGTTCTCATTGGGTCGGATGGAAGGAAACTCACACCAAAGAATCTCTCGTTAGCGATGGCAATCCGGCAGCTGACTGGATCATCGAAAGTCATCGAGTTACTAAATCAGTTTGGTCATTGCTTGTCCCATAACTTTGTCCTTCGCCATGAAACTGCACTGGCTGAGCTGAGTACATTGCATAACAGTACTATGCCATCTGGTGTAAGAAAACATCAAGATGTCACAATTGCTTGGGACAACGATGATTTTTTAGAAGATACGAAAACGGGAAAGGAAACCACCCACGTCACAGGCGGCATTCTCATCCAGAGAGATTGTGTTGATGTCATAGATGATAGTCCACCACGAGAAAGTTTAGGCAGATCCTCCTCATTGAAGCCTGTTGATGATCCAATTGTTCCTTATGTACTGGGTCGGAAAGTCACCATAAACCTCATCAGTGCACTTGAAGGGCGCGACCTTTCTGAGGAAGCCCACAATCAACCTCAAGATCGTGCAAGGAAACTTGATTTCTCGTTAATCATTAGCCGTCTTCAGCCCAACATGCAGTTGCCAAATTGGACGGGTTGTAATACATTACTGCGTAATGATAGGATCCCAACGCTGTCTAGAGTCGTCTATTTGCCTATTATCAATGCACCTGCCTCTGAATACTCGACGATCAACGCCATCCTTCAGAGAAGCACAGAAATTGCTAACAAAGTTGGTGTGAGGTATGCCTGTCTTGTGTTTGATGAAGCAATCTACTCCAAAGTTCAACAGATACGATGGAAACATGGTTCATACTTAGATCGCTTTATCGTACGATTGGGTGAATTCCATATGGCCATGGCCTTCTGTGGGGCGATTGCAAAGCTTTTTGGGGATGCAGGTTTGAAGGTTTGACCACTTAAATGTTGTTTCAAATTCTCATCACTAACATACAGTATGCTATATTACAGTAGCCAGGTGAAATACATTTATTCATGATTAAACTCTCTCTTTTAGGATTTATTAATTGAAGCTGACCTTGTGGCGGAAGGGTCTGTGAAGGAGTACTCTCAGGAAAGCATTATAATAGAAGCATACGAACACACAAAGTCCTTTATGAGGCATTTATGCTCATGCTATTCAGGTCTTTCCTGGAATCGTTGCCTGAACAACGTCAGGTTGAAATCAACAATTTTATTGGTAAGTAATGTATCATGATGAGAAGAGCTTGTTTTTCAGTGTACATCAACTTTGATCATTCTCAGTATTTTTCTTGTTTTAGTAAACACAATGATCCTTTTCTTTCTTTGAGCCTAATTTGTTAGTCCGTACCTCGAACATGGGTGATTCGATTTTTGTCCTTTTCTTTTTAGGATGTATGAGAGAATCATTTCCTCGAACGGAGTTTGAAGATCACGCACTTTCAACAGAACTTGATTTGCTGTTGAATGATTTCAACGATTACGTGGAGGCAAAGTCGTCAGTCAACCGTACAATGGCATATTGGCTACATTATTTACAGATGGTCCAAGTTCTTCTTCATTTCATCCGTGCCACCAGAGAAAATGACTGGACCCTTCACCTATCAGCAGTTCGTTCCATGCTTCCATGGTTTTTTGCAGCAGATCGTGTAAATTATGCACGCTATGGTTCAATTTACTGGTTGGAAATGATTTCATTAGAAACATCACATACAGGTTATACTAAAATTAAACATTTACATTTACAATTATTGTAAAGTATACTGTTAAGATCTTCCTAGTTCTGAAAACTGTTTACTAATGTATATATGTTCATGCATGTTTACCATTAATGGATTGAGTTCAACTAATAACATGCAGCAATATTTTATGAAAGTAGGGGTGGGCCCAAAAGTAAAAAAAATAATTCTGTGATATTATTTGTTTAAGGGGCTACTCAGGGAATTGTCGAAAATTGGACATGCCAAAGACAAATTGACCACGGTTTTTCTTCGATACCATGTGACCAAGCAATGGAACAAACGTTTAATCGAGACTCCAAAACAAAAGGAGGTATATACAGAGTAACACACTTATTATAATATCCATTCCAATTTAACAACATTAATATATGGCTTAAAATATTTGGATATTGTATGCGAGCGACTTCAACAACAATACATTTAATTAATTTCCATAGGTATTGTTGGTTTTACACTCAATCGGTCAGCAGTTCAACGGTGGATCTTGGCTCAACCAGAGAGAGGGTCTATTAGTAGACAATGTTATGCTCTTGCTGGTCTTGCAGACGAAAGAAGGTACCGTTCTGAGCTAGTCTGACAATTTACTTTTATAGGTGCATCTATGTATTTCACTTTCCAATGAGTAACAGTAACGATTATTATCGAAAAATGACTTGCTTTGTAATAAAGTTCTTAGTTGGCTTTGCGCTTGCTTTTTCACAATTATGTTGTAAATACCAGCATACACTGTGCTAATCGCGGCTCATTTCTACAGATCACGAAAGGATCTGGATTCCAGCCAAATAAAATTTCACAATGGCGAGGTTGCAGGTGTTATTGAGACAGTGTCGAACATGACCAATCCATTTGACGATGACCTTGAAGACCTTGTCAACATCAGCAGTGGTGAAATTGCTACTCCTTCGGTATCTGACGACCTTTGAAGTGCCTCGAAATTGGCGAACAGAAATTCAACGAATTTGTCACACAGAAAGTAACTAGCGAACAACCTGATATATTTACAACAATACCAAAGACAAATTTGAATACCTTTTCGAAAAAACCAGCAAATACTCGTGTTACGACAAAACAAGGTAAACTGGTTGATCTGCAGAATGATTCCAAGTTTATTTCTCGTTTATTGGCAATTGGTCAATCTCGCCAGCTTGACATGAAAGAACTTATGAAATACAGTTTGAGAAAGTACCCTGCACCATTTGCAACGAGTGATGGGCGTCTCGTAAAACCCCAAAGTGCAAGCTTATTCACGAATTACTACGTGGAAATGACAGTAGCTCTACACCTTCAGGAAGAACCGATGTCTTATTGATTGATGGACTTGCTCTACTACAAACGATGAAAGATATTCCAGAAACTTTTGGAAGATTAGCTGAGAAAATTCTACATAGTATTATCAGTTCTGCAAGAATGGTTAATGCAACGAGTGGATTTCGTGTGCGATACGTACCCCTTGTTAGCATCAAGAATATAGAGAGGGAAAGGAGATCATCGGCGGGTGTTACACGGATTCGTATTGGCAGTGCGAACAAAAAGTCCCACGCCAATTCAAAAATTCTTGTCTTTGGGAGAAAACAAGACGTCCTTGGTTGAATTTATTTTCCAGCACCTCACCTCTTGATCTGACGGGAGAAATACGTGGTATAAAGATGTTTTCACCCATGGTCCGGACTGTCATGAATTATATGTTGATTGTAACAATGCTTTACATGTGAATGTCGTCCAAGAGTTGTTCTCCAATCAAGAAGAGGCGGATACCAGATTGATTCTCCATGCGCACCATGCCTCCTCAGACCATGAGACCACTACGATTCGTAGTCCTGACACAGACGTCTTCATCTTGCTGTTGTATCACAGGACTGAACTCAGCACATCACTAATTTTGGACACTGGGTCTGGTAATAACAGAAAGTTAATCGACGTCGGGGAAGTATATGATCGGTTAGGTTCCCGATTGTGCAAAGCATTAATGGGCTTCCATGCTTTTACTGGTTAGTGTTATTAATCCAACTTATCATGTATATTTTCCTAAATTACCGTGCTCATTATCTTTAAAAATCTTTAAAATTACAAAAATGGCATTTCTTTTATGTTGTCAGGATGCGACAGTACCAGCGCGTTTCAAGGAAAGGGTAGTTAACCTGCCTTAAGGTGTTAGAGAAGAGTCCTGATTTTGTAGATTCATTCACGAATCTTGGATCTTGCTTTACACCAAGTTCGAATTTGGAAGACGCACTTGAAGTTTTCGTGTGTCGTCTCTACAAGCAAGATGTTGACACCGTCAATGAAGCAAGGTTCAAATTATTCTGTTTGGGAAAGTATGGTGGTAATCAAATGCCATGCACGAAGGATGCTCTTAGTAAGCATGTGAAACGAGCTGCTTATCAAGCAGCCATCTGGTACAAGGCACTACAACCCGTTGTGGAGTATCCAGAGATCACCAACCATGGCTGGCTGGTAGAAAGTGAAACGAACGTGTACATTGATTGGATGGATCTTCCGCCGGCTCCAGATGGTATTTTAGAAAATGTAGATTGTTCCTGTAAGAAAGGCTGCTCCACTAATCGCTGCTCATGCTTTAAAGCAGGTTTATCGTGTACGAGCCTGTGCAAATGCCAAGATTGCACAAACGGAAATAACAGATGCAACGAAAATGATGATAGTGACAGTGGGAGCAGTTGCTTTGAAAGTGATGAGGAAAGTGAGGGTGACTGATATGCAGCAACAAGTATAATATCTTATACTTATGACGCATTCGTTTGACCATTTCGGAATAAGAATATATACCAAGGGCTAATAAAATTATTATCAACGTCAGTGACTGGCGCCATATTGTTATAGTTGTTTTTAGAACGCTCCCTCTTACTTTATCGTTTTCAGTGAAATTTTAACATAGATTTGCTGCAAAAGTGTTATAATGTTTATTGTAGCGTCATTAATCTGCATTATTATGCTCCCTGTAGCAGAATGCTGGGAATATACCCCGGGTACATGAAATTTGAGTCAATCGAAATGGTATTCTGACTAATAAATGCCATTGATATCAAGTATTCTGATACGAAATGCGGTCAAATGACTCCGTCAAATTCGTTTCACCTTCTCGTGTCAAAGTAGTTTAAAAAGTTGATTAATGGAGTACTTTGTATTTGTGATGGTGTATTATACAGTGATCAAATATGAAGTTTGGCAATCATTGTGTTGAATGTGTTTTACCATTAGGAAAGTGTAGTCAGTGGGATATATGAACACGAATAGTGTCACAGAGTGAGTTCATAATCGTCCCCATGCAGCGCTTACTCTGCAATTATTCCTTTATTTGCCACAGTAAAGTCCTGGACATCGGCCTTGCGTCGGCAAAAGCTTCACTGGTTGCGCCCGAAGTAAGCACCGAGGTACCAGCGGATGTATATCAGGCGCTCTGTAAATCTTTTTGTCCTATATACCACAGCCCAAAAACGCTGACTAATTATTTTTCAAAAACTTCGGCAATCTATAACTCGGTAGTGAATGATTGAAACTCATTGCCCCAATATAGTTTTTTTCTCCAATTTCATGTATCTATCCGATAGCATTAAGCATTTTTCGAAATTCGAACATTTTTACTTTTCGAAGGTATCGATGACGTCATAATCAGAATATGGTCGATTTCTCCTTATTGTGCACACTTATGACTGAGGGCCTTTTTGATTATTCATTGTGACCGGTTTCTCTACAGGATCATGAAAGAAATTCTTAGTCTCGCGATGGGTGCAACGGAAATCATTTTCTAGGCACATTTTTAACTTACAGGTGACGGCCTATAGTCCTCTTTTGAATAATTTGCACCTAGACAATCTTTGTTTACGACGCAAAAAGATTAAGGCTGGAATTATGTTTAAAATAGTCAATGGTGATGCACCATCTTACCTACAAAATCTTTTCTCTGTTCACGACAGTGGGTACAACTTAAGAAACTCTGAAATAAAGCTAAATTTGCCCAAGCCACGAACTAACTATTTAAAACGAAGCCTTTGTTATACTGGAGCCTTATTATGGAATAATCTGCCTCAAGATATACGAATGCTTCGTTCGTTACCACTATTTAAGAATTCCTTAAATTATTACTATAATTTGTAAAATGACTCCCACACGGCAAACTTGGAAATCAGTTGTAATTATTTTTCCTATCTAATTAATGTACTGAAGTTTTTACCGTGTCAAAATAAAGTTTTATTGTATTGTATTGTATTGTAGTCTCAAATATTATGTGGTGTTCAAATGGAGTTGAATCTTTAAAACAATTCTGAATGCTCCAACCTAGCCTGCGGGCAGTTTGGCCCCAACCCGGAATCGAACCCAAGGTCTTTCGTTTAATCAGGGCGGTTTAATATACCAAGTAGCGCTCTGACCACCGAGCTATGTCATGGGATGCCGGTTTTTGAATGTAAAGTTAGGGGGTGGTAATCATCCTTTCTTGCAGCTTAGACGCTTAGTGCTGAATTGCAAGGGAAGTAGTTCAAACGTGAACATGTCAAAGGCTTACTAGGGCGCATTCGGCTGCCACCATGCGATCCATGGCTGATCACGGAGCACAGCTAAGGTGGACGAGTTAGTTTTTGGCGAGGAAGGAAAATCTTAGGATATCTTAAAATCTCGGAGAAAAACACTCGAAGCACACAGGAGAGAATCAACCTGCACGACGGTTTTCAAGCACAATCTGTGGTAGTCACCCTAAGTAATACCCGATCCTAGACTTACAGAAGCAGGCCGAACTCTTCCATCCGTGCTTTCCCTAGGAGTCTAATCAAAACGGTCAATTGCCATACCAACCTGTCCAAGGTGACAACAGTGCTATTTTCCACTGAATTCAAAACTTTGGAAATTCTTTCTCCTTCGTAACCTAAATATTTCAAGCATGACGGTTATATACACGTCAATAAAATACTTTCAGTTATCGGTATATGTTAGATGGAATATACTAAGCTTTAAAGTGCATATATGCATGCATCCATGGCAATTTGTCATGTTATGCCAATGCAATTATACCATATACTTGGACCAGTTAGCTAGCATTGCATGCAGCCCTTTTGTGTTCTTGTTTTTTGTAGAAAGAACGGTCGATATACTTGCTTTGGAAAATTCGTTCATGAGACGGAGATGTTTGCTTTTAAACGTTGTACTCGAAAATCAAATTAATTCATACGACGTGCAGTTTATTTTAAAATGATTTTACATGATCGTAGGGGCAAGATTTCAAACATTAAACTATACAGCATATGTACGGTTACATAATTACTACTGGCTTGGACCCGCGACGTTTTTGTCAAACACGTATTCAGGGTCTTTTATATACAGTATTATATACAGTACAGTACAGTACAGTACAGTACAGTACAGTACAGTACAGTACAGTACAGTATTATATACAGTACAGTACAGTACAGTGTAGAACAGTAACTTCAAAGAAGTCTCCCTCGCAGCCGCTCTTTGTGTCGTACCTCCCGAAAGAGCGGCTGTGAAGGAGACTATACTTCAAAGGAGGTTTGCGGTGAAAAGTGAGTGGGAATAAGGATAAGTTTCTCCAATTCTCCATGAACTTTACAGGGTTGCTTCCTTGTACTTACAGTATTAAGTCTAAAACCGCCAAATATCGCGTTGAGTATTGCAAAATCATATCAAATCTAGAGGAAGCCATCTTAAATTTCATATCAGCTGGTTTTCTTACCTGCGCCCCAACGAAGATAACGAGAAAGATCATTTCCAGTTCCTAGTTGAAATTAATTTAACATTGATATTAAAAGTTTTAAAATACCAAACACAGAAATTTACAGCGAAAAACATTTCGGCAAATATAGCTAATTAATTTTCTCTTTTGCAATGACGAACAACACTAAAATAATTTCAATAGGATTCTTTAAACTTCTAATATCAGTATAGAATGTAAGTTGAAAGTATTTTAACAGACTATATAAGTACTGAACTGAAAACCTTTCAGCCTAAACTAAATCGCTAAAGAGAAGATCCTAGATGAGAAATCTAAACACCTTAAACCTGCTTTAACACAAATAAGCACTTACCAAGTGGTAATATAGCGACAGGAGGCAACTGTGACAAGCCAAGTTTATCTTATAAATGAATTAGAGAGAATAGTTTATTAAGATTACAAACACTGTTTCATGGGCAAAACAAGAAAAGTATAAGTTCACGGCAAACAGATATTAAGCCCGTTTTCCACTAGACGAATTTGTTCGCGCGAAGCGACTTTTTCCTTTCTCGGCATCGCATACACGTCGGCAAGGTCAAGCCAAGTTTAGGTGAAGGAATACACCCTTCAGGAAAGTATGGAAAGTATGGAAAGTATGGAAAGTATGTCGTCTTTACGGCAATAGAGGATCATTTCCTCCTCTTGAGACCTTATATAATAATAATAATAATAATAATGGAAACTTTATTAATTACGATCAATGTTTACATACTGCAGTGATAAACCTCTCTTTACAGGTAGTTTACCAGTGTCTACTTGAATTAACTTTATATATATGACAAAAATATTAGTATGACATTAGTTGTGGGTTATCCCATTCTTTGTTACGTTTACAGAATATATAATATGAGGACCTGACACAAGTGTTAATAATTTTCCTAATAAAGTACTTTCTACATTGCTCATCAAATTTCAGATCTTTCAACATTTCAACAAAGTCCAGCGATGATCGACTGAAAACTCCCTGTGAACTGATAGATTTATAAATTTTACTTTTTCATAATTTTTATTCTGTTCGTTAATTAGTTCTTGATATTTTTGTCTTTTACGGGTTACATTAGTAAGATTAGATTCAAATCCGACAGTAAGTTGAAGTTCGAGCATATAAATACATTTGTTTTCAATTGTTACTAAAAGATCAGGACGTAATCTATCCCCGGTGATAACAGATGGACTGATGTAGCCAGGGGATGAGAACAGAATCATGTCGCCACGTAAACATCCTTCATTTAGGTAGGTCTTGCAGCCAGCGACGACGTGAAGTAATGTTTCGGGTTCCAAACAGAATGAGCATTCGGATGTTGATGATATTCCCCATTTCAAAAGGTTTTTGCGAGTCGGAAGCGTGTTATTTATATACCGGATGGTGAAGTTAAATATCTTCTTAGGAAGTTTACTTTGGACTGAGGACCATATGGAGTTGAATGAGAGGGTCGAATATTTCATGTTGTTGGAGAAGAATGAGCCTTGTGAAATGAGGTGAGCCTTTCTTCGTGCTCTTTCCTGATGGTGTTTAATACGTCCTTAGTGTTTTTGTATGTGTCATATTGTACATTTTTGTCATTACTGGTGTCCCTCCATAGGTTATTGATGTCTCCATTTGGGATTACTTTAAAGCTTTCCGAAAAACAGTTTGACATTGAAGGAATTTAGTTGAAGGGAGAATGACATTTAAACCAAATCTATTATGGGGAAGCAGGACGTTACTAAGGGTCGCAAAAATAGGAAGCTCAAGCCATTTTCGGATATATTTCGATGCGATGCTATCTAGTTTTTCATTTACCCAGATTTTGCCTATATAAGTTCCAAGAGATTTTTGAAAGCACATATCGACTGTACAAGAGAATTTTGTTTTTCGGATTTAATGCGTAATGGTAGTTCATCAATTTCATTTAGTATATTAGTGAATATATCATATACTTGAGATTTGTGATCTTCGTCAGACATGTTAAAGTCGAAGTAGCGACCTATAAGTAGCGAAATGATTTACCAATTTCAACACGTGGTACAAGACTGTTATTTAAAAATAGTTTCGGAAGATATTGGGTCAATTTTGTAAATTATTTCTTAATACCAAATGTTGAACATTTATCTACACGTATTATCATATTGGCCCACTGACACCAAATTGTAAAACGATTTAGGAGCATCTGATTTTATTTTCCTTGGCCACTAAGAACGGCCGCGTCGTCTGCGAACTGGAACCAATGGATTGGATTTAATGGGTGCCATTTTCACTTAATTTCCAAAATCCAAGTTGACGGTAATTTTCGGATTTAATGTGTTGGATAAAAGTATTGAAGGACATATTAAATAGAAGAGGGCTGAGACAATCCCCTTGGAGAACGCCACAACCAACTGTAATGAAGGGGGTGTTGAACTGTTCAGTTATGATAGAAGTTTGGAAATCAGTGTAAAGGCTAGGGATAAGATTCTTTATGTGATCGGGAATGTGATGATATTCAAGAACTTCAATCTATCTAAGAATATAAGTCGATATTTACAATAATATGAATAAAAGTTAGTTATTTAAGAGAGAAAGTCTATTTAAAATGTTAATAGTATTTAAAGGTAAAAATTCTTCTGCATTTTTGGTTCTGCAGAACTTGAAATTTTGACACATAAGTACTTCTTCGGCTTTATCTGTAAGCGCATATTACACTTTTGGTCTGCGTTTGTTGGTAGTAACACATGCAAAGGATGATTTGATTTTTCACATATGATATTCCTTTTATTATTATCAATCCCAGCTAACTGTAGAGCTTCCAAGTATGTTTCAGCAGATGGAAAAATTATTTTCATAGCTCTTTTCTGTATTCAAGCTTATCAGACAAAAGTCCTGATATCGATTGCCACACTGGTACAGCATATTCCAAGATCGGTCGAACGGTAGATAGATAAACCTTTAAGATACTTAATGGGGCAACACCAGCTCTACGCAAAACTTGTAAGGAATAGAGCCTTTTACATGCCTTTTTATGTATATAATCTATGTGCATGGTATTCCAAAATTATTCAAAGAAGATCCGAGCAGCTGCATTTCCACGATCTATTGCCTCAAAGATAGCCTGTAATAAATAAATCAGGGCATCAGTTGCTGAGTGTCCTTTTCGGGCATATTGCCTTAAGTCAATCTTGCCTTCCAACTGTGGAATTAATGTTGCGAGGGTAAAGCTCTCCATAATCTTAGCCAACGTGCGAGTAAGCGAACCGGAGCAAGCTCAAAGGCGAAATCCTTCAAAAGTTTATTTGGAATATTATCTGGTCCAACGGCCTTGGTGGTATTTATTGAGGATAGCGAATGATAAACTTCATGCTATGTTACTAGTAAATCTTCTGGAACTCGTGTGGTGGTGGGCCTCTAGACACCAACGGTTCAAAACCATCGGTTAGGCCAACGAAGATGTCATTTACCGTGTTTGCTAGAGATTTAACGTCCGTATACTCTTCGAGGAATTGATGGTGGCACTCCTGTTGTATATCCTGACCAGAAAGTCTTTTAATCTCTCACCACCATTTGCTGGGATTTGTGTATTCCAGTTTAGAAACTCTGTTATTATAATAATGGTTTTTGGCCATTTTTATTTCACGTTGTACCTTATTTCTCCAAAATTTAAAGATTGACGAGTCTTTCCCATATCGAATAAATGCAATTTGGCGTTTATCGATCGAATTTTTTCTGCTGTTCGTGATCGTGTTTGTGTTCTGCTCCCATCTCTTACTGTTTTGTCCCAGGTTGTGCTATGCGATGTTGCAAAGCGGAGGGATTATAATACTTATTTTGATTCGTTATATTATTGTAAGATAATCGTTCTGGTGCTCTTTTGTGGTCCCATTTTGTTGAATCTGTTAATACTCCCTTTGGTCTTCTCTGATTAATTAATGAGACGTTGCTCATATAGCCTTTTATCTTGTTGTTCGTAAGATATTTACGAAATTATACGTAACTGATAGAAACAATAACTGCATGATGGAACCAACAACTAGAGGAAAAGCTCTAAAGCTAAAATCTCAAACACGAAAACAAAGATCTAAGACGTACTTTTCGGAAATTTGTACTTTAATTTGTACTTTACGTCTATTTACATAAACCAGAGTGGTGAAACATGTTAAGAAAATACATGTTAAACAGAATGGGAATTGAGAAATATTCATGAATTGACTAGAGACAAGTGACACATCAAATGAACTTTATGTCTTACCCCATGAGCAAACACAAACAAACAAGTGTTTCTATCTTCAATGATAATGATATATTTGATGTCGATTACATAGGGTGTGGTTGCCTCATGATATACAGAGGGTGGACAAAAAAAGTGGCTCCCCCCTATAAAGTAAGTCTCACTATTTTTTTTAAGAAATTGCTTATAAATATTATGTATTTGTATGTGTTTGTACAGTTTTGTGGACATAGGAGTCAAAATTGTTATTCTAAGCTATAAATCGAAAGATAAATTGGATTTTGAGGGTTTTTACATGAAATTCAAAATTGTGGTACTTAGGCAAAATCCTACCGAAATTGTTGAATTCTTGCACAACAATTGGTTTACCCAGCGCAAAATGTCACAACTTTGGGAAAAAAGTTGAAATTATGAAACGACTAACTGAAAGTAAAATTCATATCATGCATGTAGGCAAATTTGACCTACTTAGAGTTTAACTGTATAAGTGTTGAATTTTGAGTATAATTATGGTAAGAAATAGAACTCCCCAAATCCAAGTATACTGAAAAGTACATCACTCGTGATCAAAGTTATAACGCATTGCCTAGTTAAAGTCATGTATTTCAATTCCATATTGATAGAAATCCTCTAATCAATGAAGTACAGTGTAGTTGGATGCATAGAATGATATACATATTCATCTAACTTTGGGCAAATCTCTAGAAGGATTTAATCACGTATAAAAAAGTTACGAAAATTTGCTACATCACAAGTGTTAATTTGTGCAGAGTATAATATTTTCTTTGCAAATAATTCAATAATTTGGTGCATTTTTGGTTAAAAACGTATATCTTAAACTTCGAATTGAAACCTCCTAAACGCCATCTCGTTGCTCAGAATATCAATTTGAACTAACAAGTCCGAATATAAACTGCCCATATATATATATAACATAAACATACCATTTAGCAATTATAAATGATCAAAATAGCAATTTTATTACTTTTTATGAGGGGGTCACTTCTTTTTGTCCACCCCCCTGTACGTGCTCGAAAACCAAGGTCAAAGGGATAGTTTTTGGTGAGGGAGAAAAGCGGTGGACCCGAGAAAAACCTTTGAAGCACAGGAGAGAACCAACCCCACTCTACTTACATGAGTTTTCAAGTATGCTAGGCCTTTGACCTACAGTAGCACGCTTAATTCAGCGGTAAGAGGCAGCGCGATAATCGCCACTTGCCACCCCAGCTTCAATGACTTACCCAATGAGGCTAACACCCAACCAGCAGTGCCATCTCCGCCACAACACAAGATATGGAAATTCGGCACACTCGAGAAAAATTTTAACCTGTAATTAAAGAAAGAGCTTTAAATATTTGAAGTCTAAATATGGCACAGTTTCTATAAAATCTATATTTACCTGAATCTGTCAACTCACCCTGGTGTTGGTCCTCCGTCTGCAAGATTGAAAACTTGTCTTGGATTTAAAAGATATTGACATTTCCATAGTAATCTATATGCAAGAGAGACCATACTTTATATTCCTTCATTTCCTTGCAATACATCCTTTCGGAAAATGCATCACCTTGGCCGTTTTCATGAGGAAGATAATAGCACAGATGATAATATTGGCTTTAGAGCCTTTTACCTTGCTACATGAGTACATGTGTTTACGACATCACACGGTTATAACAGACTCAGATATAAAGTAAAACCATTCATATAATGACAACACCAGTAACGACAGTAAATGTTCAAAGCCAAGGTCTCTATCATGAAAGCGAGGCTATATAGCCAAGATGACGTACTCTACGCGGAAGTGTGCATTGACTAAAACATTATGAACAATTGAACGAAACTAACTATATTTATATGGCTAGTTTCTATCTAAACTGCATTCCCCAGAGGTCCAGTAAGAGCCATTCTTTATTGGTCCAGTGTTACTACAAGAGGAAACCGGAGTACCCAGAGAAAATCTGCGGTAAGAAGGACAGTCTAACTTGAACACTCTTCTCACATGTGATTAAGGTGATAAAACTGCATAGGCTCTGGAATAAGTTAGCTCCGCAGAAGTGAAAAGCACATGTATGTATGTATGTATGTATGTGCCACCTACAACTCGCACAGTTACATGATTTGTTAGTTTTGTCCAAACAAGTAGTGTATTAGTGCTCAACAAGGAAAGAATGACGTAAAGCTCATATAAACATTCTTTCATACCTTGTTCCTTGACGCCCGCCACTTTTCGGGTTAATAAATACAGCCAGAGGATGTGTGTTGCGAAGAGGGGTCACCTAAATTACAGGAAATGTTCACTTTCCTGACTATCAAACGGTTACGTTATACATGTGACGGGCATTAAACATTCGCTCAAAGGAAATAACTTGTTAAGTTATGGTTAACGTTAGTTTGATTGATTTATTATTTCACGTAACGGCCTTTTCCCCATAAAAGAACAGTATTTCATTTAGATCTTCCTACTAACTCTCGTGATGAAGAGCCTTTGCTCGAAACAAGTCAAGATGTATTTTTATTTTTTTGCGGTCCGGTATCCAGTTAAATGGTGCGTTTTGATTCGCTAACGAGCGGTCCGGTATCCTGCTATCCGGACCGGATTCCGGACCGTTGCGTGAGCAAAACAAAACAAAACAAAATTTGCAAATTTCGCAAATATTCAAGGTTTTAAATGCTATTTTTAAAAAAATATTTATGATTGTTTTATAAACTTTACACCAAAATGTACAGTGAAGACGATAGTCACAGTAAATTCTATTACCTAAGTGAATTCTATTACCCAGACGAGATGGAAAAAGAAAACAACTTACAAATTTGATTTATTAGACCGCTAAAAATAAAAATGTTATTTAATGGCTTAGCTCGGTCCGGATAGGGGAATACTGTGCCCTCAGTGTGAAAACGGCCATCGGCCTTCGGCCTCGGGCCGTTTTCACCACTTCGGGCACAGTATTCCCTTATCCGGACCGAGCTAAGCCATTAAATAACATATATATCTTTCAGATAGAGTGACTGTCGTGTACGGTGTACTGTCTTATAAGTCTTGTATACTTTTTGACAAAAACTGATTTATCAGTTAAGGCTACATAACTTCACTACGACGGATCCCGATACTCCTACTGTACGTTACCTTAGTGCACGGTGGCAAAAACCACAAAATTACGGTAGTAATAATGTATAAACCTGAATTGGCATTCCGTCCAAGTTTAAAACTGTATTGCTGGTTGATCGAGATGTCTCTTTGTCATTTCCTTTGTTTTTATTCTATAAAAGAAATCAAACATCGTAACACTATAAAGTAACAAAATATATATACCAGTGTTTGCTCTATATCACAGTGTTTGAGTTTCAGGTGAGGCCGGCTAATGAAATAGTGTAAGGTACGGTCTTATGGGGCATGCAGCAGATGGTGATCCACTTCAGAGATGTTGACACTTACAGTAGTTATGTAGGAGCAAGAAAATGAGATCTCTCCATTATCTATTTAACACCAAATACAAGGCTACTGTAGTCAAGTTATGAAAATAATTGACATTATTTTATCCTTCTGGTAACTTCAAGACACCATCTACTGCACGATCTTACCATCCATCTACTGTATATATTGACGTAGTAACTCACCATGCCAGCAGGATGAATACTTGTTGGCGGCAAAATATGAAGACGATGTTCACCAAGATCACATTCCAACTGCGTTTGAGAAACACATTTATTGTGGATCTGAAAATGAATAAAATTTAATGTTTGCACTTGCATAACAAATACATGCATATATTGGTTAGACAATTGCTCTTTTTTATGCTCAGGGCAGATAAATAAAGTCTTTAACAAGCGTTCGTAGCCTTATTATACAGTATATAGCTGATTAGCTTAGTAACTAATAGATCACGTGATCTTTGTAAATGATGAATATGCAACAGATTTCGTGCGAAAAGGTCTATTAACCAAATTAGCATTACATTTGTGCTTTGATATGTCTAAGGAATGAGATCTGTAGCAACGATAATAGTTAGCAACCTAAATAAGCACCCCTAATACTGTATTTCGCGCCACTGTACAAATAACGTGAGACTACGCGATCCAAATTCGGACCGTACTCAAATTTGCATCACTTCGCATTTCGAGTTCACACGAGACGCATGAAACCAGCGCGAATTCGAGCACGGCTAACCTTATGAATTCGAATGAATCGTGGGAACAGACGAAACCGGACGAATTTGCGCACGTACAAAGAAACATTGAATTGTAAAAATTCTACAAAAATCGTGCTACTGTGCTTACCGTAATATGACACCAAGCACAATGTAATCCTGACAGTGAGTGACTATTCTTGATCGTTTTGCCACATTTCCGACATTTCCCAGAACAGTTACCCTCGACCCAGTGATGATCCATGGCCTAGGAAAAACAAAGCCGAGGTACAATATCTCAGATGTATAAAGATTTTATCGTGCACAATTGTAAGCATGAAATTGTACATTATATATATATATGTACACAGTATTATACAGTATGCGATTTGCCTTCATTTTCAAATGTATAAATTATTCGGCTCGTGCAGTCGCGCGAGAATATGACGTCATTCTAAGTAATCCGCCATTCTGGGTGGCATTATCGTGGATTTCATCGAAATGCTTAATAGTTAGCACTTAATCAGATGAATCTCAGTGATTATAGTGCAGTACTGCAGTATGTACAGTACATTCACATTCAAGTCAAACAAAAACAAAAGAAACAAACCAAAACAAAAAAGCAAACTAAAATCAAAGCTGACAATGATAAAAACACGGCAGTACCCGATTCTGTAGTACATGTATGGCGTAATTAGGTAAGACGATTTTGAATTACACACGCTGTTGATTCTAATATTGGGGTCAAATATTAGCAAAGTCGACTGTTTAGTATAGTATATGATGTGGTTTAGTATGGTGTATATGCTATATGGCAATATACAGTGCTTGATACTTCTACAAGCAAGGACTAGTGTACAGGATTACAAGTTGTCTTACCAATTTTGCACTTCTTTTAGTTTTAACATAAGTGTTGATACACGAAGCAGGAACTCTGTTTACACATCTTTCATGGACAGTGAATTTACAGACTAAAATGAAATAACAGTATTTAAGCATAAGTTGGTACTTCTCTATCAGTTGGAGGAAACAAAATTGCGACTCTATATATTTACGACAGAAGCACTGGCGAAATCGTGGAGCAAATTTGTTGAGCAGTCTAGCAACCATTGACCTTGATTTGGTGCAATCTGTGCTCACTGTTGACTGTTGACTGTTGACTGTGTTTATTGTCAACACCTTTAATGTCATGCAATTGTATCTCATTCTGGCTATTGTCGATTAGATACAGTACCGAAGCTAATTTACACGCGTGCACATTCGATCGAGTTTTAATCTGAGCTCCTGGTTGTTACGTGTTTAAATATATCATAATCATCATCATTCATGTCAAATCGGATGTAGATAATTTAATTGGAAAATAAATGCTACTTACATATACACTGTAGACCTTGTCTTCCACGAAAACCACGCCCAGTTAAAGCACAATGACACATGTTGCAATGTGCAGGTCTACTGAAATGTTTCTGACGCCACTACAGAATGTTAGATACACAAAATAGTTCATATAGTGTATAACGTCGTAGTTATGCAACAGGGATGTTAATGTGACGTGTGTTTACGTTGTACGGTATAAAAGCTCTTCTGGTGATGAACTCGACTACATAGTACAATGACAACAGATAGAGTCCACATAGTACAGAGTGAATCTCTACAGAATCTAAACTTTCACGGCGACATTGGTTCTACTGTTATATGTACAGTATGAAATGAGATGAGAAACTATTTTTCTCAAACTCATTAATAATTCATTAGCAATTTACTCAATCAGACAGCTCCATTCCGTCACGTGAATGGGCTTTCATACCTGGTAAAACACTGCATCAAACACTAGTGTTTGATAATCAAATACTAGTGTTTCATTCATCGTAATTTAACAAAAAATCAATCCGATTGTCCTAAAACGGTGCCTGATTGGTTCACTGCCTTTCGTTTTGAGAAGCCATTTCAAAAACTCGTTCTGCGTGTTTGATCACAGTAACAAAACACTCGAAAGCTAATGAATCTCTCGGGGCTTCGCCCCTCGAGATTCATTAGCATTCTCGTGTTTTGATACCGTGATCAAACACTCAAACTCGTTTCTGAAATAGTACATCAGATTTGCTGCCCCAAACAGTACAACAACGGACAGGCTTGTCTTTGAGAAACTTTGCAAACTTTACATTGTACAAGTCAAGAACAGAAGATTTAAAAAATTCGTTCTTTCCCTCAGCAACGTTTTTGTAGAACAATCTCGAGCCTAAAGATCGTAATTCATCCTCTGTCAAAGTGCTTAAACGCTCAGCGTCAATTTTTGATATTCAAAAATATAATAGGTTGTATGATTTTACAAATGATAGGTTTTCTTCAATCTTACATACTCGTCTGCGTTTAGGTTGTTGTGGTTTAAATTATTATTTGTTTAAGATAAATTGTATTTCGTCTTCTATGTGTGCTTGTAACACGGAGCACGAATCAGTGGCTCATTACTTGTTAAAATGTCCCCGATATGCTGTTATTAGACATAACTTTCTCTCGGGTGCTGCACAAGTTTTTGGCAATGACTGGTATCTCTTGTCAGATTTGCAAAAAGTAAATATTTTTCTTTTTGGTTCTACGGATTTGAATGTTTCTGAAAATCAGAATATTTTTAAATTTGTCCAGCAATACATAAAGCAAACTAAACGTTTTGCTTAATCGAATGTATGGTGTAAGCCAAGCTGATTGCATGAGAACCAGCTATTGCTCTTGGGCAAATGCTAAGAATAAATATGTTTATACAAATGGTGCTATCACAGTAAATCTCTATTACGCCCCGGGGGGAGGGTTTATTGCCTTATTAGAGAGGGGACTTGACAGAGGAATTACGGTGTGACCTGCGAAATGCTTACGAACCTGATGTTGTCCATCATCTCGAATTTTCTGAAAAAAGTATACGATTACAAAGTTAGAAATAAATAGATAAGGGCGTAAGTAAATACATCCAGTACCACTGACAGAGTGTTTCCTCCTGAAGTAACGCTGGTTCAACAACAAAAGGCCACTACTGGACCACTGGGGGAACAGTTTAGAACTTATAAAGCTATCCAGTAGGAATAAAGTAGCTATTAGTCTATTTAACGTTCCTTCCTGTAGTAACACTGGACTAATAAGGAATACCCCTACTGGACTTCTAGGGAGAACAGTTTAGAACTGACAAAGCTATCCATTATAAATAAAGTTATTTTAATTTAGGTTTCCTCTTGTAGTAACACTGGACAAATATAGGAAAGCCCTTACAGAACAATTTAGGGAAAATAGACCTGATAGAGGTATCCAGTGAAAATATAATATATGATTCTGTGAAATTATATATCCAGATACAGGCAAACACGACACATGATTCAAGAAAGGAAAACCAGGCTAGATGTATAAAGATCCATATCGAAAATGTATTTTTAGCAGTTCAAAATGGATGAGCACACTGCTCAGATCCTCCTGACGAAATAGAAATTACGAAAGGTCCAACACATATACTTTGACCCGCCATGCACCCTAAACCCACACACTTGTCTGGAGGTCTCTTACTGCACGTATTATACAATTACTGCACGTATTATACAATTACTGCACGTATTATAGAATTTAGTCACGTTTTTTACTTACCGGATCCAGTCCCAACAATACGAGTAATGGGATAGTGGTTAGACCGCCTTTGATCCATTCATCCAGTGATATCCGATCGTCTGAATCGCAGTCCAGTTCTAACAACATGTCCTGTAAGATCTGTAGAACAAGGTAAATGTTCAAGATAACAAGATACTCAAACAAGAAGTTTTCCTAATTGGAAATTGCTACAGATGGCCGATACAGTACAGTACAGTATGGTACGGTACGGTACGCCACGACACAGTAGAGTACAAGACAGTTTAAACTCAGAGATCCCAAGGATAGGGCAAAGTTCATGGGGTAAAGTACTGATCATATAGGCAAATGAATACGGTATGGATTTGGCAATGTGCACGTTTAGCACAGAAGATCTGATCAGAGTCATTTTTACACTACAGAGTCATTTTTATACTCGAAATTATATATTTATATTGGAAAAATATCTATATGCCTTTAAGAGGATAGATAAATTTTCACAAAATTCGTCTTTTCAATGTATACTCCAGAGTTGAAGTAAAACTTGGTTGGAAGATGAATTAGTTAGACAAGCGAACAAAAAGCGAACTATATAACAACGAGGTTGACTATATAAATGCCGAATCAAATTGCATATTATTTATACACTGACACTGTATACTGTATATCAAACGTATCTGACTGTAGATCATGATTTATAGCTACATGATTTTAATAACTATTACAGTAAAATATCTCTCTAAAAGAAAATAAATAGAATTAATACAAAATGTTTTATCTAGAGAATTAATGAGTATAAGTGCGGTCCATGCGGATAAATTTGCGTATGAAGCGACAAGACCGCAAGACTACACTTCAGGACACATTTAAAAGAATGTATCAAAAACTTTTTTATTATAAACAAGGAAGTGTTTAAATCCTCAAGAATAAAAATACCATTATTGTATAACATTTCTATCGCATTCGCATGAACAGATGTGTCAGAGTTTCATAAACTGCCAGTAGTAATACAACAAGCAACCCCTGTAGCGAACCAAATGAAATACAGCTTGTAGCTTCATTTGTGCATGCAAGTAGTAATATAGGGGCCGATCGACCCGGATTTTTGGGGTGCGTGGGGGTGCGTTCATTAAATATTCAGGGTGAGGTAATTAATATTCAGGATGAGCGAAGGGTGCGCACACATGACGTCACTCAAGGCGAGCCTGGGTATGAAAGTCGTTTAAGCATTTTTATCACAAAAGTAATCGCTTTTTAATTAGCGTCCCATGTTAGTGTCGCTACAAAATTTTCCAAACATTTGATCTAAGCATAGTCTTTTATCGACAGTGTTTGAAGTAACTTCCCTTGCTTTGGTTATGTGAGACAGTCAATGGATAACATAGATATAATTTTTGACGAGTTGAAACGAAATGAAATTGATGTCGATAAGCAAACTTTATCGTTTCATATAAATACAATTCTCAACCAACATCGAGAGCTATACCGTGAAATTGATATATGTAGATCTTGAACAAGTCTACAGAGAAATCAATGTTACAAACTTTGGTCGTATTATTGCCTATTTAGCTTTGGTATGTTTGCAAAGTGATAGCGAGGAATCTATTCGTCACAATGTACAAAGATCCATTAATACATGTCGAATTTTTAATATTCCAAAATATAAACCAAATAGTAAACGACCATTTTTAATAACACTCTCACTCACATTGATAGCTTTATATGTCAGTCTATAATTACTGCCTGGTTCAAAATATATTCTCGTATCTAATATCACCTTATACGAAACGGCTTAGACAACTAATATAGCGACGCTTAACCTAGTAAAATATTATTGCCTTATGCGAAGTAATAACAAGCAGAAATATAGCTTTCTAAAACGAGAAGATCTTAAAGTTTAATCGCCATAGCTAAGGTCTTATAGAGAAATACAAATATATGTTTGCCAAGCGAATGTATTTAACATAGTTCTTAAAGGGATTTAAACCTTACAAAGTTTCAAGCGTTTTAGGTGTAGCAGAGGATGAAAAGCAGTGATTTTTAAGCGAGATTTACGAGCATATACAAACATTGCATGTAAACACAATTCTATGCGTAGGTTTTGTAAGTCATTTGTACATCGTTAACGGCGATTTGAATACATTGAGAAAAAATAATTTAGGACGGGAAAATATTGTACAATGTACACACAGCACACACAGAATTCATTTTTCATATTTTTGTCTGTCTTCGGGTGATAATCTTGCAATATCTTCAGCTTTCATAGGAATATATTTTGGTCTCTCGTGAGGCAGTCTTTGTTTGTAACCTTCTCGTCGATCTGGCGTCATCATTGCTAAATCTTTAGGTCTCCAATCTGAAAAGTCTACCCAATTAAATCTATTTTTAACCAAGTAAATAAAGACTGCTCTGGGTCTGCTTCTAAGAGCGTATTATTCTTCCATCACTCGCTTGGGTGTATATATATTGTCCGAGTCAACCTCGTTGCTTTTTCACCTTTTAACCATAACTTTACATTTCTTTAACCCATACCGAGCAAGCATATCTCTGATATACTTGTTAACTAATCCAATTTCTACGACTTGCTTCCACAACCGAGCACAGGACAGTTCCTCCTTGTACGACCCATACTGATCTAGAACTTTACTCGATCAATGTTTCTGTGTATTTGAAGTTATTTCATAAAATTCATAATGCTTTAATATGGCCCGATTTTACCCTATCAGGACCGATTTGATTAGACCCGATTTATGGTTAGGCACATCGTTGCCCAGTCATGTTGTTTCCCGAGATCATTGTGTGTCAATGCTGCTTGGGAAAATTGCCTTGCTAAAAGTTCGGGAGCTAGCGTTACGAGAAGAAAGTGAAAACGGAGAATTATATTTTGGAAAACAGATTTATTTCGATTTCGAACTTACAAGTAAATATAATATATTTCTAAGAGTATATAGTTTATAGGTAGTTTATTTAAACGTGTACAAGAGAATCACAGACAATCAACTATTAAGAGTCATTGTCACTATTTTCGTGTGCATCAGGATAACGTTGGTCTTTGAAAATTCTTTTCAAAATAATTTTTCTTTTATCAATAGCAGCCTCTAATGCTTCTTCTGGGTCAAAATTATCATCGTTCACAAATGCATCCCTCGTTTCCATAATCTTTTTGTGTATTGGATCTCTCTTAAGGTTTCGTATCCATAGTAGACGTTCCAGATAAATATTTTGCAAGTCTTCACGAAGCTTTGGTAGGATAAGTAAGTATGCCTTACTATTAGCTTCTTCTTCGGGAAGACCATCTGCAGTGAAGTTCCGCGTTAGCTCTTCGAATTCTGCTAAATTTCGTTTTGATACTTCCTCTTTTAAAGGTGCCCATGGATCGCATTCATATTCACCATCTACTTCGCTGTCAGTATTATCTAAACTATCCAAATCACTCTCTGGCGTAGCATCAGTTTCCACTTCATTGTCTGTATTATCTGAATTATTAAAATCGCTTTCTGACGTATCATCATCAGACTCTACGTACTTTCTTTTTCTGCCCATCTCTACACTATGAAATAGCCAGAATCCTCATTGGCGAAAGGAAAATTCATTACGATATGAAATATATTATAGGGCCGATTAGGCGGGTAATTTATCAACCTTTTCCAACGTTTCCATTAAACAGACAGAAAAACAATATGAAACGCGCAACTGTAAGTTTGAAAAAGTAATAATAAGCCTTCAATTATATATAACCTAATAGAGAACATCAAGTGTAAGCTCCCCCCGGATTGTTTACTCTCTACATCTATCCATCTATGCCTATCTGATCGAGTCACTTATGTGAATTTTTTCCCTGTAATCACAATAGTTGCAAAGTAAAACGTTGCACTAAAAACGGGAGCCGCGGGTTTGTTCTGTAATAGAACTGTTGGAATTAAAAAGCAGGCTAGGAAGCCCGATTGAACACTAGTTTGCATACGTCATTAAGTATTTCAGGAACGTACGACTAATCTAAGAAAACTTCAGGAACTCGGGATATCTGGAAATCTCTGGTCATGGATTGAGAACTATTTATCCAACCGCCATCAAGTAACTGTGATCAATGCAGGTTGTGTATCAAGATCAATGCCTGTTAAGTTTGGTGTACCCCAAGGATCTGTGGTCGGTCCAATTCTCTTCTCTTTACTTGGTAACGACTTGGCGGACTTGCCTGGTATTGATGGCTCGGAGGAAGGATAGATAGATAGATAGTTTATTGAAGTTATAACTTACAGCAACAAAGGCTGAATTATAATAACCTTTACATTAAAAAGTATAAATTTATATGTTTATTACAAATTTTTAAAATTTTTAGAAATATTAATTCTTATCTATAGATATATAATTTATAGGATAAAACTGTTGTTTTTCAATCTTTTTCAATTATTTTGTTTTACTGTTGAATGCGTGTCGTGCGTACGTATAGTACTATTGTGGTATTAGGGTTTTTTGGATAATATAGTTTTATCAATTCGATATCATATCGATAATATAATTGTCGTCGAAACTATCGTTTAAACTTTAAGTTCACTGTTCGTTTTTCGTAAGTCAGCTTAAAGCAGCTTTAATATAAGACAGAGGGCATATAAGCACGCTTTGCGGACTTTTTTTTGTAGACTATCTAGATCGTCGGATAATGGTGAATGAATGATGGATGGACGATATTTATATGTACGCAGATGATTTATATGTACCACACTTTATGCGATTGCACCAACACAAGATCTTGTTGCAGAAATCCTCAACAGAGTAAACTCTACATCTGGTGCTACCACAACCGAATGACACCTCGTCCTGACAAGACGGAGCATATGCTAATGAGTCGGAGAAAATTTATCGGTCCACTTCAGTGCATCAAATTAGGAGAACGGCATATTAAGAGAGTTGAGTCAACCAGATATTTAGGCTTGGAATTTGAAATGGATTGCAGTTTGAAATGGAACATTCATGTCTCATCATTAATTCTATCGTTTAGTAAAAAACTTCATCTGTTAAAATCATTATACCTCTTACCACTCAATGCAAAACTGGACTTTTACTTCAAAGTTGTTCTACCTTCTATAACTTATGGAATCTTGGTATGAGGATCATGTGGAAAGACTTTGTTTGATGATTTGGAACGAATGCATGCTCGGGCGGCAAATTTATTTTTTGGTCTGGATTGGAACACCTCTGGGAAGGACGTCATCAGCAAAGTAAAGTGGTTCACGCTGAACAGTATGTATAAACAACAACTTTTATACCTAGCTTATAAATGCTATTACAATCTTGCTCCTCTATCGTTGCAGTCATTATTTAGGGAAAATGTGCATCGCTATCAACTTAGAAATAAAATGACTTATGTACTACCTAAACCGAACACGGACTTTCTCAAGAAATCAATCTCTTTTCAAGCTGTCACTCTCTGGAACTCGCTGAACCAACATTTAAAATCAACTAAAACTCCCAGTATAAAAAATCTGTTGAGAAACTGAAGGTATAGTAGTGTATAGATATTAATATTCCGGGTTCATATGGGGGACGGATTTCCGCCTAAGACGGGTGACTCGTCTCGGACGAGAAACTCGTTATGATCTAAATTAGGAAAATGACGGTTTTACAGTCTCAAATTTTCTGTCTAACTTTCCCGTCTTGGGCGGGGTCCGTCGTGTAGTATGAATTCGGCTATTTATTTATTATATGATTATCTAATTTCCAATTTAAACAAATACCAATGTACTCTAAGAATAATAAAGCTCATTCGTTTTATTTGGCGTAAGATTATTGTCTCAACTATAGGCATAATGTTAAGAAATATTCTACACTGTCGGCACTTATACAAATCTGTGATGATTGGCTAAGTAAAATGGATGAAGGAAAAATAAACTGCGTTGTTTTTCCTGATATACGGAAAGCTTTCGATTCAATAAATCATAACATATTGTTACAGAAAATGAATGCGAATTTCGGTATTTCTGGTAATGAATTGAAATGGTTTGAATCATATTTAAATAACAGAGTGCAACATGTGTTGTTATGGGCATATATCATCTCCAAAAAGGATAGAAAAAGGATAGAAATATTTTTCAGGGTGGGTTGGGTTTAACCCCTAACTGGCCCTTCCATCGTAGCTGTGCTCCGTGATGGCGAGCAAAAGGTGGCTGCTATATGCGCCCTAGAAAGCCTTCGACTTGGTCACGTTGAGCTGTGTCCTTCGCAATTCAGCTTAGCTCTCAGCTGCAAGTAAGGATAATAAGCACCCCTGCTTACTTACATAATATGTGGAGTTCCCCAAGGTTCTATCTTAGGCCCATTACTCTTCCTTTTATATATAAAAGATATGCCTGAATGCCTTGATAATACGACTCCTTCTCTATATGATACTGACGATAGTACCGAACTTGTCTCCAAATTAAATCAAGATCTTAAAAATGTAAGTAATTGGATGGGTAAAAATAAGCTTCAAATTCATCCCACCAAGTCTAAACATATGTTTGTGGGATCTTCTCATAATATTAAAAATAAGATTTGTAACCAACCTATCTTAATTAATGATGTACCTGTTCCCAGAGTTACTAACTATAAATGCCTTGGGATAATCATATTGAAATGATTTGCAAAAGAGTCAGCGCTGGAATTGCAGTTATTAGACGGGTAAAACCTTTTGTGCCGCCTGAAACTTTGCAGGTTGTATATAATGCTCTAGTGCAACCATACTTTGATTATTGTAGCCCTCTTTGGGACAACTGTAGGAAAGGGCTTAAAGAAAAGTTACAAAAATATCATTCTCGTGCAGCTAGTCAGAGTAATTACAGGAGCACTGCTGACGTGTTCGAAACCCTCGCTTGGGAAACCTTAGACGTGAGGCGAGATTACTTGAAATCGGTTTTTATATTATAAAATCTTAAATAATCTCACTCGTTTCAAAAAATTAGTAATTGCCCTATTTCATACAATCTTCGAAATAGGGACACAGATTTAGTGCTACCAATGCCTAAGACTGAATTTATGAAGAGAAGTTTTAAATATAATGGTGTCTTTATTTGGAATACTTTACCTAATGATGACAAAAAGGCCAATACCTTATATTCATTTAAAAGGCTTATACGATTCCGAGGTCCCGTTCCATAGATTAGGAAGGCTTATTATGGCATGATCATTAAATTTGATAATTTGTAATATAGTTATATTTGCATGTTCTGTTTCTATTTTTTTCTATTTTGTATTTATATCTTTGATTTTGTTAGTCATATTATTGTCATTAATTCCCCGAGCCGGCGCGAAGCGCCGTGCGAGGGTACTAATTCCGCTCGGATATTTACACCCGGGTATGTGAAAACATTGTAGAATGTATGGTGGAATGCAAAGTTGTCCGCCATTTTTTTTTGTCATGGACTCGACGGTTTTGTAAGTTATGCGCATGCGCGAGTTCAAGCCGAGAGAAGATTTCCTTTTGCAAACTTTTTTCAAAAATAGTTTTGCACTCATTTTATAAGCAAGTCTCTATGTATTAAGTAAGTTTATATGTTGAGTCTCCAAAACAAGATAAATGAAAATTATTCATTAATCTTAGGGACAAATTAACAAGAGGAAAAACAGTCGAAAGACCGAAAAAGGAGCGTTTTAAACGGGTAAGTGTCTATTTTGCATGCTTGCTTTGCCGATTTATAGCATGCAGAATAGTTTGTGAATTTGAAAAGTGTAGAGCATTCTGTGTGATCAATACAACATTGATTGATCTTAAAGAGTATTTTAGTATTGATTTAAATACGTTATAGAAAAATAAAAAACATTAAATCTCAAAAAGTGCCAAGTGTAAAAATACTGCTCGAAAAGCAGTTGAAGTTTTATGAAAATTTCGAAACGTTTTGTGAAGGTCTAAGGTTGAATGTTACAGTAACTCAAAGCTAAAAGAGTACATAATAGCATACCCACTTTATATAGTTGGGCTTTTAGTTGGGCAATTGATAATTTTATAGTTAAAAACAAAATAACAATATTTTGTACAAAATGTACAAATTAAAATATAAAATATCTATATCGCAGCTGATGAAAAGTATATTGTCAATGAAAAAGAGAAAGTACACTAATTGCCTGCACGGCACAAAACAATTGGGACGAAGAACTTACTGGTTTCAATTCTTTGACGTCCCATCCTAAATATCTTGCAACACTCATCATTTGTTGTATGATAGACTCCAACTCCTAAATGAAAAAGAAAGACGTGTAATTGTTGTAAATATAGATGTACTGTAAATAAATGCATGGGCAAGAAAGGTATGAAGAGATAAGGCACGGTATATATTCACAGACAAACAAGCTATTATAGTACATAAAATGTCGTGTAAAAATCAATGAATACCTGTTGATCTAGATACTCGTTACCATCCGCGTCATACACTCGGAAAACAACTAATAAGAAAATATACAAAATAAAAAACAAGGAGTACTCAAAGATGTAGAGATGAAACAAAAATTTATCTTAAAAACAATAACAAGAAAATTTAATATACTAATTCCTGAAACTTTCTCCTAATGAAAACCTTTTCCCGCATGCTTGATTATATTTGCCAGTATGTTATTTTCGCTAGTGTGTGGGGAATATACTGAACTAGTAAACCGAGTTTTGTAATAAAGCTCTTCTAGAAACTTTTAGGCAGTATATGTATTTCAAGAGAAGGGGGGGGGGGGTGAAGGGGTGCGCTATCACAGTAATGCAAGTTAAGGATCTGCTTCACGTAAAAATGCCACAGTTATATACCGGTATAGTGTAACTATGGTGATTACTTACATTCAAGTTTATCCTCGACTTCTCCTCCTTCAAGTAACGACAAATAACACGCAATTTCCCGTATTGAAACCATGGCAACAGTTTCTAAGGCATTCTTCGTGCTAAATATCGTAAGATTGTCTGTAACAGATTGCTTCTTCTTTGTGGAATTACTTCGCGAGCTTGATGGTGTGTTTTCAGCAGACGAACCTTTTGCCGGACCTAAATACAGTAGTATTCTGTTAGTGCAATTAAATGTCTTGTAAGAAATGGTCACTGTTTGTACCTACTTAACATTGAACTACTCATGTGACCGTCTGAATAAAGGCGGATGGGTTTACAGACAGACCATGGAATTGATGCTTATTTTTTGCATAATGTAAAATGTGGTGTAAAATCGTCCATATTGTTTGAAAAATTTGTGTATACGAAGCACAAAATCCTGATTGTATGCACCCCCACCCAACCCTCACCCCCACCCCCGGTAGAGGAGGCTCTCCGTAAATAACCCTGTCAGAAATGTTTATAAACGAAGGATAGTTAATATTCGAGAGTCTCTTGTCTGTGATCGCTTATGTATATACAGTAGGTGCAGTATATAACGTATGATGTGGGTGAAGTGGTTCACTGTTCAGTGGTAATGTGCCATGATATTGCATGTCAGATAAATTTACAGGCTGCATGTTGAACACATGAATATAAGAAAATACGTAGGTATAAATATTTGTAATAGGATATGTAGGCAGTTGGGAGGTTGGGTTCATGTAAGTAAATATTATTGAAAGGTATACGTACGAATGAATTGAAAGGCGTGACTTTGTATAGTTTTAAACAGTGACAGTACAATAAGTTACTGTAGTTACAAGTTTCTGGCCAAAGTCGTTTAAACGTCAACATTGATAAACGTCAACATTGATAAACATCAAAGATTAGCATCTTTACTGAAGTTATCTAGCGTTGTGTTTTTTAACAGTTTGTTTAACATGTCGTAAAACGAAGTAACTTGCAGAAAGATTTACAGACATTTTTATATATTTTTCTCATTATTGTTTTAGCTAAATTTTACTTAACAAAAATTTTGCCAGGTCTAAGTTTTGGTTAAATGGATACCGTAAATACAGTTTATTTATTATACTATATATATACTAAATCAATGTTATTTAAACAATTAAAATTTAAATATTGACCTACGTTGATTTAGTTTACCGTTTAAAGATATAATAGATCTTCGGGCTGGTAAAATACGAGATGCACAATTAATACCATCAGATGAAGAACGAGGTAAACGATCAGCTTCATTGCATGGTGAACCAGTTAAATGAGTGTGTGACGATGAATGCGTAATAACGGCTGTATCTCGTGAAGTGATAGGAATTGTAGCCACTATCGCAGCAGATGTAATACCAGTATGTATACCACTTTCAGCTAAATTAAATTTTATTCAGAGTTAGTTTATTGGAAAAAACACACCCAAATGAGTGCGTAAAATTACAGTGTACATGAAGCATTGTAATTTAAGAAGTGTTGAGAGTATTAAATGAAATATTGAACTTATAAGTTTTACTTTGGTAAAGAAGATATACAGGTCCTCAAAATACGAAAGAAAATATGTAGAAATATGGACATTTTACATTCTCATCAACAAATTTCTTCTTCTTTAACGGTCGGATCGGTTGTTGTCTCCTATTTATTTATATATATATATATATATATTTATATACTGTATATTCTTGTAAAATATCTTAAATTTAGTCTAATTGTAAATATAGTCTTGGGTAATCCTTCGCTTCTGGTGACGCGGTGTTTTCACTATCTTGCTACCGTATGTATATATGCTGTATGTTAAGTATTGTATTTCATTCTGTCTGATGATGACTTTGAAATAAAGTCGAAAAATTTACAGTTTCAAAAACTCGTCTTGTTTTATTTCATAAATTGAGACCTTATTCTTCGGAATCTGTTTCTTTTTTCGGAATATTTCTTGAAATTGTCGGCTGGCGGTGGTATGCACGAAATCGCTTTTGTACTTTCGTTTTATCTTGTTAGCAATAACGACAAAGAATAAATAACGAAAAAGAATAACAGTAAACAGTTTCATAGTAAATTGGCCATATTCGTTGTTGGAAATGCTGATCTTTCACGAACTCCGTTACGAATTTGAGCACGTTTTTTTCTTTATTTTCTTTATTAATAAAACTGCTATATTTCCATCCGACAAGATGAAAAGAAGCCGACTATCCCCAGACATAAACAGGTCACCGCTAGGGCTTGGTCGCGGGTTAAACACCTGATCGCGGGTTAAACATCTGATCGCGGGTTAAAAACAGGTAAATCCGATAATAGGACCCGATAATAAAAAAGATGGCGCCGTGCGTTGGATTATGGGTAGATCGACATGTTTCAGATATTCTGTCATTTCTGTGATTTTACGAGTGAGTTAAGTTTTCACAAAATACCTTGATAAAAACACACCGAAAGCAAAACTAACGATAAATGATGAAGGCACGATATCTTAGCTGCCTTCTGAGAACTTCTTGTGTGCTATAATGCTTGAAAACAACATGCATGCATTAACACTTTTGCTTAAAACATGAAAACAAAAAAACGTAACACAAACAAAGAACAGTAGCTTTACTACACTTTCAAGTACATTTTGGATGAAATGTCTACTTTGTTTGTGAACATTTTCGCTGTGGTTTACATCTGCGATTTCAGACTTGCTATTCGGAATGTCTTCAGATATTCGGATTACTCTCGGATTTTGCATTTCTTTTACTTTGAATTGGTAATGAATCCGAAAGAAATCCGAATATACACGAAGACATTCCGAATAACAGGCCACGAATTGCGGATTTAAATAGCGAAAATTTTTGACAAATAAAGTATTTATTCAACGATGTGAACTACTTCGAAAGTATTTCAGTCCAAAAAACATCTTGAAAGTATAGTAAAAGTATTGTTCTTTCTTTATGCTGAGTTTTTCTGTGTAATTCGCAAAAGCTTTCACTGTTTTAAGCGAAAGTTTGATTCATGCGTGTTACTAGCTGTTGTCTAAAGTTAGGAAACTTTTCGTTATTTTAGTTGTTTCTTAAACGTTTTAACACACAAAAGTATGTCAAAACATAGCAAAGCTATTGTTCTTTGTTTGTGTTACTTTTTTTGTGCAATTCATAATAGTTTTCATGTTTTAAGCAAAAGTGTTAATGCATGTGGGTTATTTTTTATGTTTTAGTTTAGCTATTTTTAGTTGTTTTTAAGCATTATAGCACACAAGAAGTTGTCAGAAGGCAGCTAAGATATCGTGCCTTCATCATTTATCGTTAGTTTTGCTTTCGGTGTGTTTTTATCAAGTATTTTGTGAAAACTTAACTCACTCGTAGTCGTTAAATCACAGAAATGACAGAATATCTTAAACATGTCGATCTACCCAGAATTCAACGCGCGGCGACAAATCGGATGATGTGGACAATTCTTAACAATCTACAGTACTGCAGTATATCAACAACGTAAAATGCAGGGGCCAAATAGCTAACTATAGCTAACCAATCAGAAGTCCATTGTTAACTACCATTCAACTACAAAACGTGTAGTTAAAAAGTAGTTAATAGTTTTATACAACCGGGTCCAGATATATGGACATATTCAAAATCAACCATATATACCTGGCTTATCAGCAATCATAGCCTCCGCCTGCTGTAAACTTGTTATTGTTGCATTGTTTATTGGTAGTTGTTTACAAAATGTCGAGAACAAATGTTGACATAAATCATCACTGATGTCATTGCCAAGATATGCATTCATAAATAGTTTGAAACCATCATAATTCATTGGCTATTAAGAAAGACAAATTTAAAGAAAATTTGGTATCCCATGTTACAAGACGAAACCATGAAACTATATATAGCGAGGACAAGCAATACTATATATATAGCTTTTAATCAATCTCGGGTGCAGTGAACACATTTTCTGTCACGTTTTTAATAAGTCAAAATATTCGCTATGGATGTCATAGTTGAGGGTTTGTACAGTAGGATCAATCTGGAAATTTTTAGTTCTATATAGAAAATGACCTAGACTGGAACCACGTCATAGTTACAGTAGCTTTCTATATAGAAAATGACCTAGACTGGAACCACGTCATAGTTACAGTAGCTTTCTTCTTTACAATTCGAACCTTTGAAATATATCACAAATATAGAAATAACATACATAAAAAATGAAAATGAAAGAATTTAAAAGTCTAAATATGACGTCAACAGCGGAAAATTGGACTTATTAAAAGTGCGTATAGATGATGTTTTGAAAATACCCCATTAAATCAGTGACATTACAAATTCGTGGCCATGCATTTGGGTTCTAAAAAGTGGAATATTGCTGTAAAATTCACCTCTTCTGGTTTATACTGCGAGAACTCGCCATCACGAAACTCCTTGAGAACATCCTTTAATCTCTTTTTAGAGTCTGAAGAGAAATGTAGAGGAGAAGCAAGTAAAATATTAAGCAGGTAGAACGTAACAGGGAGCCGCGGCTCCCCCCCTTTGGTAATATTTAGTGCTAATACTTACTGCAAAACCAGGAATTATGCCCCACATATAGCCACAACTACCTTTAATCCCCACAGGGCTCCCCCCCTTTGAAAGCTCTGGCTACGTCCCTGGTTCAATAGCCAAGTCTATATTAGTGGGTTTCAGCATCGCGTTACGGGACAGCATGTGGTGGTCAACTGAGCATTTATACGAGCATTTACCTACAAATATTAGACTACTGCATATAATGAAATGCATTACATTTTGTCACTCTGATAACCGCCATGTGACCACCATCTGCTGCACCGCACGATAGCGCTTACTGAGTGAAACCCACCAATTGGTGACGGGGAAACTCGCTTCAGACGCGAAACTCGTCCTAATCTGCCAATCTGACTGTAGACGAGTTTTCCGTCTAGACGAGAAACTCGTCTTAAATTTACATTCAGACAGATAAATATAAAGACGGGTAAGTATTTGGTAACACAGAAGTAGACGGGAACTAGAACTAAGGAATTAAACTGGTGTCCAAAAGAGAGTCGAGGGTTAAGGAAATAAGAAAAACAGGGTTTGGATTGTCCAAGAAACAATAAACCTTAAAAAAGCGATTTGTTCAATCAATTGTATAAAGCTTTCTTCTTCCATAGTCTACATGCTTTTGAACCACTATGCGCCAACAAAATATTCCGCAGGCACTGAAAAAATGCCACTTTGCAATGTAACTTAGCCTCATAGCTGTACCTATACATACCTGTACCTATAGCTGTACCAAACTTCTCTCTACAGCAGTTGGCCTCAGTAATTATCTATCGTAAATCCTCTATCAAATAAGCCCCCCCCCCTCTCTAATACGCCTCACCCTTTTATTAAGCCCGCTCTCTATTAAGCCCACCCTTTTATCAAGCCCCCTCTCTATTAAGCCCACCACCTTCATAACAAAGAAACACATCTGTACTGATTAGATTCATCAATTGAGCGGGAATGTCACGTTACTGTAGTTTACTGCGTTTCTTACTGTACTTGTTGCGTTTCGGTAAAACCAATTGCCCCCCCCTCCCCTCACTATCACGCCCTCCTCTCCAATAAGCCTCCTCCCTGTATCTCCCTTCAAATGGGCCTGAAATAAGTAAGCCCCCAGGGACTAAATAGAGTATTTACGGGACTAAATAGTGTACATGACTCTAGAAGTATAGTAACTGGTTGCATGCGAGTCCTGTGAATCGTCATATGTGCGGTGTAATGATTTATTGTTCATTTGTTAGAGCAAGCCAGTAGATTGATGGTATGGTGCACATCAATTCTAAATTCTAAGTACCCAGTTGGGGTCCTCAAGAGCACCCCAAAATAGCTTTAGCCATCACTACCCTGAGCGTTGCTATGTTGAACGATTTCTCAAATTTTTTTCATGAAGAAGATAATTTTTCAGACGTTTGAATACTTTGAATACATTTGAATAAAGTTCTCTGATCCTTTACGTACAGAAAGAGAGAATCACGAGCCTAAAACTTGAGGCAAATGTTACAGATTTGGCAAATGATTAAATACTGGAAAAAACGGTATATAGAAACTAATTAAATACCCTTTGCCATTCGAAATTTCTTACAAATATATCAATCTGCTATATTACTATCTGCTGCCTGTGCCAACAATGGAAATGAAGAATGCTGCAGTAATTCCTAAATCCAGTCCAACTAATTGAATTGGAGCATCATAAATTGCCAAGACCAATGGCTGACTCGAATACCCAGTCACTGAATGTTTGAAAAAAATAATGATGAATGGAACGAGGAAGGTTAATTCACTGATCTATATATGTACTTGAATTAATTGACGTCTGGGTACAAGTCGGGACCAATGGACCTTTTGCAGCCCCTCTCCTAAATACAGAATAGATACGTACAGTACATACACAGAACTATCTTTAAGACAAGTCAAGTAAATAATACATTTGGGGAATGCCTCTTTCTTAATCTAGAGTTGTGGTTACTTAATGGTAGATATGGAGTTTTGGATAAACCTTGTGGTTTTTAAAAGCATATTGCAAATCAGTGTGCTTGTAGATAGCTCATGCTTTTAAGAAACATAAAACAAATACAAAGGCTAAATTGACATTAAAGAACTGAACATCTGAATGGCTGAAGACACTAAAGTTTAAGTTGTGTTGTTAGTAGTACAGTACATGTATGCACAATGATATTATGAGAATTTGTTAAAGGGAACTGCAGATTTCCAAACTCTATCTAGTTTTGCCACTCTGCCTGCACACAATTTTCTCATTTTACCAAATTAATTTGACATTTTCGACAAACTGCAAACATTCAGAAATGTTAGATATTTCTGAACTCAGGGCTAAAGTTAAGAGACTGAACTGCCATTAACCTCCAATTATGAAAGACTGCATGCTATCTTATCATATTAAAATACTGCAGACTAAGTACAGGCCAACATCCCCAGGGATCCACAATATGACTGATTTGTTAAATGATAAAATATCAAACATAAAATCATGTTTGTTTTCAGTATTAACATTAACTATTGCTGTTTTTACACATTACTGTTTATGCAACATTTAAGTAAAAAATTATTTTGTTTTGTTCTACTGTCGCTTTCATATTTGGCAAGAAATCACCTGCCATTTGTATTTTGTGCTTGTAATTAAAATGAAAAATATTGGTCATTCATTATTTATCACTGGAAAGAAAAATACTACAAAATAACTTTCCCATCCTCATTCATGTAACTTGGAAAAAAGTCTAAATATGCAGTTGGTTAGTGCACTTGTGTAGATACCAAGATATTGCAGGTTCGCATCACTGGGCTCATTAATATTTCTTGTGCATGCATGCAAAATTGATAACTTCAACTTATACCTGCAAAAATGCATCCTATTTTAGATTTTTGTGAGCCAAATATCAAAACGTCAGAATGTTAAGATATGCCTGCACAAATTCAAATGTGCCTGCAAGCAGTGCTCGTATGCTCACACATTTTAATGATGCCTGCCCCATTCAGGAACTCAGAGTGTTAAAAACTTGGAGTTGTGAACAAGTCATTTGTTTTAATAACCTATACACTGTAACTTGCATTATGCTTTTGCCATAATGTGAGCATTGCATACAAAAATCATAAAAAGCCATTTAATTGTTAAATGTTCAGTCTTTGACATTAACTTCGTATTGTTTCTGGGATAAAAATAACTTTCAAGTATGGAATATTGTGTGAGTTTAATTCCATTGACACACCTTGTAATCTAGGACCTGTACATAAGATGATTTCCATTTAGGACATATAAAGTCAACTGTTTCAGATAATTAATTCTGTATGAGTCATATGTATGACCTCCATGAACAACATGTCATATGTGCTACAGTATGTGGATTGACACACCTTGTAATCTAGGACCTGTACATAAGATGATTTCCATTTAGGACATATAAAGTCAACTGTTTCAGATAATTAATTCTGTATGAGTCATATGTATGACCTCCATGAACAACATGCCATATGTGCTACAGTATGTGGATTGACACACCTTGTAATCTAGGACCTGTACATAAGATGATTTCCATTTAGGACATATAAAGTCAACTGTTTCAGATAATTAATTCTGTATGAGTCATATGTATGACCTCCATGAACAACATGCCATATGTGCTACAGTATGTGGATTGACACACCTTGTAATCTAGGACCTGTACATAAGATGATTTCCATTTAGGACATATAAAGTCAACTGTTTCAGATAATTAATTCTGTATGAGTCATATGTATGACCTCCATGAACAACATGCCATATGTGCTATGTAACCATGTTGTTTCTAGTGGGCCCTAGTGGACACTTTAGCCTAGAACACTAGAACAGTTGAGTTTATCCAAAATCAAATCCATACAAACTCACATACAGGTCCTACAGTAGAATATTCCGTTGTGTATTCATTTCATGTTTTGTATTTCATGTTCTATTTCATAATGTGCTATAAATTATGTGAAAAGATGTAAAAAGTATTCAATATTTGATAATATTAAGAAATTTTCTCTCCTAGTTTGCTAAGCAACAGCATACAATATGTAAATCATGTGTATTTGCCACCAGTTAAATATTATCGAACGACTCTTAATTCTTACTCGCTTTTCCTGAAATTTTCAAGGAGTGTTTGTAACACTTCAACGGAAAGATTTACAGAAATTTCGAGAAAAAAACACAGGTTAACATATGCCCACGTCTTGTGGGAGCGGGGCAACGATTTTAATTCGCATTGTTTTGATAGCTTTGCATTAATTTGAAACAACGGCGACCTTTTATTAATTCCTTCTTTCGTTGAATACGAAAATCTTTACCAATTTGACACGCAAAGTACTAATTCAAGTGCGTTAGAGAAGGAAAATATTAAAATACGAGACATTTTGTCACGTGAAGGATGCTAGGCAGCTGACAATACTGGGCGTTTATAGTGAGAAAATGCTCAGCGAAGTAATAACTAATTCATGCCTTGAAGAGGGTCCTTTTCACATGCATAAATTATCGAAAAAACATCGCAAAAATTCATATAATGATATCATTTTAACCCAACATGACGATGTATTGTGTTGTACATTGATATCTCCATCTTTTCGACATAATTATTTTTATCAAATACGTGGGCTTGCCTTGCTTTCGGCTAAAATATGTCATTGCCGTCTGTCGCTCGATGTAAACAATATATCTTAGGATATATATCGTATGTAGATCCCGTTCTTTTAATATTAAACAGCGGGTTAGTACATGGATGAAATACATTCGAACGTCTGTTTTTCATATCTTACAAACCGCGTCATTAACAAGCGAAATACAAGAACTAAACACGAAAATATGACCGACGCTTCACATAGAAGCGGTAATAACTTACAATGCGGTATGCTTACACTATTATTTTGACTTTTTGACTCATGACTTGCATGAGCAACAGCGAAATTCAATGTGGAATTCGAATGTGAAATATATGTTACAAAACAAGTTTAATAGGTCGCTTTGTGACAATATAGTGGTGTCGACCTCTATTTAGGAACAGCACAATTATAAATAGACACGAGACAAGATGAAAATGCCTTACATTTTGTGTATGCTTGCAGCTGCTCGAATTCTTCTGCGGATAGTGAATCCCATATGCTTCTTGTTCGATATACTGGTGGTGTTCCCGACGCCATTTCAAGCGATCTGTGATCGACTATGGTCAAAGCGCTGCCATTAAATCATGTCATTCCCCAATATTCGAATCTAAACAGAAAGTTTAAAGGCCGTTGTGTCGTCCTTTCTATAAATTTCACCTGGCTATAGTAGTGGATCATTATATTTGTAAATGAAATTTTGATTTCTTTCACATCATTTACATACACAAGCACTTCAACACCTCAATACTTCATGTAAGACAAGTCTTCACATTCTATGAAGGGAAATGGGCGCATGCGCATATAATAAAGCCCCAAAAGACTAGAGCTCGGTTGACATATTATAATAGTAGATGACGCTCTCCGAGTGGTCCTCGGCCTCTCTCTTCCGCAGAGGTTATTTCTATTTCGGATCGTATAGGAAATATGCAGGAGCTTAAACAAAGTACTACAGTCGAAAGTAGTCAGCTGAAACTAGTGCGGGCGCGTAAGGGCAGAGGCTAAAGTCTCCTTATGACAACACACCCTATGCAACACAATTCACATAATTATATTGCATTTTGCAACACATCCGGTCTCTGAGTCTAGAGTTAAGGCTCTTTTCCACTCATCGCAAAACCAACTCGCAAACTCGCTACGAGTTCTTGCATGTAATTAAAATAAACTGTCGAGCATTGTGATTGGATGAAAGTACTCGCAGCGAGCTTGTGAGTTGGTTTTTGCGACGAGTGGAAAAGAGCCTTTAAGTCCGACTAAGATTAGCATTGGAGTTTTTAATAGTATTAAAATACTTTCCCACAGAAATACTGTGGTATCATTAGTGCTCATCATTACGCGTAAATGTAATACTTTGTTTGCTATTTCTCGATAAATATCTCCTAAATATCTAACAAGTTTAGTTTTGTTTATTAACAGGTCTCCGAGTGTTCAGTAAGTTAATTAGTTATGCCGTTATGGTTGATCCTTAGCGAGGGAGGAAAACCGGAGTACCCGGAGAAAACCCCTCGAAGCACAGGAGAGTACAAACCAATCTCAACCGACATGAGTTTATCGGCAAGCAAAGGGAAATTACCCAACCGAAGTAAGTCCCTGCCCTCGACCTGTTGTATAGCCAGCTAACCTAGATCAGAAAAGAAAAGAAATCGCGTTCAGCTCAGTTCGCTCATTAGCTGAACGCGATTTATTTTCTTTTACCTAAAAGCGCCTGGGTACGAGCGAGGGGCAGCGCGCTAACCGCATCTGCCACCTCTGCTACCATACGTCATACGACCTTGCAAAGTCTGTCACTATAAACTGCCAATTGTTGTGACATGTTGTAACAATTAAGTGTTGTCACCTTGTAACGGACTGGCCCGGCACTCGCGAGTCAGCACGGTTTACCGGGCCAGCCCTGCTCATATGAACAGCTACTAAAAAGCTGATTCCAACCCTGTCAGGTATCCTCTGTCTGTAGCAAGTTGCGAAAAAGTATGCATTAAACACCTAACCTGCATATTTCTAGCCTGACGCTCTGCCTCTTGAGCAAAAAGATATCAACGGAGCGTCATGGCGCCATGCTGCGGGTTAAAACCTCATGTGGGACGCAATATGGCTTTAACAGCTTTGCATGTAAAACGAACAAATTACTGACCATGAAGCTGCAAACAAAATTTACAAAACTACGAATATACAATTGTTACAGCGCCTCGTGATATGCAGACAATTGTTCATTGGCATTGCTCTTACATCTCCCTCCCTCCTTTGCGGGTACTTAGTGGAATTCAATTTTGACCATGCATTTATTATTTTATTTGGCGATTTGTAGATCGTCCACTCGTCCTTACACAAGTATATTATGGCGTGAGATAGAGCTCTGCATTAAAATGCCGGATGTATAATTAGCATTTTATTTTAAAGGATGATAATTTTATGATAAAATTAAGGTACCGTGAATTTCAGGTGCATCTTTAATTATGTCGACAATTTAAAACAACTTTGGCATACAATTAAAGTAAGACTGCACACATTTTCTCATTAAATTTCCTTCCATTAATAAAATGTCTGACGTCTAAGTCCTAAGATGAATTTACCCATCCATTGAGTAGTTTTACTCAATTCTCTCAGGTTAATTAAAATTAGTATGATCTAGACACAGATAATTCATGCAGTGAAAGGTGTGACCACTGGTTACTATGCAATATAAGTATTTTTCTTTCCTTTGCTCCTTATCAGCACTTGAAACAAAGAAAGAAGATATATCATAAGGCTTTGTAATAATTTGAAAAGCTTTGATATGCTCTAACACCTTGAAAACCTTACTATCATGATTGCTTTACACATAACACTTCTGTCGTAGTTTATTTCGTTTGATATTTTTCCACATGCAACCATATGTTACGCATGAGATTGAATGTCCAATATTTCACGACAATTTGTTACAGGTTTACTAAAAGTCAACAAAATCTAGATATTTACCCACAACTTAGCATGGCAGTACCCTAGTATATATACATGAACTTGTGGTTAGAGCTCGACAACTGGACTCTGTAGCTCAGTTGGTTAGAGCGCTGCACCGGAATCGCACCTATAGTTGCATTTTTCGCAACTGTTCCTGGTTAGGTCTAATAAATGTATATAATTTACACTCAATAATTTTCCATCTACAAAACCCTTGAATTATTATTCAATCGAGTGAGATGCCAACAAAATCTAGATATATAATTCAAACTAGGTACTAATTATTTGGAAGAATTTTCATGCATGCAGGGTTCATTCAAATCGTGTGTTCTCACATCACTTAAGAGAATCCACTATTTATAACCTCAATTTAAGCAATTGAGCATGCGTACTTTATTATATGTACGTACTTGCTTCCAATATAGTTGCAAAATCTCATTTTCCGGTAAACCGGCGCAATTGAAGCATGGGTACCTACATCCTGAATTCGACTATACGATTGCATTTTGCCATCATTTTTCCATGAGCTTAATTTTACAGTCTCCCTTTTAAATTTTAGATCGATTGTTTGAGATTGTTAAGAAGACGTTTATGGAAATATACTTGGTAAAAGGTTTAATGGGTATAAACAGGGATGTCACGAAGCATCCTGCGCATTCCTGCCATCGAACGTACTGTATCAATGTTAGCCCTGGCAACTAAACTTTAAAAATTAGCCTGGTGAGCCGGATGTGTAATGATTGTAGTAAATTCTGTTAAAAATCAAAACTATCAATATAGAGATGGCAGAAAATCGATTAAAATCGATTGAAATGGAACTAATGACCGTACACCACAAATATTATATGGTCCTGGACTGGAGAAATGCAATTGCCTGACTTGAATTGTTTGAGCCAGCTTTGGCTTGAGGTTGGAAAGCCTCTTTCATGATAACTGATAAGTGTTGGGTTTGATATTAGAACCCTGAACCAAATACTCTGTCCGAATCATTGCGGGTGTAAAATTTTAGGCCCGGGTAACTGGAACAGTAGCATAAGTGGATCAAGGTGCAATATGAGAGATAAAAATGTTAGGGATATGAAAACAAAACTAACATTGCAGGATATTGACATTATCAGAACAGGTTAATTTTTTGCATATCCGTTGATCTGAAGCTCTGATGGATGGCAAGCCCGCCCAAAGTTATTTCTTTGCTCTAAATGCATGGCTGTTGTAATTTGTATTCGCCGGGGGTGGGCGAAAGATGTCGTGGCACACTGCTACCATATGTTGAACTATCCTCAAGTATTAAATTTCAGCAGAAAACCAGATCAAATGAAAATAGGTGAGCAACGTAGTACATTTTTGTCCGCTTTTTTCCTTACAATGCAAGACATGTAACACAACTTGTGATTACATAGAGAATAATCATTTTATAACATTTATATTGATGCATTAAACTGCATGCGGGCAGCATGAATTAAGAGGGCCACTGAGAGGTTTCATCATCCTTTCCAGTAATATACAATAATACAATTACTATTTTTGTCCATTCTTCCTTTCAGGAACATCTAATGTTAAAATTGCTAGGACAAACAGATTCCTCGTTTTCGCTTTAAAACAGAACGATCGGGCCCTTTGTTAAAAATATATACTTTATATATGCAACACTCTTGCACATAGCTACTTAACTACGATCGATAGGGCAGTTGCCGCAGGACATAAATGTTTAAATTCAATTTTTCTCACTGCACAAAGATAAAAAAGATAAAATATAAATTTCGTGTACTTACCTGTGTATTTCAGAGGTTTTTGGGTAATATTATTTACAAATGCGTTTCTTCAACTTAGGCTTTATGCGAGCATATTGCGTGTTATATATTTATGTTGACGAAGTGAGTCAGTATGTTGTTTTGATATGCCCATGCATAGTGCGTGGGCGAGGAGGCAGGCTTAAGACTTAGTATGCAAATATAAGGTAAAGTCATCGCCCTCATTTCGATGTAAACAAACTAGAATATTCATAATAGTTGGTAAAAAATATTTTTCAAGACACTCATTTCAAAAACTCGATCTGATATACGATTAATGTTTAACACATTGTTATATCGGACTGTATATACAGCACAAACTATATTATAAAGACCCCTTGTCTATATCTTTATAGTGTGCCGTTAAAAACGCGCTTTTTTGTAAGAATTATAAGATACCTCGATTTCTAATTCCTTTTAATACCACGAGTTCTGGTTTTTCCGTACGTGTTCTCCTTGTGATTGACTGATTGGTGTTGATTACTTCATGTTATTTTTTGATTATTTGTCATCCTATACTGATTAGAAAAACTGCGTCTCTTCAACAACAACTTAACCTTTCATTGACCTAGAAAACAACGTAAACAAAGGTTGGGCTTGGTTAATTCTGCCACTTTGAAACTGCGGGCAGGCTAACCACATATTCGCACAATGCACGTCACAAACGATTTGGGAAAATTTATCTATAAAAGGCTAGCGCTTTCAAGCAAATTAAATGAATAATAGAGGTTTTAATAAAAGCGCAATTTAATGATTTATTTCGCGCTTATATATATATATCTTATAGTGAAGTACTTCAACTGCATTTTACCTTTCTCTGAAACGAGTCATAGAATCTGGCAACTACATAGCTTGGTCCAAAAACAAACAACAGGTTAATAATTATATAAATATATATATCTTTCTCTTTTTGATTTAATAAGAACACAAAGAATTAACAAAAAGTGTAATCTGGCAAAATATATATAGACCATACTATATATAGTACTTCAATAAAATACAGATAAAATAATGGAGTCCGAACAAATGTTGCATTTTCATTTTTAATACACTTAATCGATACGTTTCGACTATAATGTTTAGTCATCATCATCAGATACTATTTATCAGACTATTCGGAATTTCCATTATTGTTTACCGAAAATATACTACCAGTACATGACAGAAGGATTGCCAATACTCCAAAGGATCGGAATTCTCTTTAAATTACCATAATTATATACCTTATAGTAATTGGTTTGTTTTCATGAAAAACACCATTTTTATTTATGTAAGTGTGGATAATTATCTTTCAAATGAAGTAATCAAACACACGACAAAAGAATGTGTGAAAAGTTGAAAGTTTGCAAGATCCGGGCTTCGAAAGCTTTCCAAACTTCTTGTAGACTTCTTGTAGAGTACTTCTATTTTATACTAGAATTTTAAATTTCGTGCATATAGATTATAGTGAAGACCTACGCGGTGCACGATATTTAGACCAAAAGTCATTTCTCAACGTTTGAAAGTATTGAACTATACAGCTGATAGCAGCACAGCACATGGGAACAGCGCGTCGGATTCCTTCAAAAGTTCGTTAAACCTAGAATTTTGTAAATTCCGACGAAATCGAAAACCTCAATCGAAAATGAATATTTATACTCGAAAGTTCTTTTGGGCATGTTTCGCATTCCATACAAGCGGAGTCACGAAGCATTCTCTGAAAGCGCTTCTCCAGTGCACTCTTCTGGAATAATTCTGATGATTTGATCTCTTTGTCCTAATACCGTTTTCTTAATTATTGTTTTTCGTTATCGTGGGAACACCAAGCAATGATCAAATCGACCTGAATTAATGTGAAACTCAAAATGAAAACGAAAACCGTGTTTATATATATACCCGTCAAAATTTGAAGAATCTAGACGAGAGCAGTTTTTAGCATGGTGCTAATGCATACTGAGTCAATCGCAATCCAGTGCACATGCTGAGTGCTGACATTTCTGAATGTAGAAATGCATGGTCAGTGAACTTTTCAGTCTATTTGGCACTATGCAGTTTACCCTGCGGCCGAACCTGTACTGGGAGGGGGGTGTACCGTTGCCGAAAAGATAATGGAATGAGAAAGAAAACAATGAACAGGAGAAAGAGAAAAGTGAAATACAATTAGCATATAATGCACACAATTAATTAAATTAGAATGGCTAACGTTTTCAGCGGTTTGTGCAATAGAAACAGAATTATATAAACTGAATATAAATGTTTTATACTATATTAAAAATTATACAAAATAGAAACAATAGCTGTTTAGCACAATCAGTACAAATTAAGACCGATAAGTTTCCTTGAATTTCCCCTGATTATATATGATATATCTATATATTCTGGTTATTTTTCTTGTTTTGAGACTTTTCCAGTTGTCGGCTATTCCTATATCCTATCACTATATAGTATACTCTATAGCAGTATATGCCCTATAGTTTCTATATTAATTTATATTATCCAGTATATAGTCTCCATCCTGTTCAGTATAGCCTACAGTATAACTGTATATAGTATAAAATAAATTTCAGTTATGACGAGCTTAGCCTTAGCGGGAAAAAACCCATAATGGCATAAACATTCTCACGTCTTCACCTTTTCGGCTTTTGTCATTTGAACCTAGCTATAAATGATTTTTATCTCCTAAAACGTTTTGAAATAAATCGCTTTTCCGCTTTCATTTTATTTATCCCACGCATTTGAACTTTGGAACTGGCAAAAACAATAACAAAATCGTATCCTTCTTCATTTCGAAAACATGTTTTTCTCGTGGACCGCGGATAGTTCGTACGTGAGTGATTTAACCGGTTTGTAAGTGCTCATGTGCGTGGACACGCGCGTGTTTTAGATGTCGTAAGGTCGTAAACCGTCGTGCCTTTAAAGCGCGAAATTACTTATGACAAGAACACGAGTTAAGAAACATTTCATATTTGTTTATCAAGGAATATTTGAAGTTTTATTTAATGCGCCGAGTCGAAACTGTTGTTGACCCGGCTAAGAATGATGTAAGATTAATAAGATAAAGAAATTTCAAGAACAATTACACGGTTAATAAATCAAAGTCAGTGCCAAATTTAACGTTTTAGAATAATTTACCATTGATGCGAGTACTACGTCCACCATGCAGACTAGAGTTAAAAGATATCGAAGAAGGGTCTGAAAAGGGTTAACTGACTAGTAACATTTGACCGTATTTTGACTGACACAAAATATCTTAAGACTTAACTCATGATCATGCGGACACTAACTGATAATTGAACGATGATACAACAATTTTGGATTATTAAGACCCTCTTGAAAGTAATGACATTGTCATTGAAAGACCTTAAATTCCAACAATACCGTCGTTATGGCGATGAATCCGAAGATAATGATTTTCAGATAAAACTATATACTTCTTAGCCACTGACAATGAAGATCGAGCGAAACTTGCATTCCTCAAGCTGTTTTAAAGTCATGCGTTTTCATTACCTATAGTATAGGTAAGCGCTTTAAATCCATTTAAGATGGAACGACCACGTGCTGTTAATGATTAATTAGTGTGCATTTGTTGAAATTTTACATATTTTATAAAATTAAAGCGTATACTGCGGATTTAAACTTATGGACGTATAAAAAACGCATGAGTAGAAAACAGCCTTTAGTCTTTTAGGCTGCTACCGACAAGGTCAAGGATGCACTGAACTGTCTTTAAGTGAAATGGCTGCAGCATCAGTGGAAAAATGAAAGCTTGTATGGACTATGGACCCTACCCCTTACGTTTCACAATAGATCGAAGAGACATTGCGTTCGACAGTTTTGTAAGAAACATATCATTATTCGAGAGAGGCAATGTTGGACAAACATATGCAAGAAATATTTTTGCACGGCCCGAGTTTGAACCGGTCCTAAGTAAGTCATGAAGTTCACGAAGTGTCTTTACAATAAAACTACTTTATCATTGTCACTATCCGCAACAACTACAAAACCATCCAGTGTCACAGCGAGACCTTTAGGATAACTAGAACATTGTGACGTATTAAGTGGTTTCGAGATGACAACTTTATGCTTGCCGTCGGTTTGGTATACCTGTATCCTGCTGTTGCATTGATCTGCTACAATCACGTGACCTTGATGATCTGTAGTAATTCCAGTAGGATACTTCAATTTGAGCTCATCATTATCACCACTAAACTGAAATAAATAGGAATAGCTCTCGTCGAAGACTTGCACTCTGTGATTGCCGTTGTCTGTGATATAGATCTGTCCGTTTGAATGTGCTGTCACAAAGTAAGGTTGCTGAAATTCGCTCTCTCCACTCCCTTCCCTGCCAAAACTGGTCACAAAATTACCATCAGTGGAGAAAACCTGGATCTGGTTGTTCTTTGTGTCTGCCACGACTACGTGCCCCTTCCCATCAATACATACACCCCAAGGTCGTTTTAATTGGGAACTCCCACACGAGAACTTGTTCAAGAACACGCCTTCTGAAGTGAAGCACTGAATACGACTGTTGTCTTTGTCACAGACATAAATCTTCCTTTCATTGACCGCTATATCAGTAGGGTTGTTGAACTGACCGTTTCTAGTGCCGAAACACCCGAATGACTTGATGAATTTTCCATCTCGACTAAATATCTTGATGCTATTATTATGACAGTCAGCAACGAGAATTCTGCCATCGTTGTCAACAGCAACCCCACATGGTAACTTCAATGTTGATTCCTTGCCTGAAAGAATCAACTTACTTATGGTCAATAAAGGCTTTTCAGTTTTCTCGTAGTCACGCTGGCATACCGCATGGACTTCACAATCTGGAGTTTTGATTGGTTCACCATACACACGAACTGCAATATTCAACACTCCGCTGGCATTGGAAGAGTAGGTGACCGTGTACGTACCGTTGTTGTGATCTGTTACACGAACCTCGAGAGGTTTCTCGCGTGTAGTGGTAATCTGAGCCTGTACGTCATCACCACCTGTAGTCAGCGGTGTACCATCTTTTCCTTTAACATTCACCATAAAACATGAATCCTGTCCAACCACAGCTCTCCTCAGTCCTTCGCCGGTGGCTTCGCATTGATTTGGCTCAACAGCTGAACATATAACCTTCCCAAGAAGCTGTTCAGCCTTCCCCGAAGAAGCGCTCGTCATATAATAGCGGCCTTCAGTTGCAGGAGTAAGACATTCAGCACGGCACAATTCTTCTAACCTCTTCCGAGCGTACTTCTCGAATATCAACACTTGTACTTCATCTCCGTCATTTATAGCAATTTCTGTGAAACGACATGTTCTCTTGATCAATTCAAGTCGATTGTGGAGCCGTTCTTTATTCTTAATCAAGACATCTTCTTTCTGGGAATAAATTCTGTCTAAATCTTGTAATATCTCCTTCTCTCGATTTCTGAGAACTTCCATAATCATTTCAGTTTGTGCCTTGATCTTTTCAGCAAACTCATCTTTCTCTGTCTTCAAGTCGCTCATTATTTCCTCGCCTGCAATGAGAATTGTAAGAACTGCAGAGTAACGAGGGCTTGAATACGGTTTCAGTTGAGGCTCGTATGAATTTAAAACCAGAAACAAGTTTCCACTCAATTTTTTTTCGCTTCCTTGGCGAGTTTTTCCCTGGGACCTCGGAATAGTTTGCCCTCCCTTATCGTCATTTAGGACCATTTCGGTAAATACTGTGGGCACAGACAATAAACAAAATGAATCCTTTGTCTTGTTTCCATTTTCTGGCATGCAAAACGTTTTGAAAGCAATTGTGGGTAGTTCTCTGGTGAATTAATTGCACTAACTGTGGTAGGCATTTACACAACCGTTCCCATCAAGAATTAAACCAACATGAAATAAACCGGCAGTGCTGTAGAACTAAATTCATAACTAGAGGGGCTCTTTCGACGAGCATGTTACCGCAAGGGTGAATACATTCGGGAATGGATGACGTCATAAATAACCACCAAAATCCCATGATCGCATCTTTATACGACATTCGTGCCTGAAATAGTCATATAGTGATGCTTGGAGAATGAAAACTATGGAAAAATTCTATATTTTCAAGCATTCTTGCAAAAAAGAAGGGGGGCACAGCTACCCCATAGCGCCCACCCCCATCTTCTACACAACTGAATAAACGTCTTTGTATTGAATTTATCCATTATCGTTTTCAAGATTTAAGCCTGTTTTCCATAGCAATCAGTCGTATCGTGAGCACTATAGATTTTGTTTCGTGAGCACTATAGGTTAAAACTAGACACTGAGTCATTGATACAAAAGCTAGGAAACACTACGGTACTTCACGCTACCTTTACCTTGGTCCAGTTGTTTCACTATACAATCAGCCTCCACACGTGCATTCTGGATATGTGTTTCCAAAGATGCTTTGTGTTTTCCATAAGCGTCTGTAGCATAGACAAACTCATGTTTCTTGTGCCGTGTTTGAATACATTCCAAACAAACAACATCTTGGCAAGTTTCACAGAAATACTTCGGGATGTCATGATGACGTTCGTGGCACACAGGTGGATTATGTCCGTTCTTTGTGAGAAAATGTTTCTCGACATCTAGTCTAGGTGAGATTGGTGATACCAAATGTCCGTTGCAATTCGTTCTATGTTTCCTGGTGCATGTGGTACAGAGGTGTGCATTACAAACATTGCATACTGACACAGCAAACTTACGCAACCTCCCAGGAGCTCTATCTGTACACGTCGAGCAGCGAGGGTGAACAAAATGATGGTTCATTTCACTTTCTTTGTTTTCAGCTTTATCCCTTGATTCCTTGACATTCTTGACAGCATTAAAGCTACTTTGAAACTCTCTTTGACAGCGAGACGTTGTAGTGATGGATGCTTTATGTTTCCGCGGATGTAATGCTGTATGGTTTTCAGGTTTCATATCCCGGGGTGACGAAGGCATGCGTTCCGTCATTTTCGCCCCACAGACTAGTTCAATTTACTTCTCTCAGAAATATATCATGTTAGCTAAAAAGAAAAAGGTTCAATTAGAGAGAAATTCTTAAATGGATGTTCACAATCGGTAGTAAGGGGTAGGTCTGACGAAGGGCTTTCGCTCGAAAGTCGTTATTTCACACTTTCTTTATTTGATATTTAAGTGTAAAACCCGTTTCGACATTCCAACCTTGTATCTTCAGCAGAGGTGATTTAATTAAAGTTTAAACGTGGCTCCTTATATACTCAAAGGGTATGATGTCATCGAACAAGGTGAAGATACTCTTGCGAGAGATAGCTACCGTTATCCCAATTCAAAGCATGATGATCAATTATTAAGAATATGTCACGCTTCCAGGCAACGTGTACTGTACTGTACTGTACTGTACCGTACTGTACTGTACTGTACTGTACTGTACTGTACTGTACTGTACTGTACTGTACTGTACTGTACTGCACCGTACCTTATCGTACCGTACCGTACCGTACCGTACCGTACCGTACCGTACCGTACCGTACTGGTTAATTTTAATATTTATTTAATTTTAATGAATTCTTCACAATACATTTACGTACAAACAATCATTGAATACTGACACTAAAATACATAACGTAACATTCTTACAAAATAACGTGGATGTGACTGAGGAAAGGAACAGGACTTGCACCCCAATTGACATCTGACACTTAGCAAATGTCACACAGTATACAACTTAATACAACTTAAAGTTAAGTACAGCCGGGAGGGCTGTGAGATGGTACCCGTAATTTTGTTTTGTACATTCTAGGGAAACTGGTTCAGTATAGTGGTTATAAATAACTTAAATAAGGATATCGAGTCATAAGTTTTAAGGTGAGATGGAACGCTATTCCTCAGATTTGCTGAGCTACTAAAAGCGAATTCCTAAAGTAGTCCTGCTTATGTTTTATGAGAAAGTTGAAATTGTTTTCATCGTAATTACGTAATTTATAGCCTAGATCGTAGGTACATAAATAATTATTCACATCTACAGGTATAAGTCCGTTTTTTTATTTGAAAAGTAGCAGCAGGTCGAGTGACAGTTTTTTGATGCATCTCATCTAGACAAACTGAGCTTTCGGTATAAAAGCAAGGTTTTGTTATGGGAACATTAAAACACTCTTCTGAACAAAGTCATTATCCCCTTTTTTGCTTATATTTTAGACAAAATTAGGGACCTTAACTGGAGTGGGGGGCAAAATAGTTTACTGGGGGGGGGGGCAACATGGAGGCTGGGGGGCCTTTCAATCCTGGTGAGCGATGTTTGACCGTGTTAGGTGACCACACATTATTGGCATATTCCAATTTGGGCTTAACGAGGGTGCGAACAACATGAAAACAGTCAAACGCCATCTTGATTACTAGTGATTTTTGCATTATTCTACGTCATTAACTAACCTGCATCAACCTTCAAAACTAACCAGCCGTGGTGTACTTTGTTTTATCTCCTTTCATTATATTTTTGGTTTTAATCACTTCATATACCCTCCCATCTATATATACCGGGTGGGGCAAAAAAAAGTACGACTGTTTGATTTAGTATAACTTAAAAACTAAAAGAGCTATTATACTTAAACAAGTTACTTTGCATTCAGCGATATTGACTGAGATTTCATGCAATATTGACTGAGATAGCTGCGTTTAAACTTGACTTTTGGAACTGTCGAGAATTAGCTAAAAACGGCCTATTAAACTAATTTGATAACCGTTACCATTTTATCGTAAGTATTATTTAAATGAAGTGAAGTTGAAGTTAGAAATATTTCTTGAATAGACATGCTCTTTTATTCTAACATTTGGCCTTCTAACTTCAACTTCATGCATGGTTATCAAATTAGTTAATAGGCCATTTTTAGCTAATTCTCGACACTTCCAAAAATGTTTACTCAAGTTTAAACGCAGCTATCTCGGTCAAAATGCACATGGCACATATCGAAATTTAAGTTAGACATCGCTGAATGCAAAGCAACTTGTTTAAGTGTAATAGCTCTTTTAGTTTCTAAGTTATACTAAATCAAACAGTCGTACTTTTTTTGCCCCACCCGGTATACTTATATAATTAACATGTAGAACTTGTTGACTCAATTTATATATGCCTTGGCATGACACTCTATTCATTGTCAATTGATAAATGCCTAAAATTTAATCATCTACCTAGCTACTGAAGAGCTTCACAAACACTATAATCTGATATTCAAACAAAGTGTGATTGCGCATGCTCAAACAACGCCAATGCTCGGTTGCTAATCTCTGTTACTATTTCAGTGTTTGCAAACTATATCCGGCGGCTAATATATTGTATTGACTCTGAATGAGTCTTACAGGAAATTGACGCTGTTATAATTTAGACTGTTAACCTCTCAAATGATAGTTTGTATTACTTATGCTAACAAAACATTTTGAAGTCCGAGGGGGATATTTCAATTTAAAAATGAAAACAACATGTAAAGCAATAGATCATTTGACTCTGTAATCTTCCAAAAACACCTGAACGGCTGAAGCCATAGGCAAATACGGTAGTAACATGTCTAAAATGATAAATCATTTAAAAACTACAAGTTTGGAAACCAAAGTTACATTTAACGAAAGCATGTATAATAGCGCTATTTACAAAGGCGAGTTATTTTCATTATACAATTTACCATAGTTCTGAACATAAGTAGTCTTGAAATTTCATTCAACGTTCCTTACGACAGAATACTAATTAGCGTCTTTATAAACTCCTTTAAGCTTTATGCTTACCTTTCAACTCAAATACGAACTTTAATGATGGATTACCCATGACTGCCATAGCAATAGAAAACCGAGAAGATACATTACTTTAGCCTATATCATTCACTTTCATCATTTTGACTCAAGATATAAATCCGCAATGACTCACTTTACCTCATCATGCATGGGTATATATATTACCTTGTCCTTAGTCTGTAGCTACTTTACACGGTTAGTGGCTCGATAAAGGGGGAGCACAAATAGCATTTCGAATATGTCTAGTCAAAGTTTAATTTTAGCGACCATGAACGTTTACATATGATGAAAGAAATTTAACCGTGTCTGGCACCATCAAACACGTACTTTTAATTGCATTCAGGCTGATTTCAGTGCTTATCATATGCATTTCATCCTTCATCCCTGTAACCAGAGTTTGATTCCTGCAACATTCAGTTTTCAGAAGAATGCTTCCAGTTTAAATCCAACAAACACTGTAGGTTCTCTTCGGGTAGTATATACGATTTTCTCGAGTATAACACTGTCACTGGATCATTAGCGAGTTTACGATTGACGACGCGGTGTGCGAAGACGCCGCAAGAGGACTGAAGAGTAGTGCGTTTGGGGTGTCTTCACTATTTCCAACGGCGTCTTATTGCACTACGAAACGCAATTTTTCCAATTCTACGTCGTATTGACAACGTAGTATGTTTTAAGGTGAGTTTTCATATTTTTCTTTTTGGTTCTACGGCGTCTTCGCGCACCGCGTCGTCAATCGTAAACTCGCTAATATTGCAATAAAAGGGCCGCGGGCTAAGTATTAATACAGTCAGTAAAGTTTAGTTTTAGTCTAATTAACTTCACAAAATACTTATACTGTTATAGCTCTGCTCTGAGAGATCACTTTCGGCTGATGTCTCACCATGTCTAACAGATGGAATGACGCTTCCTCGTATAAGCAAGTCCTTGCAAAATGTAATACTGATTCAGTGTTCACAAGATATATATATATATAACCGAGTATAGACTAACAACAGAAAAACTTTATTCAGCTTACCTTATAAAATGTACCCTCTTTGAGTCCTCATGCACGTTAACTGCATGTATAGCTATATATAGTTGTTTTTAAAGTATTTCTTGCTCTATATACCTTCACCCAACAGATGGCCATATGGATTTTCGTAGTTTTCGTGTGTAATAAGCTATCCATGGCCTTATAAACACAAAGCAATATCCCTTATGACATATATGTAATCTCCTTGGTAATCCCTCAGACACGTTGGCAATAAATACAAAGAATGCAGCAAGAAAGACTAAGTCTAAGGTCTAAGTCGAGATATAGTGATAACATATTTATTTTTATGCTATTGTTCAATGGCAGAAATAAAACTCTTTCCAGGTTTGTTACTTTGTTCGAAGTATTTGAGACTAACCGAGGTGTCGAGATATATAGTGATAAGGTCAAGGAACATCCTTCTTTCTTTACATTGTTTCTTTACGAAGACATAAGCCATCGAAATTCGTACTGCTACAATTACGCTTATTCTATCTTCATATATATTTCGGCTGTGGCGGTATCCTTTCAGACGTGAGAATATCGAGTTTACAAGATTTTGTAATACGCATGCGTAACAAAAACCTCGCTTAAACTTCTTACTACAGGAAAATACTACTCATGCATGCAAAGATTGAATTAATGCCAATTTTTCTTATGTATAACAAAACAATAGCCTCTATAGAACTCTTACTGAAAAACTAATGTAGTTTTCTCAATTGTTAATCGTAAAATGTGGGTGAGAAGTCTGCAGGATTAGAAACGTTTTTGTCACAAAAAATCTCGTTGGGGAATAAACTAAATAGTAAAGATATACTATATATAATGTGCAAGTATTACTACGTCTGTATGCATGTATAACTACGACGACCGCGCCAGAGTGGTCAATGAGTTTTACAAGTTTGTCCAGTACGAAAAGCAATCAAAATGACTGCGCATGTGTTTTAATCACTATAGTCTATGGTGTAATAAGTATTTTATGTCTATTTTATTATATCAGCGGTGGCGCGCTTTTCCTGAAAGAACTGACTTTCCGGCATCTTGTGTCTGGGCAAGGATTAACCCACGCATTTGCTCGTCTGCAATTGTGACTACAAAGTTAAGTCGAAAATAACTTTCATTTAGGCTCAGCCAGACATCATGTCGGACATCGTGTTTGCTATTTTTATGAAAATGCCCTGTATATATAGAGAATATTACATGGTTGCGCGGAAATATGGAATTTATTTCGAGTGTTGAAGAGAATATTGCTCACTCGTTCGCTACGCTCACTCGTGAGCAATATTCTCTTCAACACTCGAAATAAATTCCATATTTCCAAGCAACCATGTACTCTTCTGTTTATTTTATAAACAAATTATAAACAAACGACAATTCATATAGAAACTCAAAACAAATATGTAAATAGTACACAAATAGTAATAGGTTTTTGATTGGCTTGCAAAATGATATTTTCACACGTAAAAATATCGTATTTTTTACGTGTGTTTAAATACGATTTTTCTCAGTGGCATAAAACTCTATATATAACACTTATGTTTATATAATAAATATATATACTGTATAGTTACATTACTTTATTGCCATTTTGGAAGCCTTTAGGATTATCGACATAATACCAAACCTTCATTTATTCTTCAGTCAACAACAACAACAACAACAACAACAACAACAACAACAACAACAACAACAACAACAACAACAACAACAACAACAACGAATTTATCTGAACTTCATATTACATTATTACATGATATCACACACGAATTAAACACGAAATAAAGTTACTGGACACCTAAAATAACTATTGAAGCAAATCTAGTCAGGTGCCCATTAAATGCAAATAATTATATATCAGTCCAGTAAAAAGTCACTTCCCCCGTCCGTATATTTAGATGATACGAAGGTAGTACCTTTCTAGGCGAGACCTCACTGACACTATAACTACAGTATGTGCGTGATAAGGCATGGAATACCCCACGTAAACACAAACACGAGCATATGTGGACAACCTCCAAAAGATGTTATTGTATTTCTATTATGGATTACGGAATATATATGACGTCATTACCTGTTCCTTTTAAAGAGTCATTTTTCATCACATTGATTGCTCACCAGTGGTAGAAAATTGTTCAAACTGCTGGGAATGTGGGGAATTAGTGGAACGAAATAGCGTCATTCTTATACTGTCGTTGTACTATATACTGTATACCGGTATACTACGTGTATATCATCCCCCATTTGAAGCAAATGTCAAGTATTACTAGTAGGGAGTAATCCCAGTACGTTTGGTTTAGTATAGCATACAACAACTGAGATTGACATTCCATGCACATCGTCAGTTGCAAATTTTATATGTAATTTCTTTACCTTTCGTACCAATATATTTGTCTTTGTTTTATCCTTCCTTTTTTCTTATACAAGAGCTGCCAAGAACCATGGAATAGTAGGCATCAGCATTCAGTATTCGCCACGACTAAACATTTCAAATTTGTCAGCTGTTGTAATTCAATCCAAGTTACATTGTGCATTATTGGTAATTGAAAAAATATGAAACCTATTAATGATTCTAACAGATGATCAGAGAGTCTATTAAGAAATAAAATATACTTCAATAATGGTTTGGAAAGAAATTAATAAAGACATTGAAAATGGACAATGTATAGCTTCTTGTCCACGCAGTTTTGTCGAGATAATCACCGCGCCATGAGATAATTTAAGGAGGTAAACAAGATAATTTTTTTCTGGACTGTTATAGAATTCTTAGCTGAGATATCTAACAACGTCTGGCAAAGCAAGATTACTGTCAGACTGACTGCAAGACGTCAATTGTTAGAAATTCCTTGTACTGTATGCTTCCATGACTCTTTCATACTTTTTCAAACTTGGACACAGATTTACTGTATAAAAATAGTCAACTTTCAACGTTTTAGGATGCGAATAGTCTGTGTGTATTGACTTATTGAGTAACGGGTGGGATTTGACGAGAAATTGAAATTTTGAGTAAATTCAATTCTCGCAGGTGGGAAGACGAATATCAACCAAATGTATAAATTAAAAAAGCGCCATACCATCATAGGCGCAGCTTAAAACCACATATACTACCACCGATCTGACAAAAGAATCATTCCAGAAGGACAAACGGCCCTACAACAACTGACTTTCAGTCAAATAATCCCAACCCCAGGCTCACATTGATGTTGAAATTCCCGACGGTTGGGATGTGTTTTCAAGGAAAATCCCACCCCTTGCCCGCATCCCCCTCCCTGGGATTTACATTGATAGGTGCATAAATTGATCAAGTTGGAGTCTGAAGATCCGAAGTTGAAAATAAATAGTTTAGGAGGCAAGAATCCATCATGTCTACGACTATATACTGAACAGTATATGAAATACTATTTATTGAAATAGCAATATTTAAAGTTCTTCCTTAACGTTTTCTTCTATTACTTCAACAACAATTTTCCCAATGTTTTTATTACTTTCCATCATCAAATGAGCCTGTTGGATGTCCGCCATCTTGAAAATCTTATCCACTACTGGTTTAAGTGTTTTCGTGTTAAAACCAGCCAAAGCATGTTCACTGAATGCTTCTACCAACTGCTTCTTGTACTATATGTTGAAAGAATGAACGATAATTTAGAATTACATTCGATCATACATTTGTAGTTTTGCATGGGCGATAGTTTTGTTTGCAGAAAACTTGGGATTATTTTAAGGTGCAGTGATACCCAATTTGTGCAGTGATAAATGAGATTTGTGCAGTTATTTTGTGCAGTAATATATTTTTCTTTGAGTGACTAAGCATGACTTTTAGTTAAAAGGACTCTTAGTTAAAGGGATTATATATTTCTAAATTTGGTCTTGAAGCTGAGTGCATGAAACAAAAAGCTATGCTTATGGTTTAATATTTTTGTTTTGCTAGGCATTTCCCTCTTGGACTTCTTCATCATTCGAGTAGCATCCGTTCATTATATTCTATTTCATATATATATTCCAATTTAGCTTAAAAAATTCATGCACCGTTTAGTACTGGAAAGAACAACTGAGAAGGTATTCTGTGTTCCAATGCTAAATTCAAATTTCACTCCGGCTTTTTAGCTCTTTTTGTGCAGGGATAAAATTCCTTAACACAAATAACACCAATTTGATTCATTTGATCCTTGGATCCGTAAGCTCTGGCCGATATTCATCACTGCATGCATGCATGCATAGTGCTAGCCGACGTAACATAGACGGTAAATTCGTTATAGTTATCACTGACTGTTACAAAAGTTTGTAAATTTGAGCTAAAAAGCCTTACGAGGAGTTCAATGTTGTATGTATGTATGTATGTATATGTATGTATGTGTATGTATGTATGTGTGTGTGTATGTACGTATGTGTGTATGTGTATGTATGTATATGTATGTATATGTATGTATAGGTATATGTATGTATAGGTATATGTATGTATACGTATATGTATGTATGTATGTATGTATATGTATGTATGTATGTATATATATATATGTATATATGTATAGATCAGATGAGTCAAAAACTCAAAATGTTGTAGCGCTTTTTGAAAATTTAAAAAATATTGCACCAGGAGCAAATTCATCTTCTTTTCAAACTGAAAAATGGCAATAGTGTTGCCTTAACGCGTCCGGTGTATTAACTGACCTCAAGCGATCTACTTCTCAATGTAGTTGCGATAAGTGACACTCTTTTCCGAAGTAAAGCACCAAGAAACCCTCCTTCGACATTTGCACCTCCAAGTAATCCATACAATATCCATCGTCCATCTGTAGCAATACTTGCAAGATTTTTATCAACAAACGAGCTTCCAACGCAATCCAGAATTATGTTAACTCCAACGCCTTCATATGAAGAAAATATGTTAGTATATATTGTTTACATTAATCATTATTGTCTATTGAAGCTAGCAGGGCTCATTGTAGAATGTTTTGTGCAAGTATGCATCACATATAGTCTTGAACTCTATATTAGTATTGTATATCTTTTAAACAAATATAGTTATAAACAATTTTATTTATTTGAGTTATACGTAACCTTAAGTTTTGAGTAGAAATGCACACAGTGTAATATAAATGATTAAACATACATATCCCATCGGGATATTTTCGTAATCGATTAATCGCTGTAAACAATCGATTAATATCTATTAGTAAAATTACATAGGTGATTATTGAAAATTCTTAACGCTGATTGCTTACGCTACCTCGGATTAATACGCGATAATCACCTAAAGCGTTTTTAAGCCGCTTTTATCGTAAATATTCAATTAAAATATTTTTGAAATGTGCATTTTTTATTTTTTTCCAAATAATCACCTAAAACAATTATTCGCCTCAGGCTCGGTGAACATCGGTGAATAAAAACCTCGACTTCGTCTCGGTTTTTATTCACGGATATTCACCTCGCCTTCGGCGAATAATTGTTAATTAATCGATAAATTGAATCCCGACAAGTCCAAAGCGTGACGTAAGCAAGCTCATCGCTTGCTTGCAAATGGTAGTACAGACGATGTGAAATGAACACCGCGGCATTAGTGATATCAGATTGATTCTCGAGGACATTCGATTTCATCAACCAATGAGAGTTTGCGATAATAACCTACAGTATTTCAATAAGCCTATCTTGAATTGACTGGCAATGAGAGCACCAGAATGCTTATCTCTTCTTATTCTTTTAATTCCGGAAAGAAAGTTTAGCCTGTTTAGGTAAATATCATGCTGTGCATGGCTGTTATCAATGACCCGATTATTGTTAAGAATAATCGAGTGCTAAAAAATAATCGATTAATCAGGAGCAGCTCTATATACTTGCCCATTACATGGTAAAAAAATCAGGTTATTAAACTTTAAATTACCATTTGTTTTCTTAAGCACCATTTCTGAGAAATCCTCGTTCTTGTAGTTGGCCGTTCCCTCTGCTCCCATTTTTTCTGCCATGTCTAATTTTTTCTGTGATCCTGCAGTGGCTAATGCATGAGCCCCTGCAAGTTTGGTCAGCTGTGTCGCTGCAGTTCCCACTCCACTTCCGGCAGCATGCACTAACACATGTTCACCTGACTTGACATCACCCAATAGATGTAAGAGTTGGTAAGCAGTAAGCCACACTTCTGGGATGGCAGCAGCATCAGAGAGAGCAAGATTTGCAGGAACTGACATGACTAATGCTTCATTTACCGAAACAAATTCTGCATACCCACCACCTTGCAACAGAAAATTGATTTATATGTTAGATAGCATCCTTGTTCTACCATTTATATGGAAGTAATCTACCAGGTGTATGTTGGCCATGTTACCACGGCCAAAAATGGAAAAACACAGCAAACACGGCTTGATTATTTATTTAAAGTTGTGTCAGCTTATAAAATAGAGTGTTGCTACTTACAACAGACAGAATTTGCTCCTATTTATGTCGTAAGAAAGTTTGTAAAATCTAGTTTGTGGACATTATTAAAGTGATCCGTGATGTTTCATGTTCTGGTGGATATATGTAATGACAACCGTATTTGTCAAAAATGCCAAGAGTCCCTAAAATAACTCATTGTAATATTAGCGTATGCTTGCATTTGCTCGTAACGCGAGCATAACTGGAACCATACTTTTGGCTAATCTGGGAAATTGGCTAATCTAAAATCCTAGCTAAGACCCTGTAGTTAAGCTTGATATAAATTTGAAATGAAATATTAGCTGAAGGGAGTGAAGCATAAATTGAAGCTGCATGACATTTACCAAAATCATTCATCTACTGCAGGCCAGCTCTGTATTTGTGTGTTTTTTTTCTGCAGGTTAAAATCAGAAGCTGCTTTCAGTTTCAGATCATCAATATTTGATTTGATCTAGTGTTTATACTTACTGCCAAGAAGAGCCATTACCCTTTCTCCTTTCCTGTGCAGAGAAATGAAACTGTTAACTAGATATATAGTATAGAAATTCTAATATAGTATAGAAAATACAAGATGAAGTATTATCTGCTTCACCCTCAGTGGTCTTTGCTCAGATCAGTTGGCTTTGCTACATATTAGAAGTGCAAAATTAATTACAGGCTTGTGAATGCTGCAATGCTTAGCTCATGGATGATGGAAATTGATGGAAAATTGCTTATCATACTAGGCTATCAATTTTTATGGTTAATAACATTGCTTCCCCTTAGTTTCACTCACTCCTAGATTCCTACAGTAGTTGGCCATGGTTTATGGTCTCAGAAATTAGGGGGGGGGGGGATTTCCACATAGTCTCTCCCTAATGGCTCAGCATTACCACATGAAATACCCCACACTAGCAATCGCAGAGAGGAATCCAGTCCAGGTTATGGTTAGTGTTAGGGCAGTGCATTCTTTGTAGAAAAGTTCTCCAGCATGGACTTGTGATAGTGTTTTGTGTAATGGTGTGAGGTTTAATGCTCTGGCCAGTCTTGCCTACATACTTTTAGTAGAGCCGCTCCCGATTAATCGATTATATTTTGGCAATTTATTATTTCTAACAATAATCAGATCATTGACAACAACCATGCACAGCATGATATTTACCTAAACTTTCTTTTTGGAATGAATGCAAAGAGATAAGCATTCTGGCGCTCTCATTGGAGTCAATTTAAGATCGGCCAATTGCAAAATATGCCCTGGATGTTGTAAAACCTGTCAAAAAGCGGAAACCCTTCTTCACTGATGAAATTGAATGTCCTTGTGAACCAATAAGATTCATGCACCCCTTTCTTTGAAGGGGCAAACTACTGTGGACTTGTCGTGATGCAATTTATTTAATCCAATGAATCAATATTAATTGATTGTTGACAGTGATTAATCGATTACGAATATATACTGATGGGAGCAGCTCTAACTCTCAGCAATTATTTATGCTTTTTTACTGACACCAGACTGAGGAGAAATGTTCAGAAATCTCCTCTGTGCATTTTGTAAACTTTCCAGTCTGGTACTGACACATGCAATTTTTTGGTGGTTTCACCTGACCTATATATGATTTATTATCTGTACACAACTTTGTCATCCTGTTTGGCAGTGTGATACTGTCTTGGGCATACAGCACTGCCTAGAAGTAACTTAACACATACACGGTTAACTGCAGGTCACACACAGTGGTTTTTCTGTTTGTGGTGTGATTACTGCACAAACCGCACCCGCAAACAGCGCACCCGCTAACCTAGCCTGAAAACAGACCTACGTTTCGCCCGCCCTAAAATTCACGGGTCAAGGAATGGCGAAACGTAGGTCTGATGAAAATGTTGTCAAAAGTGCATGTAGTCGACCGCCAGGCGATCATTACAGCTGATGGCTAATTCACAGGGAAATGGGTTCTGATTGGTTGGTCAGCTAACATGAAGGTTTTAGAATTAGTTTGGAAAGGTCGTCTCTCTCCAGCAACGCAAACTGTATGTCCCTAACCTCCATGTCTTACTGCAGTTTGAACTAATATCATCAATGACTCCAGCTGCTTCTAAACCCAGAATATCTGACTCTCCTTTCGGAGGTGGATATAAACCTTTCCTTTGTAGTATATCTGCTCTGTTTATTGCAAAATAATGAATTCTAATTAATATGTGTCCATCTTGAACGCTTGGTTTGGGGACGTTTTCAACACTTAAGCCTTCTGCTCCACCAGGTTTATGCACAACCGCTTGCATTATTTCGTCTCCAGTTATTAAAATAGGAAAACATAGAAATGAAAAGAGCAAAATTACTAAATTGAAGTAATATTTGTTGATCGAAAACATTGAATCATCTTGTGCGCTAGACTGTATGGTTCGGAATTGTGTAGTTGCTGGTTAATAAATTGCTGGCGCCATGGCGCGAAATATTTATATTTTCAAAAATAAAAAATGTGCAAAAAGTATAGACCAATAATTAGTGGTGGGCGATACTGGGAATTTTGACTTCGATACGATACCGGTTACTTTTGCCTCGATACCACTGTTTCGATACGATATTCGATACCGATACTCAAAATTGTATATGAATGTATACCGAAATTTCAATATAGTAAATTCAACTCAAATGATATTTTTCAACTCAAGTATACATATGTCCGTGTCCCTTCTATCCTTGTATGCACCAATAATATCCCCATTAACCCCAATTGCTCCTCCTGAGTCCCCCAGGTAATCGCAGTCCGGTTATGCAAGAGTTCAGTGACTAAAACTCAAAATTTCGTAACACGTGACAAGTATCGAAATTGTCGATACTTGAAAATACTTATCGATACCGATATACGATACTTGCAAATATCGAAGTTATCGATATTTTTTCGATATATCGCCCACCACTACCAATAATTATTGAAATAAAAAATAAACTAGAATTCAATTTATGGACGTAAAATGTTTTACTCTACAACGAAACGAAGGAAATTTACAAGACTGTATGATATGTTCTAGATATGTTCAAGATTATACACGGTGAGTTAATATCAGTGAACTCTAAGTAAACTGGAACGCTGAACTCCTATGATCAAGTCCTATGATTCGTTGAAGCCAAGCTAGTTTTTCTGAGGTTTGAGTTGAAATACTTAACGCCGAACATTGGACTGTATATGAAATTGAAGCTATCAAATTTTCCCTCAAAGTTTTAAGTATTTCCTTTTTACCTAAAGTCTTGAAGTTTTTGTATCAAATAGAACTTTTTAATAGCTTCAATTTCATATACAGTCCAATGTTCAGCGTTAAGTATTTCCCTCAGTATTTCAACTCAAACCTCAGAAAAACTGAATTAAGCTGGCTTCAATTCCCCCCCCCTGCGTTAGCGTTCCAGTCTATTATAGTTCAATGGTTAATATAGTAGTAATGCGCCTGTCAATGTTAAGCCCCAGGGAAGGGGGCATGGGCAAACCCAGGGGGATTTGACATTTTTGATTGAGTGAGTATCAAATTCCCCACCCACAGGACGAAAATATCTGTCAAATTAGAAAAAAAGACTCCTCCGTGGCAAGGCACTAGCATTGCATCGACCACAAAGTGATACTGTAAATTAGTATCTAACTTTAATTTTAAACCCAACATCCCAGTCTGGTAATGTCAAATACCCCTTCCCTGGGGAAGGTAGCTGTTATCAAATTCCGTACCCTTGGGAGCATGCCAGAGAGCATGCATGCTGTCAAATTCCCATGGGTTGCCCGTCCCCCCTCCCCTGGGGCTTAACATTGATAGGTGCATAAAGGTAAATGGGGGAAACTGGAAAGTTCTTTGTGACAATATTTAACGAGTTTGGATGTAGAATGCAATTAAGAACAAACTTCGTCGTATTAGACTCTGTGATTGAGATATATACGATGTACTGTATATATTGTTGTGGGGATGGAGGGGAGGGGGGAGTGTAGAGGGCATGTGTTCCAGTCAGTAAATTTATAGTAATGCAAACTTGAAGTCCATATTTCTTAGGGGTGGGACAATTTTTGTGGGTCAGGTGTTAAGCCTTATACACTGTTCTCTGTAGGATTATTATTATTCAGTATTAATTATTTGAAGACCATTATTTTTAAATGTACCACAATAAAAATGTTCTGTTAACTATATTTTATTAGTCTCTCTGATATACTCTATAGTATATGTATGTACTGTACGTTTACTTAGTATTTCCATGTCTTTTCTATTTGCTCATTTCTATATCTAAGTCATTCTATTTCTATCACTTCATTTTGTTAAAACAATATCTAATATTACAAAGACATAAATTGTCTTCTGTTTAATAACATATAGCAGTATTTACTTTGCTAAAAATATTAGTCTGAATTCTAGAATTAGTTTATAATTGTATAACCTTCATAATTTATAGGTTATATAAATCTATATAGCCTATAATTCTATATTCTATTACCCTTGAGTTCAACGTATCTAAAAACTTTTAAAGTGTTTTCCACGGACATTTTTCACAAATACACGACGTTACCTCTTTGATTTGGAAGGATCGTTTCTTGTTTCCAGGACAGGTTAAGATAACTGTTTTTGTTGCATATCCACCAGGTCGACATGTCTGACAGTCGATTTTGAAAATACCATCTGTCTGTCCGAAGTTAGGACCAGTTACACACTTGCCCATACACGTGCCTGTTAAGAAAGAGATGAAAAAGTACATCGCGTTAAATTTTCGTAATCACTACGTTTGTATAGTTAGTGTAAGAACTGTTACATGAAGTACGCTGCTCGCGGGCGCAAAAAGGAGAAAACGCGCGAGTTTTAGTTTACACGAGTTTTACAGTGGTTAAAGGGATATGGCAATAAAAATTTAGTTTATCTCATTTGAAATAACTTTTAAAATTTTATCTAAAACTCCCTTACCGATTTTTCGTATCTTGCTTAGTTCTTGAGATATTTTGACTTAAAACAATGAGCTGTCCGCCATCTTGGATTATTTTTATCTCATTAACGGTGGTTTTAGTGACGTCACAAGCAGGGTTAGCCATATAAAACTACTCCTAGGTGACCAAATAACAATTAGTAGATGTTTAAAAAGTTGTCAGCCAATTTGTTATTTGAAATAGTGACCAAAGCATAATTTTGGGCTCATAATGACCATTGGCTTTCTGGGTAAGATCTTGCGTGACCCTGCTTGTGACGTTAACATGCATATCCACAAAAATCCAAGATGGCGGACAGCTCGCTGATTTATGATTATTTCTGTCAAAATATCTCAAGAACTAAGAAAGATACGAAAAATCGGTAAGGGAGATTTATGTATAATTTTAAAAGTTCTTTCAAATGAAACAAACTAAATTTTTATTGCATATCCCTTTAAAAGCGAAAATAATCGTCACAATAACTTGTAAGTACTAACCAATTTTAAGTAATTTCGTTTATGTAATTTTAAGCGCACTAATTCATACAAATCGATAACTGTAAATGTATTTTTAGCGAATCTAGTGCTTGTGAACACTGAATAAAGGATATTGTGATTTATATTTGAAACTAAACGAGAATTGAAGTCTACAGAGTTAGGCAACTGTTTGATTCATTTTGTCCGGTACAGGCGCCCGTACACCTTGCTCTGCTCTGTTACCACTTTTTACAATCGAGCTTTTTGACTAAATTAAAACAACATATTAAAATACACCTATATAAAAGATGTTTGCTTGATAAACAAAGGGTTTGCCGTGCTTGTCTACACGTTGCCATGGATCGACAAAAATTCGTATCGTTCGAATTCGAACGAAATTTAATAGGAACGGATGTGTACGGACGATTTGACTTGTTTTACTCTTATTTGAACTATTATTTCTAATTAATGTTGTTATGTATGTTTAATCAACAGCAACATAAATACCAATTTTGGTCTATCTAGGTACTTACATATAAAATCTACTATAAAATATATAAAACTAAACTAAATAACCCACTTTAAAAACTTTCAAAAACTGTGAGAATATCGTAACAGTATTTACCTACTAAAGTCATTATTGTTTTGTCTTGGATAGCCATAACATACATAAAAAGATCTTGAGTATTAAATGAATGGAATGACCGATTTATTTTACATAGATTATTTATAGACAGACAGACAGATAGATAGATAGTTTAATAATTCTAAAAAATTACAGCCAAAACTGAGCTGAATTAGATTAAGAATTTACAATAACATAATGTATATGTATCTAAAACTAAGAGTATACTAAGCTAATAAATATAACTAAGACAATAAAATTATGTACAATTACTATAAAAAAGCTTTTCTGAAGTATATTGGTTTTACAAACAGGAACATGATATTTACGTGTATTTCTGAGATTGAAATTACATTTGTTTAACTTCGGTAAAAATTTATGTGAATTATGATAGACTGGGCAGGCGTACTCCACGATGGGACGGATGCATGTGGTGTAAAAGGTTACAAGTTCCTTCGTTGCAACGCCTGCTTGAGGAAGTAAAGTCTTGTAGATACCTTTCGTGATATCTCAGATACATGGCAGTTCCATTTCAGATCGTTCGAAATGTTCAATCCGAGTAACTTGGCACTTGACACTACCTCGATAGCTCTCTCATTGATAACTATTGGATTGAAATCTGCAGCGGTCTTAGCAAACGAGATTCGCAATTCTTTACATTTTCTTTCATTTAGTTGGAGCTTATTCTCGCTTATTCTCGTTCGTTTACAGAGTCTTGAATCCTACTTGCCAGGTTCTTTGCAACGGGCTCTGCAATTGTCGTGTCATTCACATATTTCCATAACTCTGTGTTTCTAACATCAATATCGTCGATCATTAAAATGAAGAGCCACGGTCCCAGTTTAGTCCCTTGAGGGACCCCTGCTGTGGTATGTCTCCCCATTCGGATTTACAATCCTGTCCGAGTTTACCTCTTTGCTCGCGATTTTTAAGAAAGTCTAATATCCAGCACGAGATGGAATACGGTAAGTCGAGGGCCGTCAGTTTGATAGCAAGGTTTCGATGGTCTATCAAGTCAAACGCTTTCTTATAGTCGAACAATACGACCCTCACTGTAGATCCAGTTCCGTCAGTATGTTTGGTCCATGAGTGCACCATGCTGCGTAGTAGAAGATTTAGGAATACATCCAAATTGGCTTTCACTGATCTTCATAACAGCTGGTCGCACATGCTCCCCTACTACAAACTCCTTGGCTACTTTGGATAGAACTACTGGTGTTAATGATATTGGACGTAGGTCTTTATTAACATCTTGGACCTGCCTCTGTTTAGGGATAGGTACTATATCTGCTGTTTTCCATGATGGAGGGAGTCGTCCATCACTAAAGGAACAGTTGATGATATCTGTTATAGGGCCCACCAATAAATCTGCATTCTCTTTAATAAGCCAAGCTGGTATGCCATCTGGGCCGGTGGCCTTCCTTGGATTGAGAGAGGAGACGTTGTCGGCGGAGACCACATATGGTACAGCAGATGGATCGTCTTGCTGAGGTTCGTAGTCATTCGGCAGCGGTTCAAAGATACTCAGTGGTGATAAAAATGCATCGTTGATTGATTTGGCTAAGTCCACTTTATCCTCCATGGTGGAACTCTATTTTCCTTTCAAGTTAACAAAAATTCGACCTGTCGACAAACCATGGATGTCATCTTCTCTGAAATATTACATCAGAAAACGCCAAGTTACGCTCTATAAATTTGTGAAGTCTTCTCAATCAAGTATTGGAGAAATGAAGTCCAACGTGCCGTTAAATCTGCTAGGGGAACTTATTACAAACAGTCTGTCGGAAAGTTAAAGAATACAAATGTATCAAGATGGTGGAAGGAAATTAAAAAGCTTGGAGGTTTGTCTTTACAGGAGTCTTGGTATGACCAATTATTTTCAAGTAATATTTCTACGCATGTTGATCTTGCTGAACATTATAATGACTTCCTTGTTAGCCTCGCCTCCCATTTTAAACCTCTGCAGTATAATGATCAAATGGAAAATCACCCTGTTCCTGACCATCTTCTAGTTAACACCCAATCCGTTCTATCTGCTCTGCGGTGCATTAAAACTACGAAGTCGTGTGGCCTGATGAAATACCAAATAAGGTTTTAAAGACCTTTGCAGATGAACTTGCTCCAGTAATTTGTGACATTTACAACACCTCACTTCAACAGGGAATTTTTCCTGAGCAGTTAAAAAGGTCGATTGTAGTTCCAATACCTAAAACATCTCCACCCGCAAGTATCGAGGATGATCTTCGACCAATATCATTAACATCGCAGGTTGCAAAGGTCCTTGAAGGTTTTACCCTTGACTCCTTACTCGCAGACATTGGCACTAAACTGGATGCGAAGCAATTTGCCCTCCCAGGAAAATCAACAACTCATGCATTGGTTTACCTTCTCCACCAAATTTTGGCTGGTTTGGATGTTGGTCACTGTGCGATAAGACTTTTCTTTGCTGATTTTAAGAAAGGTTTTGATTTGGTTGACCACAATATTATTGTTCAGGTTAACCCTATCATTGTTCTATGGATAAAAGCCTTTCTAACAAATAGGAAGCAATGCGTTAGGATTGGAGAATCATATTCTTCTTGGAAAACAGTGAACGGAGGCTTGCCTCAGGGGACTAAGCTTGGGCCGATCCTGTTTGCAGTCTTAATCAACCCTCTACTAAAAAATTGGCCAGGCAGAACAAATTCGTTGATGATACAACCGCCGTGGAAATAATTCCTCGCTGCTCGCCAAGTCTCCTACCAATCGTTGTTGATGAAATCAGTAATTTCTCTTCTGCAAGGGACATGGGTTTTATTTTCGGTCTTCCTGTTGAAGTCCGTTTCTTCCTTTAAATTGCTTGGCTTAACTTTGTCTCGTGACCTTTCATGGAGTTCTCATGTGGATTTTAGTATGAGAAAAGCAAATTCTAGATTGTATGCGCTGCGACAATTAAAGAGAGCCGGTATTGGACAACGTGATTTGGTTTCTATTTACTGTTCAATCGTACGATCTCGTGTCGAATATGCTGCTCCAGCGTGGTCTAATCTCACTGCTGGTTTGTCAAATTTAATTGAATCAATACAAAAACGGGCACTGAAGATTGTTTTCCCTTCCCTTTCCTATGGAAGTGCTTTAACGTGCTCTGGCCTAGAGACTCTAGAAGCACGGAGAGTCAAGTAAGGTAAAACATTTATTGACAATTTGAAATTATCTCAGAATTCCGGTTATAATCCACTGTCTCAAATAGTATGTAACCGTCCGATAGACTTGGATCATGATTATAATTTAAGGAGAGAGCGAGTTCATATACCGTTAATAAAGACTTTAAAAATTATGTAACTGTAAAATATTTTTGATTGTTGTAAATTTTTTTAGAAATAGGATTACTAAGTCTACATAATACCGTGTAATTCAGTTTTCTCTGCAAAACGGTTTTATTAAACTAATTATTATTATTATTATTATTATTATTATATAAAGTATGTCGGAAGCGAAGGAACGTTCACATCGAGGAGTTACGAACTTGCAAAGGAGGCCGAAGAGTTGGCAATATCTACCGAGGGTGGCGACAGTAGTCGGTGCGAAATCGTCAACAGTTTGCTGCAGGAAAATTCTTAACGAAATCGATGAGGAAATATTCGGATTGTGCGACGTTAAGGAAATAGAAGATGAAATCGAAGAGGCGACGGAAGCTGTCGCTCGAAAATTAAATACGATAAAGAAAATCGAAAAGTCTATGCATGGACAAGGTAATACTCAAACGACGGCGAGTTCAGACGACGCTAATACTTCTAATACGAGCGTTATAACCGAGAATGCGAGTGGTAGTATTGGTATTGCCTCAGCGACGATAAGTGTAAGCGAAAACAATGTAAACACGATAACAACTTCGACAACGAAAAACCCTCTAAAACGAAACTACCGAAACTGACTCTGCATCCTGCGAGAGCGTAGTGACGGTAAATGAACGAAAGGCGAATATGAACGAAAGCTGGAAGATGTCTTAGGTGTCTTTACAGGGGACACCACGTTAGGGATTGTAAGGGCCCCAGTAACTGTAGACATTGTAGTGGGCAGCATCATCAGTCAATTTGCGTAATGCATGAATCGAAGTCTCCAGATGAACGGCGTGAGGCAAAACTCGAGATTTCCGAGAATTCTGAAGTGATCTCAGGGGTCACAATGACGTCTACTGCAAGCACGAGTAAAAGGCATGTTCTCTTGCAAACAGCGTGTGTCACCGCAGTAAATGTAGATGGTTCGAGATCCGCATCTGTAACGATTCTCTTTGATAACGGAAGCCAGCGTTCGTACATCACGGATAGTCTTAGGTCTAAGTTAGGTTTAAAGCCAAAGAAGAGCGAGACTCTACACTTGAACACTTTTGGGGAAAATAAGTACAAAACACGGAAGTGTCAAGTGTTCACGTTACATTTCGAAACACGTGACAGTGAAAATTTGCCCGATTTCTGCATTGAATTTTCCAGTTATTTGTACGCCACTGGGAACAAAATTTGATGTTTCTGACTACTCACATTTACAGAACTTAGACCTGGCTGCTTCCAATCACTATTGGGAAGTTATTCCTATCACTATTGGGAAGTTATTCCTATCACTATTGGGAAGTTATTCCTATCACTATTGGGAAGTTATTCCTATCACTATTGGGAAGTTATTCCTATCACTATTGGGAAGTTATTCGGGGGGGATGGACCCCTTGCGATTGCTAGTAAATTCGGCTGGTTATTGTCTGGCCCAACCAATACATTCACGGGGAGCGAATTTGATTATTCTAACGAACCCCAGACAAATTACCAACGAACTCAAACGCTTTTGAGATGTCGAAGCGATTGGGATTTGTGACGAGGGTGTAAGCGAATCATACCCTATCTCAAGCGAGTTGTCTTCGGACATGGTATTTAACGGGCGACGTTACGAAGTAAGTCTACCATGGAAGCAAGATCGTGTCGAGACTGGACAGAATTTTATTCCTCATCTTTTCATCCAGAACTTGATGGCGAGCTAAAACTGAAGTTATTGACCATACGTCGAGAAATCATTCACTTAAATTCGATTGAAGTTCCAAGATATTACATGTGCATCGACTAGGGCAGTGCACCTAGAACTAACTCGAGGCGTTAGTGTTTCAGCCTTATTGTTGGCGTTTAGACGATTTGCGAGCAGACGGGGTTTACCCGCAACTCTTCTTTCTGACAACGCGAAGACCTTTAAGGCCGCAGACAAGGAATTACGGAAAATTGTTCGTTCGCAGGAAGTACAGCAGTTCCTGGCGGAAAAGCGTGTTGCGTGGAAATTTAAAGTGGAACGAGCCCCGTGGTGGGGCGGATTTTGGGAGAGACTAGTACGTAGCGTGAAGAGACCTTTAAAGAAGGTGATTGCCAAATCTACTCCTTCTGTTGACGAGTCTCAAACTATTCTTACGGAAATTGAAGCAGTGATCAACGCGAGGCCAATAACATATGTGTACGGGGATGATGAACCCGTTTCCTACACTTTAACCCCCTCAGACTCATCTATGGACGGCGCATAACCACTGCACTTAATAGTTCCCACCACGAGGTAGTGAGCACGAATAATTCTCTTACGAAACGAATTCGTTATCACAAGACCTTGCTACGTCAGTTAACATCTCAATGACGTCGAGAATATTTGACTAGTTTGCGAGAACATGGAACTACTATATCAAAGGATTCGAAATCGAGGGAAATCGCGAAAGGAGATGTAGTGTAGGGACAGAGTAGAAGAGTTACTTCTGGAAGCTGATGGAAAAGTGAGGGCGGCTAAGTTAAACATAAGCGGCGAGAACGGTAAATACAACGAGAAGAGCCATTCAACATCTTGTTCCAATTGAAGTGCGTTCATGTACCGCGGAGAAAGGCGATGATGTAGAAACTGTAGAAACAGCAACCACCGAACGTATCGACGAAGAACAACTATCTTCTGATCCACCCACGAAAGATAGAAGACCAAGACGAACGGCTGCTATAGTGGGAGAACTAGCAAGGCGACTGAGACATTAATTGTTGTTAAAGTTTATAACTCCGTTTGTAAACTTTGGGGGAGTGTACGGACGATTTGACTTGTTTTTTACTATTATTTGAACTATTCTAATTCAATGTTGTTGTGTGAGCACGTGAAAATCACGCGACTTCCGGTTTTGGGAAATTACGAGAACACATGTTTTGAACTAGATTTAGTATAGTGGGAGAGTGTTTTATCGTTTAGCGACAATATATCGAACTTCATTACAGGATGCAAAAGAGTTGTAAACTAGGGTAGTATATAAAAACTCAACTTACCGATTTTTACTGGCTGTGTGCTTACACATTGATCAATTCTGACTGGAACTACTCTTTCCATACGGGAACAACTACCCACTATATAAGAAATACAAATGACGTTCAGTTGATTGGACATATTAAAACTATGTTATTCCGTTAATTCCCCAACCTAGACTACATTGACCTAGACTACATTGACCTAGACTACATTGACCTAGACTACATTGACCTAGACTACATCAGGACTACATGGACCTAGACTACATTGACCTAGACTACATCAGGACTACATTGACCTAGACTACATTGACCTATACTACATCAGGACTACATTGACCTAGGCTGCATCAGGACTACGTCAGGACTACATTGACCTAGACTACATTGACCTAGACTACATTGACCTAGACTACATTGACCTAGACTACATTGACCTAGACTACATTGACCTAGACTACATTGACCTAGACTACATTGACCTAGACTACATTGACCTAGACTACATTGACCTAGACTACATTGACCTAGACTACATTGACCTAGACTACATTGACCTAGACTACATTGACCTAGACTACATTGACCTAGACTACATTGACCTAGACTACATTGACCTAGACTACATTGACCTAGACTACATTGACCTAGACTACATTGACCTAGACTACATTGACCTAGACTACATTGACCTAGACTACATTGACCTAGACTACATTGACCTAGACTACATCAGGACTACATTGACCTAGACTACATTGACCTAGACTACATTGACCTAGACTACATTGACCTAGACTACATTGACCTAGACTACATTGACCTAGACTACATTGACCTAGACTACATTGACCTAGACTACATTGACCTAGACTACATTGACCTAGACTACATTGACCAAGACTACATTGACCTAGACTACATTGACCTAGACTACATTGACCTAGACTACATTGACCTAGACTACATTGACCTAGACTACATTGACCTAGACTACATTGACCTAGACTACATTGACCTAGACTACATTGACCTAGACTACATTGACCTAGACTACATTGACCTAGACTACATTGACCTAGACTACATTGACCTAGACTACATTGACCTAGACTACATCAGGACATCAGGACTACATGGACCTAGATTACATTGACCTAGACTACATCAGGACTACATTGACCTAGACTACATTGACCTAGACTACATTGACCTCAACTTTGAGACATGCAGTCATGGCAGCTTTTCCGATCAATTTTCATCTTGGATACAGACATTACAGTATATATCGCTAATTGATATTGGTACCAATACTTCCGCACACTTTATCAATTATTATTTATGAGATAGTGGTTTTTATTTATCTCTATTCTTTAAGCAGCAAACTTGAAGGACCGTATACTGGATCCTCGCCCTGCACCGGGATTTCCGCAGAAGGCATCGTTTTTTGGTAAAGTATACTTGATCCGGCCTATTACAGATTTCTGAATATTTCTGGGCAAATAATATATAGATGAACCGCCGAAGAATATTTACAAACTTACTACGTTTAATTCAGAAACGCTTTTCTTTTACGGGGCAAGGTAACTTAAAGGATTAACACACATACCTGAACACATGTTCTCTGCAAAGGAAGTCATTTGATCTGTAGCATCTTCAAATCGCTTCACCATTAATAAATCTGCACTGGCTTGTACAAGTGGTTGTAACTGTTGCTCATCAGCTTCGCCTGCGCCTATCACAATAACTCTGATATTCTGTTTATGTAAAGATGATACTATATCTTGCAAAGGTTTGCTCATAGACCCGGCCGCTTGTGCACCGTCTGTTAGAAGAAACAGTAATTTTGGTACAGTAGAATCTCTCATTCCGTTCTCAGTAGTGAACATTTGTGATGCAGCCATATCAAGAGCTTTATCCAAGTGTGTTGCCCCTCCGACCATGGGTAGTTCTTTTACAAGCATCTTGAAATCGCTTAGTTCTTCAAATGCGTTGAATTTTTTGTACATGGCGGCCGAGTTACTAAACAAGATGACACTAGCACGGCTCTTGCCTGGTGCTACTAGGAACTGTTCTGCAATATGCTTCACCAAACTCTTTTCCTTCTTATAGTTACAGTCACGCATGCTTGCAGATGAATCAATCAGGAATCCGATGTCAAATTTACATCTTTTCTCTACAGAAAGACAAAAGTATATTTTAATTTGGTTACACCTGTAAAACGTACATAAAAAATTGTTAAATTCAGTTTCGATCTACATATACGAAACCATAGCCCGATTATGTAAAATTATTATATATTTAATGGCCCTATTTAATGGCCGTTTCAAACTTTGGGTATTATGTCTCCTCTTGTTATTCTCAAATCTTGGGATTCAGGATGGAACTTTTATTCCGAGCCTGTTTCGTCCTTCAATCTTTATTCCATTCTTGGTGTGGACGTGCCGTCACGCCCGCAAGGTTGGATGTTGACAAATATTTTTTTGTCTGCACTCAAATTTCATCCAATGTGGCCAAAATCTCTTTGCCCCATGAATCCCTTGAGATTGGTTGCTCACCAAATTCAATTCGGTTTTATTTACAATTGAGCATGCAAAATCAGTGCTTGAACAATTTTTTCAGGATAAATATGTGTTTGATGAATATTTAGTGGTCCACCTACCCCCGCATTCTTTACCATTTCCAGAATATCCTTCGCGACAAATACATTTATATTCTCCTGGAGCAGTGTCAAAGCATATAGCAAATCTATGGCAATCATCTCGAGGTGTGCCACATATTTTTGTTTCTAGAGAAAGGTGTGATTTTAAAAAGTTAATATAAATAAAGCTTGCTAAGTTTAGTAGGGATACAAATTCAAAGATTTAGGAAATTGAAAGAATGAACCAAAAAATTGAGTCGAGTATATAAAACTGTTTAGCCCGAGTTAGCTTGTTCGTTTATGATTGAACTCGTGCAATGTGTAGAGTCAAGTGTATATAATAGCTACCACCAAACTAAAATTATCTGTCATACAACCAGCTTGTGAAGCAGCAAGTAAACTTTTAACAAAACATCTTCGCGGGAAATTCTCTTATGTCTTGCAAGAAATGTTTGTCATCTTGTATATTAGATTGGAATGCCATATAGTTTGCTTATTAGTCGCGGGGAGAGTGCGGTTTCGGTTTGGTAAGTTACAAATCGGAAAGAAGTCATGTAAGCTAGTAATATTGGATCAAAATTCAAGATGGCGGACGCCGGGGTTTCAATTTACTAGTGCATAACCATGGTTTATTTTCCTATTTTTGTATTCGCGGTTTTTATTGTGCGTATTGCCCGTGGGCAATACGGGAAAATCCTGCCTCGTCAGCGACCAATCAGATTGCGAAAACCAAAACTAGCGCTTGCCATATAATATATTAGATTACTTACTTGGGCAGACTCGTGATACAATGTTTTTCATAACAGAACTCAGATTACTTTCGTGATTCACTAAGAAGGCATTTTCAGGTATTCGAACCATATCGTTAAGCTGTTTTTTTGCATTTTCCATTTCAATACCAATTGCAATAACATCTATACCACGCTTAAAGAATGCTTCAACCGCATCGCCAACATATACATAGCCATTTTTCTCACGAGCCTGCTGACCGTTGGTAATCACTACAACCACTTTATGAACACTGTCATCATCGGCACGTAAGCCTTCGTTTACTACAGCAACTTGACGATAAGCAACTTCCAAGCCACGATGAGTATTAGTAGTTCCATTAGATAATGGTCCGGGCATAGACCGTACAGCCTTAGCGAATTTTCCAGGAGTTCTGCTATCTTTAAGAGTAATGATCTTTTGACCCTCATCACTGAATGACACTATAGCACCTTGTCCAATGATTTCTTTCTTTTCGTTCTTTACACCAATTCGAAGTCGTTTTCCAACACTTTGGATAAATGAACGAATCTTATTAAAACCCCATGCACTTATTTTTGCTGATCTATCCACCACGAAAATTGTATCTGTCTTTTTATCGCATTGCTCGACATCTAAAGACAAAAAATGCAATAAAATGAAGCAATGGGCCACGAAAACAACTATAAATATTCATTACTGATAAATTACAAACAAGTGCTAAGGAAAATTGATTTGGTTTGTACTGTAGAATCAAGCTGATTAATAAACACGAACTGTAAAAGAGAGGTTTTCGCGTTTCTTATGATTACATATGTATTAGAATCAGATTCCACTCCGAGCTATTGCGTTTTCCCGTAAACTAAAATTTCAATTAGATTTTGAATATATTGAACTTCTTACAGCAATGCTCTCATGCTATATGAATGACTGGTTGTGGAAGATAGAATCCAGCTGGGAAGGATCAGTTGTAGGGTCGGTTGTCGCACAAATTATTTCGCAAATGAAGAAACGGTTAGAAAAAACACTTACTTAATGTAGGAGTTTTCACATTTATGACATTTGATGGTGGACCATAACCAGATGCGTTTCTTGCTCTCACGACAACTTCATAGGTAGTGTCTTCATTTAGATTTGTAAATTCAATTTGAACTGGACCGTCTGGAGTGGTTGGTTTGGTCGTTGTACATTGTTCGTCTCCATTATTCATATCTTTGTAGCAGACTGAGTAGTCAATAATATCTAATTCAATGATCTCTGCTGGTGGTCGCCAAGCTGCACTTATGGTTGAAGGACTTTCAGGAGTAACATCGAACAACACAGGACCGTGAATTGCAGGACCTTTGATTTGAAAGAAAAATCGAGACAAGATTAAAGAATCATCATCATATTAGTACAAGATCTACAATATTCTAGAAATATACAGTCAGTTATACCCTGGTAAAAATTACACAAAACCCCACTGTGTTGTAATATTTTTTATCTTATCTTTAGTTATAACACTTTTACGTTAACACAAACGAATGCGCTTCCAAACGGTTGATGGGAAAAACAGGCGTTAACCACAAGAATTGCATGGTATGGAACAAACGTTTAACTTTTACTATCTTTACCAGTTATATGTAGTGCTTTGGCTATATAATGAATTATCCTTCATACACTTAAGTTGACGTCAAAAACGTTTAACACTTCATATTCAAAGACAAAACTTCAAAAGAGCTCAATCTCAGAAAAACACAAACCTTCGCAGTTCTTTCCATCTCCAGTATATCCTTGAATACAACTGCAGGAATATTGCGCAGGACCTGTGTTTTCACACACAGCATACACATGACAATCATCTTTGTCTGTATCACATATCTTTATTTCTTTATAAGAAAAGAAAGCAATTAGAGTTTCGTTCTTATATCAGAGAAATAACAGATTAAAAAAGAATAATAGTGGTAAACTGAAAATTGTTTAATGAGCCAACCATATTGCCTGATGAAGATACCTTACAATATAGAAAAACGTTTGGTATATATATGGGGATCCCGTGCTGTAGAAATGAGAAGGACACGCTGTCATGGTATGTGCAAACTTATGGAGCATTTTGCTAAATTTTGCTATGTTACTGTGTATTGCACCACGAATTATATATTATACGAAATTACAACGGCCAAACCATTTCATTTTACTCAAGAATAATCTTATTGACAATGTTAAATATATCAGATTCGTGTGGATATAATAGTGAAAGAAGAGTAAATAATAGATTATCTAAATTTAGTTAATTTCATTCACCTTCACAACGCAACATAGATATAGTTTCTCACCTTCACAAGTTTTTCCATCTCCAGCGTATCCTTCATTACAGGCACAGGTATAGGTGCTAGGTCCTGTGTCAGCACATGTAGCAAATTCACTGCAGTCGTCTTGTGGAGTTCCACATATTTTGATTTCTGAAAGAAAAATAGAATACCGTAATCAAAATGTAACTTTACAAAACAAAATATCGAACATAGCTAATGAGAATATATGAGAATATTTGTATGGATAACCAGGCTGATGGATAACTAAGGAGACAATACGATAATCTGGTAATTGTGCCACGTTTGCATGGTTGTCCATACAAATATTCTCATATATTCTATTATAAAACGCGTTTGCATGGTTGTTATTTAGCAAAAACCGACATTAAGAACGCCTTTAGGATCATGAAAATCCAACCTAAGGACTATCATCTTTTAGGAATGAAATGACGGGGATTATAGAGGTGTTACACCATCACGTGACTAAATTCTAAAATCTTTAACGTGAAATCTATCAAGCTGGCTGTTAAACATGTTTTGTATGTCATAACAAGTATTCATACGAAATTTCAAGCCGATACAATTATTCCCTCGCGAGTTAAAAAGGTTTGAATAATTCGTATTGCTGACGTCAGCATTATTTTCAAATTAGTATGAGAACATAGGTGTAATTTGTCTGCGCATGCGCGAGATTTACGAAAACAAGATGGCGGAAGTAAAATCGACTAGATTAAAAATTCTCTTTGCAAGTGTTTTCTACTAAAAATAGTCAATTTTGACATCTTTGTACATCATACTTATATATAATTTTGGTGAGGTTTCTATGACGGGTTTTAACAAAATAGATTTTTTACCGTTAATTTACTCCATGCTTCTAAAAAACTGTTCATAGAAATCTCGCCAGAATTGTATATAAGCTTCCTTATTAAGTATTCAATACTTTTGTAATGTTTTAGTGGTTGTAAAAAATTGCAAAACTGCCAAATTTAGACACGTGCCATGATAGATTTACAATTAATGTAAATGGACATTCTAATTTCTAACATTTTGCAAATTATGCGAAAAATTAAAGTATGATATACAACGATGTCAAAAAAAATCATTCATTTGACTATTTTTAGTAGAAAACACTTGCAAAGAGAATTTTTAATCTAGTCGATTTTACTGCCGCCATCTTGTTTTCGTAAATCTCGCGCATGCGCAGACAAATTGCACCTATTTTTGGTATGAGAGTAAATAGAATATAGAATTTTGTTATAAAATTATGATACTAGCTATATATTTATTTTAAAAGCTAGAGTATTTCGCGTTAGGTTTGGGAAAAACGTAGCTTTTAACGGCATTTGAAAATAATGCTGACGTCAGCAATACGACATCGCCTTTTTGGAATTCTATCCAATGGGTATGTTGCCGTTTCCCAGTTCCCGCGCGGTTTCACAATGCATTTTGGGATCGCTAGGGGGCAAACAAACATTCTCGAATAGTGCGAAATATATAAATTTTCATATATTCAACGTTTTGCAGCGACATTTACTTTAAAATCTTATAGATTTTAATATTAGGTGTGGTGTACCTCAAGGGTCAATCCTTGGGCCATTATTTTTCTTGATATATATTAATGATATATGCAACTTCTCGAAAACCGCCGAATTGATTTTATTCGCTGATGACACTAATGTATTTTATTCTGATAGCGATTCGTCTAAGCTAACAACTGTCATCAATAACGAGATGAATAATCTATCCGAATGGTTTTCTGCTAACAAATTGTCTATTAATGTCAATAAATCAAATTATATAATTTTCACTTCAAGACAAAAGAGGCAGACGCCTGATTTATTGCTTGAAATAAATAACCATAGATTAGAATGCGTCAAAGAAACTACTTTCCTTGGTGTAATTTTGGACGAACATTTGTCTTGGAAATCTCATATTTCTCATGTCGCTAGTAAAATTTCAAAATCCATTGGAATAATATATAAATCGAGCTTCTGCCTCACTCTTCCTGCTTTGCGTACATTATATTTTGCACTTGTATATCCTTATTTGAGTTATTGTGTTACGATCTGGGGTTCAACATATCCTTCTAATCTCAACCGTCTAGTATTATTGCAGAAAAAAGTAGTTAGAATTTTATGTATAATGAGGCTTTTGATGCACATACTACACCTTTATTTAAATATTTAATGTTACTCAAAGTAACATTTAAATATTTAATGTTACTTTAAGTTAGTTGGACTTCCAACAAGCTTTAATAATTTCATTTTATCTATTGATCAAGTCCACACTCGCAATTTACGGAGTGCTGGCCAATTTTATATTCCATTTTGTAGAACTAGGACGAAACAGTTCACTGTAAATTACCAAGGTCCAACTTTTTTAAATTCATTAAGTCCTGAGATACGTAACTCATCTACTATTTCATCATTCCTGTCTAAGCTCAAAAAGTACTTCTTCTCGTGTCTTTTTGTTTTTTATATATTTTAATTCTGATTCTGACATTTCTGTTATTGACTAATATTATATTGTCATATGTATATATGTATATATGTATATATGTATAGTCTGCATCGTCTGCATATAGTTTGCTATAGCTAACATTTGTGTATTTATTTAATCTGACGAGGTAACCCATAACATAATAAGCCTTTTGGTTTCTCTTTGGGTTCCCTCGCCACGTGTTGTATTCTTTTTTTTGTCTTTATTCTTAAATATTTGTATATTTTGTGGCAAAATTTATTAAATCAAAGCAAATCAAATCAATAAATATCTATGAAAATGGCTTGTACTTGGAGACGTGAAATAAAGGTCCGCGGGATGGAAAATGTTTTACCGAGGTGAAGTGATCGATATTTTTGGTTGTGCGACTGCAGTTCAGTACACTATAATCTATATAGTCTATACTTGTCTATAGCTTATACAGTATGATTTATTCGATCACGAGCCAGGAGTGGATGAACTCGAGCCATGACATCGCATCTTCAATCGCCTGTGATGTTAACTTGCCAAAACTAAACAGACGAAAGCGCAAATTTAAAGCAAGCAAGCAACCTCAGCTAAAAGATTGTACTTCGAGAACAACAGATGGCTCAAATTCCACCCACTTCTGGCTCGTGATCGAATAAGTTATATAGTATAGTTTATAGTGCGCTGAAGTACAGTCGCACAACTAAAATATCGATCGCTTCTGCCCACGTAACATCCTTTGTATCTTTTCTTAAGATACTCTTTTACAGTTGAACAGAGAGATTTGAACAGATATAAAGCTTCAAACACTTAATAAATTCGTCAGTATTAGTTAAATAAATACCATTAACAACGAGAGCCGTAGTTCGATAAAAACAAGCTATTTCATTAATAATTATGAGATTTTAAAGAAAAAATCGCTGCAAAACGTTGAATATATGAATATTTATATATTTCGCAGTATTCGAGAATGTTTGTTTGCCCCCTAGCGATCCCAAAATGCATTGTGAAACCGCGCGGGAACTGGGAAACGCCAACATACCAATTGTTATTAGCTTGTGCTTTGTGGGTAAAAGATGCGTAATCAGTCTATTATATTTTTTACTGACAATGACGCAAGATGGTCTTAATTTGCTTACAAAACAATATCTTATTTAAGGCTAAGCATATCCCTGGGATTCATAACAAACTGGCCGATTGTTTATTTTTCAGACAGCGTGCTTTAGCTGACCCATTTTCCCAGCAACATTAGCAATTTTCATTGCGTATTTATTCGACCGCATTATGCATCATCTACGGTCAATACCTACGTATCTGCAATCGGTTACTCTCATAAACTGTCTGCTTTCCCAGACCCAACTCGAGTACTCTGTATTATACAAATGTTAAAGGACTATGCCAGAAATGGCGCACGTTTAGATAGTCGCTTGCCTATCACGTTGCCAATATTACAAGCTTGCTTAATGTCGCTCCTTCGATTACTGGTTCTCGATACCAGGTTTGTCAATTCAAGGCAATGTGCTCCTTGGTATTTTTTGTCTTTTTGAGGATTGGGGAACTTACTACAACAAAGAACGCAAGTTCTCAACCTCTGCAATTGCACCAAAGAACACATGTTCATGACTCAAGACACAATGTTGTTGGCATAAAATTAACCTTTCTAGATTTCAAACACAATTATAATCAACGTCCCTTTACATTTCTATGATAGTTTATGACCAGGACCGTTGCGTGTGTCTTCAGATAATAAGTTTACCAAGCTAATAATTTTGTTTTGTAACCACCGTTTGCAGGAGGCGAGTGTTGCTTTATTGGATTTCTTAAGTGTTCACATGAGGTATTTAGCAGGGTCGGATACCTCAGTCTTGCTTTGTGCGCCGTATGCGTTATTAACTTTATATCATATTTGAGTATTAGGCTAGAGTGTTGCATTTGCCTGGGGTGGGGAGGCATCTTCTCCAGTTTGATGCGTTGGCATAATTTTGCCCTCACCTTTACTGGGCAAAACTGTTTTAGAATAATTTAATTATATTAATATATAATATGAATTCTATTTTTTAAAGTTAAAAATTAATAAAGCGGCTGGGGGGAATCGTTACCCCCAGCCAGAATAACCCAACAATGTGTTGAATGTTTTGATTAGTAATTTCGCCTAGTAAACAGAGCGCAGGAAGTGAAACACTCAAGTCCTAATGCGGGAAAAGCACTGTCTTTCGTAATCGCATGTTCAGAGGGAGGGCATAAATGTATTTTCTTACCTTCACAAGTCTTTCCATCTCCAGTATATCCTTCGTTACAGGTACAGGTATAGTCTCCAGGTCCTGTGTCAGCACATGTAGCAAATTCACTGCAGTCGTCTTGTGGAGTTCCACATATTTTGATTTCTGAAGAAAGACAAGAGAGGACAACCAGTGAATTGGGTTTAAGGGCATATTAAGTAATATAAGCTTATAAATACAACAGCAGTGAAGAAAATAACATGAACGTATAGGAGTCTATTCATATAATAAAATGTTGGTAGCTAATTTGTTTGACAACGAATTAAAAAATGTTTGCAATTTCGAAACGGTTGCTACCAAAGTTCTATCTATTAACTCAGAGATCCCAAGGATAGTGCAAAGTTTCAGAAGAAAAATGACAAGCAAATAAGAAATTGGCCATGCATAAACAGCAATCAAATGAGAATATCTTTAATATAACAATATAACGTGCGGATATAATATACGAAAGACATTCTGCTACTAAAGTAATCGCATATGCTGGAAACGTTCGGCTCGATACAAAATTGCTTTATAATAATCTAGAGATACACAATATTTATTAGTATATTTAATTTTTATTCCCAGGCATTGTGTTGTTACAAGGCTTGCAATATAATTGCTTATGGAATTGAAATAAGTATAATATTTTATCAGTTTCTATATCTGAACCACCCTTAAGTAATCATATCCTGCTATTGTTTATCGAGACGTCATACAGAACGTCATCAAATAATAAGATATATAGTTTCGATATATAGCTACTATAGTTTCTAATTTTCATTTTCTTTCGTATATAAGTTTCATTATTTTCATTGTTATCGACGCCAATTTCTCGACTTGAATGATGATTTTAACCAGAGTTTTTCTTTGATCGATCGTTGTTGTTGAACACTTGCATGTTTATGACAGAATTTTATTTTGCTTGTTCTTGGGTCACTCTTTCAGCCAGAAGACCAAATTTCCACATTAATATTATGTTCGCATATCACGTCTTGTCCGTTTGCCTTGACATTATATATTATTATCTGCAATAAAATACAGTACATGGCTCATTATTTTATGAAATTTAAGAAAAACTTAATCATTTAATTATGAACGGTATTTTTATGGACCAGTATTTTTACGTTAAATTAAGTATATTCAGAAACTGTCATTGCTTATACCTTATTTTAATGCCATTCATATATCCATGGCTATTTTCATTAAGTAAAAGTAAGAGTTACTCCAGCTATACATGAGATGAGGGCAATAGTCATTGGGGAAGGGAATACTTAAAGTAAAACAAATTCAAAAAGAAAAACTAAATATATCAAGTAGTTTACCTTTGTAAAGCCTTGAAGGTGCAACCATCTGGGAATCCTCCTTCTGCCCCTACTTAATAGGGACATCGACCCCTCCGAGGGGTGCCACGATCTTCTAGTCAATACTTTACTTGTGTATAAATGCAATTGTGATAAGATTGAAGTTTACAATATGTATATAGATGAATAAAATAACATTAATGTATGTTCTGCAGTTCTACTTTATAGCTTTATCTGATTAAATTAAGGACACGAAAATAGCCTTATGGTCACTAAAGTATGATTCTAAAACACCACTATTTTTAACTCTTTGAGGAATATTAGTGTAAATGTGATCGATTTGTGTTTTATAGTCAGTTGTAACTTGATTAATTAGTTGTACGTATTGCTTTTCTTCGATTAAGTACTTGCAAAGTGTATTTTTGTCTGATGCATTTTCCATAAAGTTGATATTCAAATCACCAAGAATAATAACGGGAGTACTAGGATAATTTATGATAGCAGAATGCAAATTCTTTAAAGCATCAATAAACCTAGAATTTTTACCTTCGATTTAGAGCGATAAATTCCTACAATGTGTAAATTGGTTTAGTCTTGTCAAAGTTATTTCCACATCATTATAGTTACACCTGAGAGGTTCTGATAACAGTTGAACATTCTCCTTTACATAAACAGCAGTTCCATAAGGTGTTCTCGTACCATGTGGCATAAAATCACTTCTGAAAAGTTGAAAGCTAGGAATCTGATATAATTCACTATTGTCATTACTACACAGAGCAGTTTCCACAAACATATCAGCTGCTTTTACATTGTAACCACTAGAAACATCCGAAAAGTGGAGATGTAATGATCTCACATTCTGAAATAATATTTTAAAAGTTCCACTTATATCTTTATAAAGAAAAGGAATACGACTGTTCAGTAGAGAATTTTGTCCGAGTCTTGCCATTTCTTCTTGTACTTTCTTGCTCACAGTTATTTTATTTTCATTCAGATTAAGAATATGTAATCCAGAAATGCTTCTAAGTCTACTTAGTGCAACATAATGCATGTGTTCTCGTTTTGACGAGGGAAGATCAACAACAGCTTCATTCAATGTATCTCCTTGACAACGGTGAATAGTTTTGGCTGCAGATGGTCTCAAAGGAAATTGTCTACGAAGAACTTGTACTTGATGTTTTCGAAACTGTCTAGTGACTTCTAAAATTGGAACCCAATCTTTTTCCACAGTCTGGTTGTAAAGATGAGAGTATTCTCTGCGGTAATCATTTGCAATATATTGTTCTTGAAATAAAACCCAAATAATACTTGATCTTGATGAACCTGGTACTCGGTAGTCAACTTTTTTAATTATACACTCAGCACCATGCCATCTACTGCCATCTACTGACACATTTGTCGTAAGATCATAGTACAATCCCATGGTTTTGGAAGGATCATTTGGGATTTGCTTTTTTAATCTTTCTTTCAATTCATCAGATAAATCTCCAAGTACAATGTCTATTGCTTTAACCTCAACCTTATCATTTGTTGACTTATTAAAAATTTCAAGATTATGTTGATTTACTGCCATATTAGTACTAAATAAGTGGGTAGAAGCTATTGGATAATCAGGATGCTTTTGACTGAGCTTCAAAAGTCGTTCTTTTACAACTTTAACATCGTCTTCAGTATGTTTGCCTTCCCTTATTCGATTTAATATTTCAGCAAAGTCTTTGTCTTCTCTTTGTCGCATAACCTGTGACAATTCAAACATTTGAAAATATTGCTGCCGGTTATGACAATTCAAACATTTGAAAATATTGCTGCCAGAGGTTCGTCGCTAATTCATTATCCATGGTTTGAGTTCTCAAATGTCCAATTTTAGTTTAAATAAGTCACCAACAGTTACTATACTAAGGCCACCAAATGATTCTTTTGTGCCCATTATCTGTTGTAATCTTAAGTCAAGAAAATTCAACATCCCACTGCCTACCATAGAGATTTCGTCAATAAAAATAACTTGCATTCTCTGTAATTGAGATCTTATAGTATTCAATCTGTCTCTATCAAGTGTGCAATAATTAAATCCTCTGTTTGCAGGAATCTTAAAGGCAGAATGGAGTGTATTTCCTCTTAATATGTTAAACGCAGCTTTACCTGTGGGTGCTACTTTAACAACACTGATATCGTCAGGATCATTTTCAGGTTGACCATTAAGATATCTTATGAGTGCGCATTTGTAACAGTACTTTTACCAACACCAGCACCTCCGCTTAAGAATAATCTCAGTGGCTGTTTACCAATTTTTACAGAATTCAGCACATGGTAGAAGAACTCCTTTTGTTCAATATTAAGCGATTGAACGAGTTTTCTAAAATCAGCATCTTTCAGTCTTTTTACAACTTATCAAGAACTTCTGAATGATTCTCGTACTGTTTTCTGTTTTTCTCTATCACATCTTTGACAGTTTCAAATCGATCCTGGCAGGTATGGAAATCGTTTAGAAGATCCTTCTTTTCATTTCTCCAAGGAGTGTAAAGTATAATTTGTTCTCTACAATATTTTTCTGTATCTTTGTTTTTATTGAATCTAACTGAACGTATAATTCTTGGCTTTTTTCTCTTCACCAGTGTTATTCCTCCTTTCATTTCATATTCATCACGATCCTGTAATGTGTCGTCATTATCAGAAAGATCATCATCTACATTATCATTGAAATCATTTTCTAAAAGATAATCATCTGCTAATTTTTTTAAGTTAGCATTTGGTTTTGCTGTTTTCTGTCCATTGCCATGCTCTCACTTTTGCAATTAAACCACGCAACAAAGTCTGCCAAACAAATATTTCCAACTGCTTTGGTCTTCTTTGATATCTCTTAATTAATAACATTATCTGACTCAATATCAAGGGAATGATCGGGTAGTTCCTTAATTTTATCCATGCTTTTAACTAAGAATGTTCTTTCATCTGGGTCGGATGTATTGATGAATTGGAACTCTCGTGACGATCTTCGCAAGGGCATTTGCAAAACTAGATAGACGGCCTCTTGTGCACTTATTTCAATACCATTGAGAAACTTGTTGCCAATATGTCTCACCTTGTTGACAATATTCTTATTGCCTTCTTTCGCCTCTTCCCATGCTTTACGAAGTAACTTGCTCATTCCTCTTTGACCTTTGGTAATATGTGAAAGTATATAGACTGCAAAGGGATCCAGTACGAACTGAACATCCATATTAGCTTTCCAAGCTTTGAGTAAATTTGGATTGTAACAGTTGATTCTAATCTCAGCTGGCGATCGTTTCAATAAGATCTTATTGTGTTTAAGAGAAAGCCTTAACGCCTTTATATATTGCTTTTCCGATAAGTCCAACATTCAGCAAAATGCATGGTTTCATCAGCTTTAAGAGAGTCTAATAACGAACGGATTCGTCCTAAATCGTTCTTTAATTTATCTGTCACATCTTCTTCAAGATCAATCTCCGATAAAGGTTTAAAATCATAGTTCTTGGCATTGAGGATAACGGAAAATTGAATCTGCAAGCATTATGACCCTTTTTCTTGCACATTTTTGGGTGTCTATGTCTTTGTAAATTTACGAGATCAGTTAATTCAGTCAGCTTTGCATGAAACATAGCTATTTACAAACTTAGCTATATCATCGTTACAGTCTTTTCCATATTCCGGGGCGTTTTTTATCCAGAATAAGCCATGGATATGTGGCGAACCTCGTCGCTGGAATTCAACACGGTAGAAAAAGTCAATAACCTCTCCAATAGGATTAATTGAATGAACTCTTGATAAAATTGTGAATAAATAATTGCACCATATGTTCAAAATTTCTTGCACATGTGACTGGGTCGTTCTGTATCAATTCTGACTTCTTTGCTAGGTCATTCCCTTAACTTCATCGTCAGTATAATCTTTATTGTCAATAAGACGACCAAGAATTTTGATCAAATGAATCCATCTCGCTTCTGCAGCTGAGAATGAACAAAACTAAGTGGGTGTGCCAAGCTGGAAGCATTGCAAATAAATCATTCTTACATATTTAAAGGAAGGAGGTGAGCCGCGTAAATTGCTTAAAACTCTGAACCCCTCATCTAAATTTATTAGTTTATTAACAGAGCTTTCTGACTTCAAATCACCAGCTGTGTATGTTTAAACTTTGTTTAAACATTTACGTTTACGTTTTTTACATTTACGCAGTGATAAACTTGCACTTCCCTGAATTTACTTGATCTGTAGTTTTTTCAGTTTATAAAAGATATTTGGCACAGACTGCGCAACTCGTCTATCTCTACTTCGCAATTCCCATTTACAAATTGTGCTATAGTGAACAGGTACAAGTCTCTCTATTATCTGCTCGACGTTTGCCACAGTAAATAGTAGGGAAGGACACAAATTCAGAATCTTTGTCGATAAATATACCAAGTGCTTTATTTCCTTCACCTGGAGCAAAACTGATTATTTTATCTCCATGTTGAGTAATGTCAGGCTCTTGCAATAATGTTTCCATAACACCTGATGATGGTCGTTCAGTTTCTTCACACCACTCATCGTCAGTGTAATTGTCAATCGAGTCAACACAAGTTTGTGTTACTACCTTTTCTTCATCTTGAGTATTTACATCATTCGACAAATTGCCTGGAGCAGTTTCCATGTTATTATTGTCAATAAATTCTGACCATTCATCACTATTTCCTGGATTTGTCACATAGTTATCTGATATTTGTATTCCTTCGTTTTTAAATATATCACTTGTTTGAACTAAGTATCGGGCTGCTTCTAACACTTTAGATGGTCTTACATTTTGGAATTGATAATGGTGTTTGTAACTAAGACGACATTTTAACTTAATTGGAATAGTTTGTGACTCATTGATTGGCCTTGGTAAGATACTAACAGTTGAATTAACATCAGCTGGTACATTAACCACATTCCTATGGATACTTAATTGACCTCCACTAGGCAGTTCTCGTACTTGCATGAAAGGTATTCTTGGTGAGATTAGTCTTTCTTCGAGGGGTGCTAAATTTTTAAGGCATCAGGCTTTTCTGGGAAAGTCATAGCTTGCGAGGCAGACGTTCCTGCGGCGAAACACCCAAAAACGGGCAAGACTGAGGAGGGGAAAGAGAGTTTGGGTTTTGGTCGAGGGTGGAAGGTCGAGGTCGAGGGTGGAAGGTCATGGTCAAGGGTGGAAGGTCGAGGTCGAGGGTGGAAAGTCGAGGTAGAGGGTCGAAGGTCGAGGGTCGAGGTCGAGGGTCGAAAGTCGAGGTCGAATGTTGAGGGTCGAAAGTCGAGGTCGAAAAATTGATTTCATTGGTACTGTTGAATTTGAGTAGAATGCCGAATGGTGCAAAAACTTTTAAAAACTATACTTTTGTCAATTTACAGAACTTCATTTCGTAAATATTAACACGAAATATTGATTAGTAAGTTAAATTAATGATATTAAATTTAGATTTTATAATTGTTGTTAAGTTGACAAGGCCGCGGTCATAACTAAAAATGGTTATGAAAATAGTTATGAAAATAGTTATGACCGCGGCCTTGTCAATTTAACAACAATATAAAATCTAAATTCAGTATCATTAATTTAACTTACTAATCAATATTTCGTGTTAATATTTACGAAAAGAAGTTCTGTAAATTGACAAAAGTATAGTTTTTAAAAGTTTTTGCACCATTCGGCATTCTACTCAAATTCAACAGTACCAATGAAATCAATTTTTCGACCTCGACTTTCGACCCTCGACCTCGACTTTCGACCCTAGACCTCGACCTTCCACCCTCGACCTCCCACCCTCGACCCTCGACCCTCGACAAAAACCCAAATTCCCGGAAAGACCGTCTGCCGGGTTTGCCAGTGTAATTTGATTGCCGCCCCCTTTCAAGAAGTAACTAACAATACACTAAAATCACAACTAAAAATAGATGTAAACAAACAGCGCAATTTTAAATAAACGTTCCTGCTGAACGGTATAGCGATACAACGCTGTGGATTCTTTTCACGATAAAACCTAAACCTATACTGTAGAAACAAGTGCCGTTGGACCTCTCATTAACGTTTCAGAATTAACAGTTGGCGTCTCGTTCCTTAAAATATTTTAATTTACAAACTTTTGTCTCTGTGCTATTGTTATTGCGTGTTAGATATATTACATTAATTAACACACATTTCCTATTGATTGACAGCGGTAAAAATAGTACAGCCAATCATCAATTCCCGTCCACTGGTGGACGGGCATATCAAATGCTATGCCAAACCTTGCAGACGGTCTTTCCAGCTTCTGCCTGCCCGCCTTTTAGGAGTTCCGCGGGCTGACCGTCTGCTACGCAGGCTAGGAAGGTCATTCTATTTACTTTTGCACAACTTGGCAGCTTACCAGATTTCAGGTTTGAATGACATGTAGACATGTAGCACATATCCATTCAGTGTCATCGATACTTTTGAGAGAAGTAACACACAAATTAAGTATTTCTTTTGAACAAGATTTTAAATGCAAATCAGGATTACACTTTGTAACTGATGATCTATACCACAGTTGTTCACAACATGTACAAATATATTCCGGACCAACACTGACGTTTTTATGAAACATTTCAATGCCTTCTGACCATCAGTGCTTCTGACATGTTCATTTGCGGTCTCAAATCAGACCGAACAAATTGTCGAGAAGTGTGTTCACTAGAATTGTTTTCAAATCTCTTGAAATTGTTCAGCCCATGCTCAGTTTCATTTTCACTATTAGCTAGTTTCTTTTTAAATATTGCTTTTTCTGTGATATTTTAATGTTCTCTGGACGTTGCGGTTTGTAACGATGCTTTAACTTTTTCTGGATTTAATTGCTTGTAAGTTATATCAGATTTCTGCCTTGCTTCCTTGCTTTCTCAATATTTGACTGTCTGTACGTGGTACTTGCTTTCCGCATAGAATCCTTAAGCTTTTCAGGATAAGATTGTAAGCTGCAATTGTTCTCTTGTTTGATTCTTTCATTTTGTCAGGATTTAATTGTTTGTATGTTGCATTGCTCTCTTTTGCGATTCTCTCAGCTTTTCAAGATTTAATTGTTTGTAAGTTGCGATGGCCCGTTTTTGAGACTCTTTCACCTTTTCTGGATTTGATTTTTTGTACGCTGCACTGGCCTTTTTTTCGATTATTTAACTTTTCAGGATTCGAATTTTTGTATTTTTTATTGTATATTTTTTCCCTTTCGTTTTCCTTATTCTTATATTTATTATCCATTCTTTTTTTCTTCATATATTCTGTCATATACTCTTTTCTACTTTTTGAATTAATACAAGATTTGACGATTTTATCAGGTTTTACAGAATTTGTGCTAGTGCCGGCACTCTCTGGTGTATTACATATATTACTTATGTTAACTTGATTTATACGTTGTTTGATGTTCGGAAACAGTTTGGCTAATAGGATTTGTTTATGTATTATGCATTTCTTCAAGATGCCCTATGTAAATATTTCATGCATTTCCTCCAGTCTCCTTAGCGTAAATAGAGCTTACAACAGTACTTTCAGAGAAAGTTGGCGCACTTTCTGTGATGTGAATTCTTAAATTATACGAATTCGCAACTGCTTGTATGATAATATGGTCCGAGCCAAGACATGTTTTGTAAATATTGCATCCATGATTGATCTATATTGCTTTCTATAGAGTGTTCTGGGCAGTTAATTAAATGTTGAATGGCAAGAGCTCTTATTTGTGCATGATAGCTTTCTGTTTGGTAAATTTGATGGCTTACACTACGAAAAAAGCAATTTCCATCGCCAAGAGTGTTTGCTGGTTTTAGACCTATTCGGGCTAGCCTTGTAGTCAACACTGACATTGGATTATTAATATCAATTCTACATCACCACATACGAATAATACTAGTGCTCAAATGTTTAGTTCTATTTAAATGAAATAACTTGTGTTTGTTTGCTCTATGTATTTTCTAATAGTACAACAGGGGTACTTCCAATGTCGCCATTCATTTGTTTGTCTGTGAAGAACTTCTTTGCGGTATCTTGTTGAAAGCAAGTTATGCCATGCAGATGATTTGGCAGATGATATTAATATTTTTATTCCACGTCTTCGCTTCTTATTCTTGCACATTAAATTTACTAGCTTTTTGACGGGAATTCTAGAAGGTTCTATGCATTAAATTCTTAGCTTGTAATCTACTGTTTTGTTCTACGTGTAATATTTCGTTTTCAATTGTGACAACTTTGCATGCCTCATTTTCATTATTCAGTACGTTTGTGAATGTTACATGTAAGTTTATTTGTTTCTATATAGACACTGCCAGCTATTTCTAAAAGACGAGTGATTTATAGTCTCATAAATTGTTCTTGATATATTATCTAGTAAATAGCATTTCATAAGCATTGAATAGCATTTCATAAGCATTGAATAGCATTTCATAAGCATTGAATAGTAAGTGACAAGTGCTCGTAATTTGCTCGTAAGATTCTTTCAACAAGAGATCACATTTTTTCACCGTTGTACTAGACACGTGATTTTGGGCCGTGGCGACGACACGTTGGTTGTCTCCTTTCCTTTCGCTTCGATTACATAAAGCTCCCTGGCAAGTCAAGGGATTGTCGAAAGCACGTTGACTATCTCCTCGCCTTCTGCGTGTACATAATACTCCCTGGCGAGTCAAGGGTTGCATTGCAAGAATGCAATAATTGTTGTCACCTGAGCACCAAATCTTTTCCTGATTTAGAAAGCCAATCATAAAAGAGGACGGCTTCATGTTCAGGGCATGTTGTCTGCGTGCTCTAGGACTTGGTGTCTGATGCAATATTAACACAAGGAAAATTCCTTATGTCTACCTGATATTTATTTAGTACTATTTACTATTTAATATCATAGTTATATATTACTCCTAATGACACCGTCATCACGAAAATTGCAAAGGTTGAAAACTTTGCACTAAAAATGATATCTTTTCTGAACTTCACAAGTCTTTCCATCTTCAGTATACCTTCGTTACAGGTACAAGTATAGGTTCCAGATCGAGTTTTTGACCAGGATTGTAGATATTGAGTAAATAATTTCATCAGTTGAATTCGAACAAGTAAGCGAGGGGGAAGTTGTTGTTTGGTTTGAAATAAACACGATAGTTTTCTCCTTTTAAATAAACTATATATTTTCTCACCTTCACAAATTTTTCCATCTCCAGTGTACCCTTCGTTACAGGTACAGGTGTAGGTTCCAGGTCCTGTGTCTGCACATGTAGCAAATTCACCACAGTCTTCTTCAGGAGTTCCACATATTTTGATTTCTTTACGAAAACATTACAGAGGAAAAGGTTAATTAATTGAACTCACGATGTTTTGAGTGCTCAAGTAAGAGAAGAAAGCAAATGTACAAACAGAAACAATTGTACTATAGATTGACAGGATAACCTCAACAGAAACGTTGAGACATGAATTAGTAGAGACAAAGAAAGAAATTTGATGTATAAAAGTATACATTTTGATAACGCATAATGCAAGCTGGAAAATGGTTTCCTTGCAATTAAGTTTTTCTCACCTTCACAGATTTTTCCATCTCCAGTATATCCTTTGTTACAGGTACAGGTATAGGCGCCAGGTTCTGTGTCAGTACATGTCGCGAATTCACTGCAGTCGTCTTGTGGAGTTCCACATATTTTGATTTCTTGAAGAGAACATAAAAAAATTAATGAGTTGGACTAGTGATATCATAATATAGAAGTAAATGTAATAGAGAAGAAACAAATGTACCAAAAAGAATGACTAAAGGTCAACTAAATAGTTCGAGTAAAATAATTAGGATAGGAATAAGGAGAAATGGAGTTCACTTTTCTTGAAAGATGAAGCAATAGGTTTCTACTTTTTAGGAATCCTATTTTCTCACGTTCACATGTTTTTCCATCTCCAGTATATCCTTCGTGACAGGTACAGGTATATGTTCCAGGTCCTGTGTCAGCACATGTAGCGAATTCACTGCAGTCTTCTTGTGGAGTTCCGCATATTTTGATTTCTGATGAAACGAAATAGGGTGTTAAGATGCTGCAAATGTCTATTTAACACAAATACTTTAATGAAAGGCTGAATGGGGGTTAACTGACTACTGACATTTTCTCGTATTTTTGACTGACAACTGCCAAAATATCTTACTGACAACTGCCTTGAATATTAGCTGACAACTGACACCCAAAAACCATCATTACGACCCTCTTTAATGGGATGTATTAATACTGGGATGAATTATGTGCTAAATAAATGCTATCGAATAATAACTAATGTAGAAAACAAGAAAAATCATCTGACCTTCACACCTTTTCCCATCACCGGTGTAGCCTTCATTGCAAGAACAAGAATAAGTCCCAGGTCCTGTGTTTGTGCAAGTGGCGAACTCGCTGCAGTCATCTTGAGGAGTTCCACAGATTATTATTTCTTAATTAATATAATATTGCAGTCAAAAAGCGGCATTGAAAATAAACTAGGCAACGAGGAGTGACTCTTCTTGCTCTATATTTCTTTAAGAGCAACGTCTTCAATTGTGAATTATCTTACATTGGCTGATCGCAAAAACCTAAAACTCACACGATAGTTTCACAAAATGTATGCATTTATATGAAGCTGGGCCAAACACAGTAGTCCACAAGTCTTATAATAGCATGACCAAACAAAAAATATTCTTGTGGAGATAGTAAGAGTACTGTGAGTGAATTGTAGTCAATTTACAAGAAAGGAAACTACGATAATTTTCTCACCTTCACAGGTCTTTCCATCTCCAGTATATCCTTCGTTGCAGGTACAAGTGTAAGATTCAGGTCCTGTGTCTGCACATGTAGCAAATTCACTGCAGTCGTCTTGTGGAGTTCCACATAATTTGATTTCTGAATACAATTGGAACAGTAAATATTTAAAACCAAAACCAACAATTTTTCACTTTTGTCTGTTGCTGAAAAAAGAAAAAAGGGTTTTCGGATCCAAAATGCCAGCTCTTTTAGTGTTGATCGCTCTTTTGCGTAGAGAGAAAACTTGCTAACCTTTACAAAATGTGTATCCGTCGCCAGTATAGCCAGGATTGCAAGTACATATATAACTGCCCGGACCAGTGTTCGTGCATGTAGCAAACTCACTGCAATCATCTTTAGGACTAGCACATATTTCAACTGCTGAGAAATTAACAGACCACTTCAGCTTCATACTCAAATTCTGCATTTCAGATCATGCGATGTTTACATATTTTTGTCACTGTTTGTCTTCATGACTTTTTATTAATATTCAAACGTAAAATGCATAGTGACAAGGTGTAGATGTAAACATTGCATGATCGGAGACGGACAGCTAGCACACGAAGCTGACAAGGACTATTCGTAACTTAAGTGCGGAAAGTAAACGAATGAATGTGAAGAAGTACAGTAATACGAAAACGACTTGTGGAGTTCCACATATTTTTATTTCTGATGGAAGAAATGGTAATGAAAAAGAATATACATGCAAGAATATGTTAGTAGGCAATATAGCTTACAGTTCCATCAACTTCACAATCTAATAAGTATTATTGAATGTAAATGGGGTCAGCTAAATACGTTCAATAGATTAATTGAATGTGGAATTAGTAAAAATGAATTTTTCTTTAAGAATTTAATTTTGCTTTTGTTGGAGGATAAAGGCAACAGTTTATTGTGTTTTAGAAATACCTATTTTTACCTTCACAGCTTTTTCCATCTCCAGTATATCCTTCGTTACAGGTACATGCATAGGTTCCAGGTCCCGTGTTAGTACATGTAGCAAATTCACCGCAGTCATCTTGTGGAGTTCCGCATATTTTGATTTCTGGAGAAAACATAAAATAAACTGATAATTAATTGAACTCCCGAAATAACAATAAAGAAATAGAAGAGAAGAATACTGACGCAGAAAAAATAGATATTTAATTTAAGATCTACTCAATAACTACAATAAAATAAATGGTGCAAATGTTAATGGAAATGAAGTTAATGGATAAAAGCAATAATTATATTTCTGTTTGTCTTTCTTACCTTCACAAGTTTTTCCATCTCCAGTGTATCCTTCATTACAGGTACAGGCATAGGTTCCAGGTCCTGTGTCAGCACAAGTAGCAAATTCACTGCAGTCGTCTTGTGGAGTTCCACATATTTTGATTTCTGGTGAAAACATAAAATAAACTGATAATTAATTGAACTCATGAAATAACAATAAAGATTAAGGGAAAGAGAAGAGAAGAAGTCTGAAGCAGAAAATTTTAACTTAAGATCAACTCAATAACTACAATCAAATATATGCTACAAGCGTTAATGGGAATAAAGGTTATTTCTGTACGGATAAATAATGGTAATTGAACTGAGTGGAGTGCAATTTGGTCTGAAATCAAACGCGTGATTACAAAATCGCACGACCGCGAAGCGGGAGTGCTATTTGTAATCACAAGTTTGATTTCCGACCAAAATTGCACGCCACAAAGTTCAATTTCCACTTTATTATATTCATTTTGAAATCTAAATAATTTTTTAAACCAGAGGAGGTATTTTATTAGTCTTTGTTTACAACTGGCACACCCACGTTACTCCCTGAAATGCCGTAGCATAGCAACAACATGAATTGCAATTTGACAAAAATTTAAAAAGGCTCAGTACGGATTTTTAGAAATAAAGACCGTAAAAGTAAGTTTAAAGATATCGTAGACTTTACATGTAAATTGATAAACGTTTCTTGTGATTTTGTGTATTCAAACATCGACACTACGATCGATCATTCCATATTTTAATACCTTGTGGGTTTGTGTTGAAACTTGTTTTTGTTGACATTTTGATTATGTTTAATTCAATTTTGTTGATAATTTGGCCAATATTATTTGTGAAAAATTATTTGATATTCTTTTATGTTTAACTCGCCTTTATGTTGATTTTTATGAAAAAAACTGCAGTAATCAGTCTAGAGTATTGACAATTTATGGTGAACAGATCACAGGGAGTCCAACTAAGAACTGTGACGAGTAGAACTAAATATAGCGTAGTATATTCAAATTATTGTACTTACTTGTATAAATCATAGAGCTTGTATTATGCAGCGAATAGCTTCAAACATTGCTTCGAACAATGATTCAAAACGAAAATATTGCATCATTTGCATGGCGAATTATTAATAATACGAAATTATTACACGACGTTTCGAGCAATTAAATAACAGCAAGGATTGCGGGCGCTCGAGGGAAGGCTAAGGGATAAAGAAAAAGAAAGGGATGAAACACCGATCACGTGAGCGTTTAGTGTGCTCCATAAGTAGTCGGTTCTCTCGGAATGAGGCGACGACCGAACCTTTCACGAAGATATAATCACTCGCCGAACAGTAGCCGAAGGTCGAAATCGGAAATAATACGTCACGAATTTACGTCACGAGAACCGACTACTTATGGAACACATCTCGCGAAAACGTCGAAAAATGCCTGCTGTTATAAATCCCGTAAAATAGTTTCATCAACTGTTTTTCGGTAATGATCATATTTGTTTATGCAATAGAACATCGTCTGAATCGTAAAAAAAACACAAAAAAAGATGAACCGACTACTTATGGAGCACACTAAACGCTCACGTGATCGGTGTTTCATCCCTTTCTTTTTCTTTATCCCTTAGCCTTCCCTCGAGCGCCCGCAATCCTTGCTGTTATTTAATTGCTCGAAACGTCGTGTAATAATTTCGTATTATTAATAATTCGCCATGCAAATGATGCAATATTTTCGTTTTGAATCTATGATTTATACAAGTAAGTACAATAATTTGAATATACTACGCTATATTTAGTCCTACTCGTCACAGTTCTTAGTTGGACTCCCTGTGAACAGCTTTGGTCATTTGCCAGATCACACTTTTGTTTAAATTGATTGGCAAGTTGAATTCTATAATTCAATCTGATTGGTTGCTGTGGTGCAGAGCTTCAATCTGATTGGTTTAAAAATGATGCGATTTAATCACGAATCGCACTGTTTGGACTTCAAAATGATGCGATTCGTGATTAAATCGCACTCCTATGAACCAATCAAATTGCAAGAAACACCATTGATTTCAAAATGGATATAATAAAAGGAATAATTGTATTCCTGATCGACTTCCGGAAATAAAACTTTTCGTCTTACCTTCACAAATTTTTCCATCCCCAGTGTATCCTTCATTACAGGTACAGGCATAGTTTCCAGGTCCTGTGTCAGCACAAGTAGCAAATTCACTGCAGTCGTCTTGTGGAGTTCCACATATTTTGATTTCTGGCGAAAACATAAAATAAACTGATAATTAATTGAACTCATGAAATAACAATAAAAATTAAAGGAAAGAGAAGAGAAGAAGTCTGAAGAAGAAAATTTTAACTTAAGATCAACTCCATAACTACAATAAAATATATGCTACAAGCGTTAATGGGAATAAATAGTTACTTTCTGTGCGGATAAAAGGAATAATTGTATTCCTGATCGACTTCCGGCAACAAAACTTTTCGTCTTACCTTCACAAATTTTTCCATCCCCAGTGTATCCTTCATTACAGGTACAGGCATAGTTTCCAGGTCCTGTGTCAGCACAAGTAGCAAATTCACTGCAGTCGTCTTGTGGAGTTCCACATATTTTGATTTCTGGCGAAAACATAAAATAAACTGATAATTAATTGAACTCATGAAATAACAATAAAAATTAAAGGAAAGAGAAGAGAAGAAGTCTGAAGCAGAAAATTTTAACTTAAGATCAACTCAATAACTACAATCAAATATATGCTACAAGCGTTAATGGGAATAAAGGTTACTTTCTGTACGGATAAAAGGAATAATTGTATTCCTGATCGACTTCCCGCAATAAAACATATTGTCTTACCTTCACAAATTCTTCCATCCCCAGTGTATCCTTCATTACAGGTACAGGCATAGTTTCCAGGTCCTGTGTCAGCACAAGTAGCAAATTCACTGCAGTCGTCTTGTGGAGTTCCACACATTTTGATTTCTGGCGAAAACATAAAATAAACTGATAATTAATTAATTGAACTCATGAAATAACAATAAAGATTAATGGAAAGAGAAGAGAAGAGAAGAAGTCTGAAGCAGAAAATCTTAACTTAAGATCAACTCAATAACTACAATTAAATATGTGCTACAAGTGTTAATGGGAATAAAGTTTACTTTCTGTACGGATAAAAGGAATAATTGTATTCCTGATCGACTTTCGGCAATAAAACTTTTCGTCTTACCTTCACAAATGTTTCCATCCCCAGTATATCCTTCATTACAGGTACAGGCATACATTCCAGGTCCTGTGTCAGCACAAGTAGCAAATTCACTGCAGTCGTCTTGTGGAGTTCCACACATTTTGATTTCTGGCGAAAACATAAAATAAACTGATAATTAATTGAACTCATGAAATAACAATAAAGATTAATGGAAAGAGAAGAGAAGAAGTCTGAAGCAGAAAATCTTAACTTAAGAACAACTCAATAACTACAATCAAATATATGCTACAAGCGTTAATGGGAATAAAGGTTACTTTCTGTACGGATAAAAGGAATAATTGTATTCCTGATCGACTTCCCGCAATAAAACATATTGTCTTACCTTCACAAATTCTTCCATCCCCAGTGTATCCTTCATTACAGGTACAGGCATAGGTTCCAGGTCCTGTGTCAGCACAAGCAGCAAATTCACTGCAGTCGTCTTGTGGAGTTCCACATATTTTGATTTCTAGGAAAAGCAAAAAACAATGGAACAAATCATGAGATTAAAATAGAACTGTAAATTTTTCTACGTTTGCATTATCTGATATCCAACATGAAAACAACTATGGGTTACCATGCGGTATGACACTTTATACAGACAATTATTTTGTAAGATATACAGATGAATATAAAATGCAGAAAAACAGAAGATGCTCCTTAAAGCTCTTTGAATTTTGATGGTGGTGGACATACTTCGAGTAAAAATGAAATTAGCGAAAAGTACAAACCTTCACAATTTTTTCCATCTCCAGTGTACCCTTCGTTACAGGTACAGGTGTAGGTTGCAGGTCCTGTGTCAGCACATGTAGCAAATTCACTGCAGTCGTCTAGTGGAGTTCCGCATATTTTGATTTCTGGCGAAAACATAACATAAACTGATCATTAATTGAACTAATGAAATAACAATAAAAAATAGAAGAGAAGAAAACTGACGCAGAAGAAATACATATTTAATTTAAGATCTATTCAATAATTACTATAAAATAAATGGTGCAAATGTTAATGGAAATGAAAGTTCACGCTTCTGAATGCATAAAAGCAATAATTCTATTTCTGTTTGTCTTTCTACATGTACAAGGAAAAATATTGTCTTACCTTCACAGGTTTTTCCATTTCCAGTATATCCTTCGTTACAGGTACAGGCATATGTTCCAGGTCCTGTATCAGCACAAGAAGCAAATTCACTGCAGTCGTCTTGTGGAGTTCCACATATTTTGATTTCTACGAAAAGCAAAAACAAAGCAACAAACCATGAGAATAAAATGGAACTGAAAAATATTTTTTGTTCCGCATTCTCTGATATCCAATATGAAAACATCTATGGATTACCATGCGGTATGTCATTTTATACAGACAATTATTTTGTAAGATATACAGTTGAATATGATATGCGGAAAATTCTCTTTGAATTTTGATAGTGGTGGACATATTTCGAGTAAAAATGAAATTCGAGAAAATTTCAAACCTTCACAAATTTTTCCATCTCCAGTGTACCCTTCGTTACAGGTACAGGTGTAGGTTCCAGGTCCTGTGTCAGCACATGTAGCAAATTCACTGCAGTCGTCTTGTGGAGTTCCACATATTTTGATTTCTGAAAGAAAACATAAAATAAACTGATAATTAATTGAACCATGAAATAACAATAAAGATTAATGGAAAGAGAAGAGAAGAAGCCTGAAGCAAAAAATGTTAACTTAAAATAAACTCAATGACTACAATCAAATATATGCTACAAGCGTTAATGGGAATAAAGTTTACTTTCTGTACGGACAAAAGGAATAATTATTTCCTGATCGACTTCCGGCAAGAAAACATATTGTCTTACCTTTACAAATTTTTCCATCTCCAGTATATCCTTCTTTACAGGTACAGGCATAGGTTCCAGGTCCTGTGTCAGCACAAGTAGCAAATTCACTGCAGTCGTTTTGTGGAGTTCCACATATTTTTATTTCTGAAAGAAAACATAAAATAAACTGATATTTAATGAACTCATGAAATAACAATAAAGATTAATGGAAAGAGAATAGAAGAAGTATGTAGCAGAAGATTTTAACTTAAGATCAACTCAATAACTACAATCAAATATATGTTACGAGCGTTTATGGGAATAAAGTTTACTTTCTCTACGGATAAAAGGAATGATTATATTCCCGATCGACTTCCGGCAATAAAACATATTGTCTTACCTTCACAAGTTTTTCCATCTCCAGTATACCCTTCGTTACAGGTACAGGTATAGGTTCCAGGTCCTGTGTCAGTACATTTGGCAAATACACTGCAGTCGTCTTCAGCAGTTCCGCATATGTCAGTAACTAAAACAAGATTAACGGGAGTCGACATGAAAACTATGATCGACTTAAAATAATCAGAATACGTTGAGAAAAACATTATTTTACTTATCAAAGTCTAATAACAATGTCACTAATTGTACTTATTGTAATGTGTTTGTGTTATCAATGGATACCTGGGCAGAGTTTCTTTATGATGCTTTCAACTCTGTGAAGTAAATCACTAAAGTTAGCAGCAAGGATAGCGTTTTCTGGAACGTTTACCATGTCTTTAACTTCGTTAATGGCAGCTTCGTTTTCCAGACCAACGCCAATTGCAAAACATCCATTTGTCTATCAAAGAAAACTTTCATAGCTTCTCCAACATAGACATAACCCTTCGAACTGATTCTCTAGTTTGTTCTCCATCTGTGATAACCATGATCAATTTCTTAACATCTGGATTATCTTCGCGATATCCTGCCTCTTTAATAGCGATTTGTTTATCAGCAACTGCTAAACCTCGATGTGTTTTAGTTCGCCCCTAACAAGGGACCAGGCATCCTAGTAACTACATCATAGAATTTCGTTGCATCTTGGCTTTCTGTTAACGTTATTCTTTGCTCTCCTTCTTCACTAAATGTAACTATGGCAGCCTGACCGATGATTTCTCCTTCTTCATTTCTTTCACCAACTTTCAATTCTGTTGCTATTTCTTTAACAAATTCACGCATTTTGTCGTAATCTCCTGGTGCTATACTGCCTGATCTGTCGAGTACAAATATGAGGTCTGTCTTTGGTTTGCATGGCGCTGAAACAAAACGATAACAACAATTATTTCCTGTGGAATTTGAAAATGTAAGAGCGCTGTAGTAATGTTATATTAAAGCATGCTCTTAATGGAAGGAATATGTATCTTGAAGAAGAAATATGACGCAAGGTTATCTGATAATTCCGAATGCTGGAAAGCTTACGTGGCTTATCATTATCTTCAATGACCACAGTCGCAGGTTCACCCACTGTTACTCCAGGTGAAGAAGATGACAGAGTGATTGTGAATTCTTCTTTGGGTTCAACATCATCATCGTCAATTATGTTAATGGGGATTGACTTTGGACCAGTCTCGCCTGGTTCAAATGTGACATCAATCGTTTGAGGATCAAAATCGTCGTCTCCGGCTGTCTTAGGACTTGTAGTAACACTGTTAAACGAAAAGTAAACTTCGATTATGGGTAGTACTTAATTATGGAGCTGCGTATGAACAGGAAAATCTAAAATGTTATTATTGATTAGTATTAAGCTTATTTATTTATTTGATTATTTATTAAACTTTATTTAATCACGGTAGAATCATCAGTAATGCATGCTAATATAAAAATAGGTACGCTAAGCGTACATGTATCTGCTCATATAATTATGGTGATGCCAATAGGCAATTTCGTAATTATGGGCGCCATTTCGCAAAGGGGCCAAACACAATAAAGCAACAATAGCATGACTCTAGGGACAAGTATTCCCATTGGGACGAGGTGTATATAGTTACTGCGGCTGGCAGAGCGAAGTCGTAGGTCTAATATTCCCCTGTCTGTTTTCTTCGTCGTCGTCGTCGTTATGGCTTTTTGCCTGTGTGATTACAAACTTGCACTTCCACGGTCACCCAAGTCACGCGCACAAAACGCATGCAACCTTCTTGTGTGCAACTTAGAATACTTGCGCATTTTGAGTTACGTACTTGTGTTAACGCAGCAAGGGAACGATACGGTAAATGCAAGTGCAATACGAACGAGAAACGTACAAATCATGCTGATATTCGTCACGCACTATGTAAAATATTCGACATATTTCAGTCTATATGAGGGTATTATATTTCCGACAACAAACATTGCGCCTTCAAGACTTCACGATCGTAAAGCGGATCGCTCTAAAACCTCTATACTCTACAATAGTTTGAGCGAACCATACGTGCGTATTTATTTGTATTTGTGGGAAACTAAAGAGAAACTAGAAATCAGTGTTGAATATAATTCAGACATAAACGCGCAATAACGAGCTCTATTTATTAGAGTTCAGGGGTCAGCTGTCACATATTCTTGATAATTAATACACTGTAAACGGGTCAAGTTTTTACAAGAAAACGGAAAAGCTTAGTTCTCCCTACGTCTTGCAATATTTTAATATGATCCTATAGCTGCTCATTATTATACTTCGATTTGACCCAAACGCTTGAACAGACTCGATATAACTGAGTATTCAGCGAGACGCATTCCTGACGACAAGTAATATGAGGGATATTAAAATTCTAACAACAAACATTGCGTCTTCAACACTAGCTTAATTGAAGATCGTAGGGCGCATCGCTCTCGAGATCGCTCTAAAACATTAGTTTGTTTGAAGGAATGTACCATACGTTGGTATTTGTTTGTATTTGTGGGAAACTAAAGAGAAACTAGATATCAGTGTTGAATATAATTGAGACATAAACGCGCAATAACGCAAAGCTCTATTTATTAGAGTTCAAGGCTCGGCTATCACATACTCTTGATAATTATTACACTGTAAACGGGACAAGTTTTTACAAGAAAACCGAAGAGCATAGTTCTCCCTACGTCTTGCAATATTTTAAGATGACCCTATAGCTCCTCGTTATTATTATACGTCGATTTGACCCAAACGCTTGAACAGACTCGATATCAGTATTCAGCGAGATGCATTCCTGACGACAAATAATAAGAGGGATATTATATTTCCAACAACAAACATTGCGCCTTCAACACTTGATTAGGCGCATCGCTCTAAAACATCTATGCTCTACTATAGTTTGAGCGAACGTACCATACGTGGGTATTTGTTTGTATTTGTGGGAAACTAAAGAGAAACTAGATATCAGTGTTCACTGTTGAATATAATTGAGACATAAACGCGCAACAACGCGGAGCTCTATTTATTAGAGTTCAAGAGTCAGCTATGACATATTCGTGATAATTATTACACTGTAAACAGGTCAAGTTTTTATAAGAAAACCGAAGACGTTAGTTCTCTCTACATCTTGCAATATTTTAAGATGATCCTATAGCTCCTCATTATTATACTTCGATTTGACCCAAACGCTTGAACAGACTTGATTTTAGTATTCAGCGAGACGCATTTCTCACGACAGCAGTGGAATACGCAAGACATTTAATCGTGTGCATGGCGCACGTTTTGGTCAAACGTTGGCAGACCAATTCAAATGAGTAACAAATATAGTAACAAGTAACTACACATATACAATTACACAATGTTTTATTTTTAATATGTTGTAGTATTTCTTATATACCTTAATGGCTTAATCTTCGACAGTTTGACTTGGAACAACTACATTTGAAATTGGCCACATATTTTAAAGCATTCGTTCTAGTCGATACTTTCGTATTGAAAACCTTCGTATTTCCGCGTTTTTATATGAATTAACGACGTTTTGCCAATTTATTTTGACATTTCAAAACCATCAGTGTTCAAAACATAAGCGCCATGTTGAATTTAAGATCTAGCCTGCGAACAGGAAAAAATGAATGATGTGATGGCATTGCATTGTAAGCCACTTGCTGATTGGTTCAATTTAAATGAGCTCGTCGCTGATTGGCTACAAGTTAACATTACATAACATTAACATTACATTTACAAGACGATAGCAATATATCTGCATTCGCAGATACAAAAATACATATACACAGTGACAGATAAAATACAGAAAATACTGGTTTACATGATTGCCGTGTGAGAGTCTGGAGTTAACACATTTTCTACACCTCTGCTTACCTTATAGTTATCGGTTCAGTAATATCACCCGCACTTAGAACAATTTCAGGTAAAGCTGGCTCGCCCTCTTTGCCAATATAAATTTTCTTTGTAAACTCGACAATTACACCTAGAATACAAACATACGCGAGTATTAATTAAATGAATAGATGGTTCCTTTCTCATAAAAATTCTCGTAATAATAAGTAAACCTTTGCATGTTCTCCCATCGCCAGTATATCCTTTGTTACAGGTACAGCTATAGGTTCCAGGTCCTGTGTCTGCACATGTAGCAAATTCACTGCAGTCTTCTTCAGGAGATCCGCATATTTTGATTTCTTTAAGAAAACATTACAAAGAGGAAAAGGTTAATTAATTGAACTCACGATGTTTTGAGTGATGAACAATAAGAGAAGAAAACAAATGTACAAACAGAGACAATTATACTATAGATTGACAGGATAACCTCAACAGAAACGGTGAGACATGAATTAGTAGAGACAAAATAAGAAGTTTGATGTGTAGAAGTATACATTTTGTTAACGCATAACGCAAGGTGGCAAATGGTTTCATTGCAAGTAAGTTTTTCTCACCTTCACAGATTTTTCCATCTCCAGTATATCCTTCGTTACAGGTACAGGTATAGGCCCCAGGTCCTGTGTCAGTACATGTTGCGAATTCACTGCAGTCGTCTTGTGGAGTTCCACATATTTTGATTTCTAGGAAAAGCAAAAAACAATGGAACAAACCATGAGATTAAAATAGAATTGTAAATTTTTCTACGTCTGCATTATCTGATATCCAATATGAAAACAACTATGGGTTACCATGCAGTATGACACTTTATACAGACAATTATTTTGTAAGGTTGAATATAAAATGCAGAAAAACAGAAGATGCTCCTTAAAGCTATTTGAATTTTGATGGTGGTGGACATACTTCGAGTAAAAATGAAATTAGCGAAAAGTACAAACCTTCACAATTTTTTCCATCTCCAGTGTACCCTTCGTTACAGGTACAGGTGTAGGCTCCAGGTCCTGTGTCAGCACATGTAGCAAATTCACTGCAGTCGTCTAGTGGAGTTCCGCATATTTTGATTTCTGGCGAAAACATAAAATAAACTGATCATTAATTGAACTAATGAAATAAAAAATAGCAAAGAAGAAAACTGACGCAGAAGAAATACATATTTAATTTAAGATCTACTCAATAATTACAATAAAATAAATTGTGCAAATGTTAATGGAAATGAAAGTTCACGCTTCTGAATGGATAAAAGCAATAATTATATTTCTGTTTGTCTTTCTACAAGGAAAAATATTGTCTTACCTTCACAGGTTTTACCATCTCCAGTATATCCTTCGTTACAGGTACAGGCATATGCTCCAGGTCCTGCATCAGCACAAGTAGCAAATTCACTGCAGTCGTCTTGTGGAGTTCCACATATTTTGATTTCTAGGAAAAGCAAAAACAAAGCAACAAACCATGAGAATAAAATGCAACTGAAAAATATTTTTTGTTCCGCATTCTCTGATATCCAATATGAAAACATCTATGGATTACCATGCGGTATGTCATTTTATACAGACAATTATTTTGTAAGATATACAGTTGAATATAATATGCGGAAAATTCTCTTTGAATTTTGATAGTGGTGGACATATTTCGAGTAAAAATGAAATTCGCGGAAAGTACAAACCTTCACAAATTTTTCCATCTCCAGTGTACCCTTCGTTACAGGTACAGGTGTAGGTTCCAGGTCCTGTGTCAGCACATGTAGCAAATTCGCTGCAGTCGTCTAGTGGAGTTCCGCATATTTTGATTTCTGGCGAAAACATAAAATAAACTGATCATCAATTGAACTAATGAAATAACAATAAAAAATAGAAGAGAAGAAAACTGACGCAGAAGAAATACATATTTAATTTAAGATCTATTCAATAATTACTATAAAATAAATGGTGCAAATGTTAATGGGAATGAAAGTTCACGTTTCTGAATGGATAAAAGCAATAATTCTATTTCTGTTTGTCTTTCTACAAGGAAAAATATTCTCTTACCTTCACAGGTTTTTCCATCTCCAGTATATCCTTCGTTACAGGTACAGGCATATGCTCCAGGTCCTGTATCAGCACAAGTAGCAAATTCACTGCAGTCGTCTTGTGGAGTTCCACATATTTTGATTTCTAGGAAAAGCAAAAACAAAGCAACAAACCATCAGAATAAAATGCAACTGAAAAATATTTTTTGTTCCGCATTCTCTGATATCCAATATGAAAACATCTATGGATTACCATGCGGTATGTCATTTTATACAGACAATTATTTTGTAAGATATACAGTTGAATATAATATGCGGAAAATTCTCTTTGAATTTTGATAGTGGTGGACATATTTCGAGTAAAAATGAAATTCGCGGAAAGTACAAACCTTCACAAATTTTTCCATCTCCAGTGTACCCTTCGTTACAGGTACAGGTGTAGGTTCCAGGTCCTGTGTCAGCACATGTAGCAAATTCGCTGCAGTCGTCTAGTGGAGTTCCGCATATTTTGATTTCTGGCGAAAACATAAAATAAACTGATCATCAATTGAACTAATGAAATAACAATAAAAAATAGAAGAGAAGAAAACTGACGCAGAAGAAATACATATTTAATTTAAGATCTATTCAATAATTACTATAAAATAAATGGTGCAAATGTTAATGGGAATGAAAGTTCACGTTTCTGAATGGATAAAAGCAATAATTCTATTTCTGTTTGTCTTTCTACAAGGAAAAATATTCTCTTACCTTCACAGGTTTTTCCATCTCCAGTATATCCTTCGTTACAGGTACAGGCATATGTTCCAGGTCCTGTATCAGCACAAGAAGCAAATTCACTGCAGTCGTCTTGTGGAGTTCCACATATTTTGATTTCTACGAAAAGCAAAAACAAAGCAACAAACCATGAGAATAAAATGGAACTGAAAAATATTTTTTGTTCCGCATTCTCTGATATCCAATATGAAAACATCTATGGATTACCATGCGGTATGTCATTTTATACAGACAATTATTTTGTAAGATATACAGTTGAATATAATATGCGGAAAATTCTCTTTGAATTTTGATAGTGGTGGACATATTTCGAGTAAAAATGAAATTCGAGAAAATTTCAAACCTTCACAAATTTTTCCATCTCCAGTGTACCCTTCGTTACAGGTACAGGTGTAGGTTCCAGGTCCTGTGTCAGCACATGTAGCAAATTCACTGCAGTCGTCTTGTGGAGTTCCACATATTTTGATTTCTGAAAGAAAACATAAAATAAACTGATAATTAATTGAACCATGAAATAACAATAAAGATTAATGGAAAGAGAAGAGAAGAAGCCTGAAGCAAAAAATGTTAACTTAAAATAAACTCAATGACTACAATCAAATATATGCTACCAGCGTTAATGGGAATAAAGTTTACTTTCTGTACGGACAAAAGGAATAATTATTTCCTGATCGACTTCCGGCAAGAAAACATATTGTCTTACCTTTACAAATTTTTCCATCTCCAGTATATCCTTCTTTACAGGTACAGGCATAGGTTCCAGGTCCTGTGTCAGCACAAGTAGCAAATTCACTGCAGTCGTTTTGTGGAGTTCCACATATTTTTATTTCTGAAAGAAAACATAAAATAAACTGATATTTAATGAACTCATGAAATAACAATAAAGATTAATGGAAAGAGAATAGAAGAAGTATGTAGCAGAAAATTTTAACTTAAGATCAACTCAATAACTACAATCCAATATATGTTACGAGCGTTTATGGGAATAAAGTTTACTTTCTCTACGGATAAAAGGAATGATTATATTCCCGATCGACTTCCGGCAATAAAACATATTGTCTTACCTTCACAAGTTTTTCCATCTCCAGTATACCCTTCGTTACAGGTACAGGTATAGGTTCCAGGTCCTGTGTCAGTACATTTGGCAAATACACTGCAGTCGTCTTCAGCAGTTCCGCATATGTCAGTAACTAAAACAAGGTTAACGGGAGTCGACATGAAAACTATGATCGACTTAAAATAATCAGAATACGTTGAGAAAAACATTATTTTACTTATCAAAGTCTAATAACAATGTCACTAATTGTACTTATTGTAATGTGTTTGTGTTATCAATGGATACCTGGGCAGAGTTTCTTTATGATGCTTTCAACTCTGTGAAGTAAATCACTAAAGTTAGCAGCAAGGATAGCGTTTTCTGGAACGTTTACCATGTCTTTAACTTCGTTAATGGCAGCTTCGTTTTCCAGACCAACGCCAATTGCAAAAACATCCATTTGTCTATCAAAGAACACTTTCATAGCTTCTCCAACATAGACATAACCCCTTCGAACTGATTCTCTAGTTTGTTCTCCATCTGTGATAACCATGATCAATTTCTTAACATCTGGATTATCTTCGCGATATCCTGCCTCTTTAATAGCGATTTGTTTATCAGCAACTGCTAAACCTCGATGTGTTTTAGTTCGCCCCCCTAACAAGGGACCAGGCATCCTAGTAACTACATCATAGAATTTCGTTGCATCTTGGCTTTCTGTTAACGTTATTCTTTGCTCTCCTTCTTCACTAAATGTAACTATGGCAGCCTGACCGATGATTTCTCCTTCTTCATTTCTTTCACCAACTTTCAATTCTGTTGCTATTTCTTTAACAAATTCACGCATTTTGTCGTAATCTCCTGGTGCTATACTGCCTGATCTGTCGAGTACAAATATGAGGTCTGTCTTTGGTTTGCATGGCGCTGAAACAAAACGATAACAACAATTATTTCCTGTGGAATTTGAAAATGTAAGAGCGCTGTAGTAATGTTATATTAAAGCATGCTCTTAATGGAAGGAATATGTATCTTGAAGAAGAAATATGACGCAAGGTTATCTGATAATTCCGAATGCTGGAAAGCTTACGTGGCTTATCATTATCTTCAATGACCACAGTCGCAGGTTCACCCACTGTTACTCCAGGTGAAGAAGATGACAGAGTGATTGTGAATTCTTCTTTGGGTTCAACATCATCATCGTCAATTATGTTAATGGGGATTGACTTTGGACCAGTCTCGCCTGGTTCAAATGTGACATCAATCGTTTGAGGATCAAAATCGTCGTCTCCGGCTGTCTTAGGACTTGTAGTAACACTGTTAAACGAAAAGTAAACTTCGATTATGGGTAGTACTTAATTATGGAGCTGCGTATGAACAGGAAAATCTAAAATGTTATTATTGATTAGTATTAAGCTTATTTATTTATTTGATTATTTATTAAACTTTATTTAATCACGGTAGAATCATCAGTAATGCATGCTAATATAAAAATAGGTACGCTAAGCGTACATGTATCTGCTCATATAATTATGGTGATGCCAATAGGCAATTTCGTAATTATGGGCGCCATTTCGCAAAGGCCAAACACAATAAAGCAACAATAGCATGACTCTAGGGACAAGTATTCCCATTGGGACGAGGTGTATATAGTTACTGCGGCTGGCAGAGCGAAGTCGTAGGTCTAATATTCCCCTGTCTGTTTTCTTCGTCGTCGTCGTCGTTATGGCTTTTGCCTGTGTGATTACAAACTTGCACTTCCACGGTCACCCAAGTCACGCGCACAAAACGCATGCAACCTTCTTGCGTGCAACTTAGAATACTTGCGCATTTTGAGTTACGTACTTGTGTTAACGCAGCAAGGGAACGATACGGTAAATGCAAGTGCAATACGAACGAGAAACGTACAAATCATGCTGATATTCGTCACGCACTATGTAAAATATTCGACATATTTCAGTCTATATGAGGGTATTATATTTCCGACAACAAACATTGCGCCTTCAAGACTTCACGATCGTAAAGCGGATCGCTCTAAAACCTCTATACTCTACAATAGTTTGAGCGAACCATACGTGCGTATTTATTTGTATTTGTGGGAAACTAAAGAGAAACTAGAAATCAGTGTTGAATATAATTCAGACATAAACGCGCAATAACGAGCTCTATTTATTAGAGTTCAGGGGTCAGCTGTCACATATTCTTGATAATTAATACACTGTAAACGGGTCAAGTTTTACAAGAAAACGGAAAAGCTTAGTTCTCCCTACGTCTTGCAATATTTTAATATGATCCTATAGCTGCTCATTATTATACTTCGATTTGACCCAAACGCTTGAACAGACTCGATATAACTGAGTATTCAGCGAGACGCATTCCTGACGACAAGTAATATGAGGGATATTAAAATTCTAACAACAAACATTGCGTCTTCAACACTAGCTTAATTGAAGATCGTAGGGCGCATCGCTCTCGAGATCGCTCTAAAACATTAGTTTGTTTGAAGGAATGTACCATACGTTGGTATTTGTTTGTATTTGTGGGAAACTAAAGAGAAACTAGATATCAGTGTTGAATATAATTGAGACATAAACGCGCAATAACGCAAAGCTCTATTTATTAGAGTTCAAGGCTCGGCTATCACATACTCTTGATAATTATTACACTGTAAACGGGACAAGTTTTTACAAGAAAACCGAAGAGCTTAGTTCTCCCTACGTCTTGCAATATTTTAAGATGACCCTATAGCTCCTCGTTATTATTATACGTCGATTTGACCCAAACGCTTGAACAGACTCGATATCAGTATTCAGCGAGATGCATTCCTGACGACAAATAATAAGAGGGATATTATATTTCCAACAACAAACATTGCGCCTTCAACACTTGATTAGGCGCATCGCTCTAAAACATCTATGCTCTACTATAGTTTGAGCGAACGTACCATACGTGGGTATTTGTTTGTATTTGTGGGAAACTAAAGAGAAACTAGATATCAGTGTTCACTGTTGAATATAATTGAGACATAAACGCGCAACAACGCGGAGCTCTATTTATTAGAGTTCAAGAGTCAGCTATGACATATTCGTGATAATTATTACACTGTAAACAGGTCAAGTTTTTATAAGAAAACCGAAGACGTTAGTTCTCTCTACATCTTGCAATATTTTAAGATGATCCTATAGCTCCTCATTATTATACTTCGATTTGACCCAAACGCTTGAACAGACTTGATTTTAGTATTCAGCGAGACGCATTTCTCACGACAGCAGTGGAATACGCAAGACATTTAATCGTGTGCATGGCGCACGTTTTGGTCAAACGTTGGCAGACCAATTCAAATGAGTAACAAATATAGTAACAAGTAACTACACATATACAATTACACAATGTTTTATTTTTAATATGTTGTAGTATTTCTTATATACCTTAATGGCTTAATCTTCGACAGTTTGACTTGGAACAACTACATTTGAAATTGGCCACATATTTTAAAGCATTCGTTCTAGTCGATACTTTCGTATTGAAAACCTTCGTATTTCCGCGTTTTTATATGAATTAACGACGTTTTGCCAATTTATTTTGACATTTCAAAACCATCAGTGTTCAAAACATAAGCGCCATGTTGAATTTAAGATCTAGCCTGCGAACAGGAAAAAATGAATGATGTGATGGCATTGCATTGTAAGCCACTTGCTGATTGGTTCAATTTAAATGAGCTCGTCGCTGATTGGCTACAAGTTAACATTACATAACATTAACATTACATTTACAAGACGATAGCAATATATCTGCATTCGCAGATACAAAAATACATATACACAGTGACAGATAAAATACAGAAAATACTGGTTTACATGATTGCCGTGAGAGTCTGGAGTTAACACATTTTCTACACTCTCTGCTTACCTTATAGTTATCGGTTCAGTAATATCACCCGCACTTAGAACAATTTCAGGTAAAGCTGGCTCGCCCTCTTTGCCAATATAAATTTTCTTTGTAAACTCGACAATTACACCTAGAATACAAACATACGCGAGTATTAATTAAATGAATAGATGGTTCCTTTCTCATAAAAATTCTCGTAATAATAAGTAAACCTTTGCATGTTCTCCCATCGCCAGTATATCCTTTGTTACAGGTACAGCTATAGGTTCCAGGTCCTGTGTCTGCACATGTAGCAAATTCACTGCAGTCTTCTTCAGGAGATCCGCATATTTTGATTTCTTTAAGAAAACATTACAAAGAGGAAAAGGTTAATTAATTGAACTCACGATGTTTTGAGTGATGAACAATAAGAGAAGAAAACAAATGTACAAACAGAGACAATTATACTATAGATTGACAGGATAACCTCAACAGAAACGGTGAGACATGAATTAGTAGAGACAAAATAAGAAGTTTGATGTGTAGAAGTATACATTTTGTTAACGCATAACGCAAGGTGGCAAATGGTTTCATTGCAAGTAAGTTTTTCTCACCTTCACAGATTTTTCCATCTCCAGTATATCCTTCGTTACAGGTACAGGTATAGGCCCCAGGTCCTGTGTCAGTACATGTTGCGAATTCACTGCAGTCGTCTTGTGGAGTTCCACATATTTTGATTTCTAGGAAAAGCAAAAAACAATGGAACAAACCATGAGATTAAAATAGAATTGTAAATTTTTCTACGTCTGCATTATCTGATATCCAATATGAAAACAACTATGGGTTACCATGCAGTATGACACTTTATACAGACAATTATTTTGTAAGGTTGAATATAAAATGCAGAAAACAGAAGATGCTCCTTAAAGCTATTTGAATTTTGATGGTGGTGGACATACTTCTGAGTAAAAATGAAATTAGCGAAAAGTACAAACCTTCACAATTTTTTCCATCTCCAGTGTACCCTTCTGTTACAGGTACAGGTGTAGGCTCCAGGTCCTGTGTCAGCACATGTAGCAAATTCACTGCAGTCGTCTAGTGGAGTTCCGCATATTTTGATTTCTGGCGAAAACATAAAATAAACTGATCATTAATTGAACTAATGAAATAAAAAATAGCAAAGAAGAAAACTGACGCAGAAGAAATACATATTTAATTTAAGATCTACTCAATAATTACAATAAAATAAATTGTGCAAATGTTAATGGAAATGAAAGTTCACGCTTCTGAATGGATAAAAGCAATAATTATATTTCTGTTTGTCTTTCTACAAGGAAAAATATTGTCTTACCTTCACAGGTTTTACCATCTCCAGTATATCCTTCGTTACAGGTACAGGCATATGCTCCAGGTCCTGTATCAGCACAAGTAGCAAATTCACTGCAGTCGTCTTGTGGAGTTCCACATATTTTGATTTCTAGGAAAAGCAAAAACAAAGCAACAAACCATGAGAATAAAATGCAACTGAAAAATATTTTTTGTTCCGCATTCTCTGATATCCAATATGAAAACATCTATGGATTACCATGCGGTATGTCATTTTATACAGACAATTATTTTGTAAGATATACAGTTGAATATAATATGCGGAAAATTCTCTTTGAATTTTGATAGTGGTGGACATATTTCGAGTAAAAATGAAATTCGCGGAAAGTACAAACCTTCACAAATTTTTCCATCTCCAGTGTACCCTTCGTTACAGGTACAGGTGTAGGTTCCAGGTCCTGTGTCAGCACATGTAGCAAATTCGCTGCAGTCGTCTAGTGGAGTTCCGCATATTTTGATTTCTGGCGAAAACATAAAATAAACTGATCATCAATTGAACTAATGAAATAACAATAAAAAATAGAAGAGAAGAAAACTGACGCAGAAGAAATACATATTTAATTTAAGATCTATTCAATAATTACTATAAAATAAATGGTGCAAATGTTAATGGGAATGAAAGTTCACGTTTCTGAATGGATAAAAGCAATAATTCTATTTCTGTTTGTCTTTCTACAAGGAAAAATATTCTCTTACCTTCACAGGTTTTTCCATCTCCAGTATATCCTTCGTTACAGGTACAGGCATATGCTCCAGGTCCTGTATCAGCACAAGTAGCAAATTCACTGCAGTCGTCTTGTGGAGTTCCACATATTTTGATTTCTAGGAAAAGCAAAAACAAAGCAACAAACCATCAGAATAAAATGCAACTGAAAAATATTTTTTGTTCCGCATTCTCTGATATCCAATATGAAAACATCTATGGATTACCATGCGGTATGTCATTTTATACAGACAATTATTTTGTAAGATATACAGTTGAATATAATATGCGGAAAATTCTCTTTGAATTTTGATAGTGGTGGACATATTTCGAGTAAAATGAAATTATGGAAAGTACAAACCTTCACAAATTTTTCCATCTCCAGTGTACCCTTCGTTACAGGTACAGGTGTAGGTTCCAGGTCCTGTGTCAGCACATGTAGCAAATTCGCTGCAGTCGTCTAGTGGAGTTCCGCATATTTTGATTTCTGGCGAAAACATAAAATAAACTGATCATCAATTGAACTAATGAAATAACAATAAAAAATAGAAGAGAAGAAAACTGACGCAGAAGAAATACATATTTAATTTAAGATCTATTCAATAATTACTATAAAATAAATGGTGCAAATGTTAATGGGAATGAAAGTTCACGTTTCTGAATGGATAAAAGCAATAATTCTATTTCTGTTTGTCTTTCTACAAGGAAAAATATTCTCTTACCTTCACAGGTTTTTCCATCTCCAGTATATCCTTCGTTACAGGTACAGGCATATGTTCCAGGTCCTGTATCAGCACAAGAAGCAAATTCACTGCAGTCGTCTTGTGGAGTTCCACATATTTTGATTTCTGAAAGACAACATAAAATAGACTGATATTTAATGAACTCATGAAATAACAATAAAGATTAATGGAAAGAGAATAGAAGAGGTATGTAGCAGAAGATTTTAACTTAAAATAAACTCAATGACTACAATCAAATATATGCTACAAGCGTTAATGGGAATAAAGTTTACTTTCTGTACGGACAAAAGGAATAATTATTTCCTGATCGACTTCCGGCAAGAAAACATATTGTCTTACCTTTACAAATTTTTCCATCTCCAGTATATCCTTCTTTACAGGTACAGGCATAGGTTCCAGGTCCTGTGTCAGCACAAGTAGCAAATTCACTGCAGTCGTTTTGTGGAGTTCCACATATTTTTATTTCTGAAAGAAAACATAAAATAAACTGATATTTAATGAACTCATGAAATAACAATAAAGATTAATGGAAAGAGAATAGAAGAAGTATGTAGCAGAAAATTTTAACTTAAGATCAACTCAATAACTACAATCCAATATATGTTACGAGCGTTTATGGGAATAAAGTTTACTTTCTCTACGGATAAAAGGAATGATTATATTCCCGATCGACTTCCGGCAATAAAACATATTGTCTTACCTTCACAAGTTTTTCCATCTCCAGTATACCCTTCGTTACAGGTACAGGTATAGGTTCCAGGTCCTGTGTCAGTACATTTGGCAAATACACTGCAGTCGTCTTCAGCAGTTCCGCATATGTCAGTAACTAAAACAAGGTTAACGGGAGTCGACATGAAAACTATGATCGACTTAAAATAATCAGAATACGTTGAGAAAAACATTATTTTACTTATCAAAGTCTAATAACAATGTCACTAATTGTACTTATTGTAATGTGTTTGTGTTATCAATGGATACCTGGGCAGAGTTTCTTTATGATGCTTTCAACTCTGTGAAGTAAATCACTAAAGTTAGCAGCAAGGATAGCGTTTTCTGGAACGTTTACCATGTCTTTAACTTCGTTAATGGCAGCTTCGTTTTCCAGACCAACGCCAATTGCAAAAACATCCATTTGTCTATCAAAGAAAACTTTCATAGCTTCTCCAACATAGACATAACCCCTTCGAACTGATTCTCTAGTTTGTTCTCCATCTGTGATAACCATGATCAATTTCTTAACATCTGGATTATCTTCGCGATATCCTGCCTCTTTAATAGCGATTTGTTTATCAGCAACTGCTAAACCTCGATGTGTTTTAGTTCGCCCCCCTAACAAGGGACCAGGCATCCTAGTAACTACATCATAGAATTTCGTTGCATCTTGGCTTTCTGTTAACGTTATTCTTTGCTCTCCTTCTTCACTAAATGTAACTATGGCAGCCTGACCGATGATTTCTCCTTCTTCATTTCTTTCACCAACTTTCAATTCTGTTGCTATTTCTTTAACAAATTCACGCATTTTGTCGTAATCTCCTGGTGCTATACTGCCTGATCTGTCGAGTACAAATATGAGGTCTGTCTTTGGTTTGCATGGCGCTGAAACAAAACGATAACAACAATTATTTCCTGTGAAATTTGAAAATGTAAGAGCGCTGTAGTAATGTTATATTAAAGCATGCTCTTAATGAAAGGAATATGTATCTTGAAGAAGAAATATGACGCAAGGTTATCTGATAATTCCGAATGCTGGAAAGCTTACGTGGCTTATCATTATCTTCAATGACCACAGTCGCAGGTTCACCCACTGTTACTCCAGGTGAAGAAGATGACAGAGTGATTGTGAATTCTTCTTTGGGTTCAACATCATCATCGTCAATTATGTTAATGGGGATTGACTTTGGACCAGTCTCGCCTGGTTCAAATGTGACATCAATCGTTTGAGGATCAAAATCGTCGTCTCCGGCTGTCTTAGGACTTGTAGTAACACTGTTAAACGAAAAGTAAACTTCGATTATGGGTAGTACTTAATTATGGAGCTGCGTATGAACAGGAAAATCTAAAATGTTATTATTGATTAGTATTAAGCTTATTTATTTATTTGATTATTTATTAAACTTTATTTAATCACGGTAGAATCATCAGTAATGCATGCTAATATAAAAATAGGTACGCTAAGCGTACATGTATCTGCTCATATAATTATGGTGATACCAATAGGCAATTTCGTAATTATGGGCGCCATTTCGCAAAGGGGCCAAACACAATAAAGCAACAATAGCATGACTCTAGGGACAAGTATTCCCATTGGGACGAGGTGTATATAGTTACTGCGGCTGGCAGAGCGAAGTCGTAGGTCTAATATTCCCTGTCTGTTTTCTTCGTCGTCGTCGTCGTTATGGCTTTTTGCCTGTGTGATTACAAACTTGCACTTCCACGGTCACCCAAGTCACGCGCACAAAACGCATGCAACCTTCTTGTGTGCAACTTAGAATACTTGCGCATTTTGAGTTACGTACTTGTGTTAACGCAGCAAGGGAACGATACGGTAAATGCAAGTGCAATACGAACGAGAAACGTACAAATCATGCTGATATTCGTCACGCACTATGTAAAATATTCGACATATTTCAGTCTATATGAGGGTATTATATTTCCGACAACAAACATTGCGCCTTCAAGACTTCACGATCGTAAAGCGGATCGCTCTAAAACCTCTATACTCTACAATAGTTTGAGCGAACCATACGTGCGTATTTATTTGTATTTGTGGGAAACTAAAGAGAAACTAGAAATCAGTGTTGAATATAATTCAGACATAAACGCGCAATAACGAGCTCTATTTATTAGAGTTCAGGGGTCAGCTGTCACATATTCTTGATAATTAATACACTGTAAACGGGTCAAGTTTTTACAAGAAAACGGAAAAGCTTAGTTCTCCCTACGTCTTGCAATATTTTAATATGATCCTATAGCTGCTCATTATTATACTTCGATTTGACCCAAACGCTTGAACAGACTCGATATAACTGAGTATTCAGCGAGACGCATTCCTGACGACAAGTAATATGAGGGATATTAAAATTCTAACAACAAACATTGCGTCTTCAACACTAGCTTAATTGAAGATCGTAGGGCGCATCGCTCTCGAGATCGCTCTAAAACATTAGTTTGTTTGAAGGAATGTACCATACGTTGGTATTTGTTTGTATTTGTGGGAAACTAAAGAGAAACTAGATATCAGTGTTGAATATAATTGAGACATAAACGCGCAATAACGCAAAGCTCTATTTATTAGAGTTCAAGGCTCGGCTATCACATACTCTTGATAATTATTACACTGTAAACGGGACAAGTTTTTACAAGAAAACCGAAGAGCTTAGTTCTCCCTACGTCTTGCAATATTTTAAGATGACCCTATAGCTCCTCGTTATTATTATACGTCGATTTGACCCAAACGCTTGAACATACTCGATATCAGTATTCAGCGAGACGCATTCCTTCGAGAAATAATATGAGGGATATTATATTTCCAACAGCAAACATTGCGCCTTCAACACTTGATTCGGCGCATCGCTCTAGAACATCTATACTCTACAATAGTTTGAGGCTTTGAGCGAACGTACCATTCGTGGGTATTTATTTGTATTTGTGGGAAACTAAAGAGAAACTAGATATCAGTGTTGAATATAATTGAGACATAAACGCGCAATAACGCGGAGCTCTATTTATTAGAGTTCAAGAGTCAGTTATCAGATATTCTTGATAATTATTACACTGTAAACAGGTCAAGTTTTTATAAGAAAACCGAAGACGTTAGTTCTCTACATCTAGCAATATTTTAAGATGATCCTATAGCTCCTCATTATTATACTTCGATTTGACCCAAACGCTTGAACAGACTCGATATAAGTATTCAGCGAGACGCATTCCTCACGACAACAGTGGAATACGCAAGACATTTAATTGCGTGCACGGCGCACGTATTGATCAAACATACATATACAATTACACAATGTTTTATTTTTATAAATATGTTGTAGTATTTCTTCTATACCTTAAAATCTTCGACAATTTGACTGTTTAGTTTGATAGTTTCTTCTTCAGAAATAGAACAACTACATTTGAAATTGGCCACATATTTTAAAGCATTCGTTCTAGTCGATACTTTCGTATTGAAAACCTTCGTATTTCCACGTTTTTATATGAATTAACGACGTTTTGTCAATTTATTTTGACATTTCAAAACATAAGCGCCATGTTGAATTTAAGATCTAGCCTGCGAACAGGAAAAATTGAATGATGTCATGGCCTTGGGGAACATAACGTCATTGCATTGTAAGCCACTTGCTGATTGGTTATCAATTTAAATAAGCTTGTCGCTGAATGGCTACAAGCTAACATTACATAACATAACATTACATAACATTTACAAGACGATAGCAATATATCTGCATTCGCAGATACAAAAATACATATACACAGTGACAGATAAAATACAGAAAATACTGGTTTACATGATTGCCGTGTGAGAGTCTGGAGTTAACACATTTTCTACACCTCTTTTAAATTCACGGTGGGATGGAGCCAATCGTACATGTTTTGGCAAACAATTCCACAAAGTCATTTGCCTTGTTTTGAAAAGATAATAACTTTGGATTTTAAACAATCAAGTTCCTCATGAATAAACTTAAAGACTGAGTTATATCAGATTTATTGTTTGTAGTAACTCCTTAACCAAACTTAATATGATTAACCTGGGAATGTAGAACCTGGGGTAATATTCGTTTGCGAACATTTTTTATGGATTTCGAAACATCGAGAGTGTTATATTTTGGGCTGGGGCGTAAATGTGGTTGAAAGATTTATTTGTATTTTGTTTGTCCATTTAAAATCAACTTGTGGGCAATAACATTTTTTACATTAATAATTATTAAAAAGTAACATGTTGCAGTCAGTACTAAAGGGTAAAAAAAATATCGAAAGGTGTTTAACTTCCTTGATCACTTTTTAGTTGAACACTTTAGAAAAATTCTCTTTGTGACCATGTAGAAATTCGTAAATGGATGAGTTGAAATTGGGAGAGTTTATATTCAATAGAATTTGCGGTATACGGAGAAAAGAAGAGTGCTTACCTTATAGTTATCGGTTCAGTAATATCACCCGCACTTAGAACAATTTCAGGTAAAGCTGGCTCGCCCTCTTTGCCAATATAAATTTTCTTTGTAAACTCGACAATTACACCTAGAATACAAACATACGCGAGTATTAATTAAATGAATAGATGGTTCCTTTCTCATAAAAATTCTCGTAATAATAAGTAAACCTTTGCATGTTCTCCCATCGCCAGTATATCCTTTGTTACAGGTACAGCTATAGGTTCCAGGTCCTGTGTCTGCACATGTAGCAAATTCACTGCAGTCTTCTTCAGGAGATCCGCATATTTTGATTTCTTTAAGAAAACATTACAAAGAGGAAAAGGTTAATTAATTGAACTCACGATGTTTTGAGTGATGAACAATAAGAGAAGAAAACAAATGTACAAACAGAGACAATTATACTATAGATTGACAGGATAACCTCAACAGAAACGGTGAGACATGAATTAGTAGAGACAAAATAAGAAGTTTGATGTGTAGAAGTATACATTTTGTTAACGCATAACGCAAGGTGGCAAATGGTTTCATTGCAAGTAAGTTTTTCTCACCTTCACAGATTTTTCCATCTCCAGTATATCCTTCGTTACAGGTACAGGTATAGGCCCCAGGTCCTGTGTCAGTACATGTTGCGAATTCACTGCAGTCGTCTTGTGGAGTTCCACATATTTTGATTTCTAGGAAAAGCAAAAAACAATGGAACAAACCATAAGATTAAAATAGAACTGTAAATTTTTCTACGTCTGCATTATCTGATATCCAATATGAAAACAACTATGGGTTACCATGCAGTATGACACTTTATACAGACAATTATTTTGTAAGATATACAGTTGAATATAAAATGCAGAAAAACAGAAGATGCTCCTTAAAGCTCTTTGAATTTTGATGGTGGTGGACATACTTCGAGTGAAAATGAAATTAGCGAAAAGTACAAACCTTCACATGTTTTTCCATCTCCAGTGTACCCTTCGTTACAGGTACAGGTGTAGGCTCCAGGTCCTGTGTCAGCACATGTAGCAAATTCACTGCAGTCGTCTAGTGGAGTTCCGCATATTTTGATTTCTGGCGAAAACATAAAATAAACTGATCATTAATTGAACTAATGAAATAAAAAATAGCAAAGAAGAAAACTGACGCAGAAGAAATACATATTTAATTTAAGATCTACTCAATAATTACAATAAAATAAATGGTGCAAATGTTAATGGAAATGAAAGTTCACGCTTCTGAATGGATAAAAGCAATAATTCTATTTCTGTTTGTCTTTCTACAAGGAAAAATATTGTCTTACCTTCACAGGTTTTACCATCTCCAGTATATCCTTCGTTACAGGTACAGGCATATGCTCCAGGTCCTGTATCAGCACAAGTAGCAAATTCACTGCAGTCGTCTTGTGGAGTTCCACATATTTTGATTTCTAGGAAAAGCAAAAACAAAGCAACAAACCATGAGAATAAAATGCCACTGAAAAATATTTTTTGTTCCGCATTCTCTGATATCCAATATGAAAACAACTATGGGTTACCATGCGGTATGTCATTTTATACAGACAATTATTTTGTAAGATATACAGTTGAATATAATATGCGGAAAATTCTCTTTGAATTTTGATAGTGGTGGACATATTTCAAGTAAAAATGAAATTCGCGGAAAGTACAAACCTTCACAATTTTTTCCATCTCCAGTGTACCCTTCGTTACAGGTACAGGTGTAGGTTCCAGGTCCTGTGTCAGCACATGTAGCAAATTCACTGCAGTCGTCTTGTGGAGTTCCACATATTTTGATTTCTGGCGAAAATATAAAATAAACTGATCATTAATTGAACTAATGAAATAACAATAAAGATTAATAGAAAGAGAAGAAAACTGACGCAGAAGAAATACATATTTAATTTAAGATCTATTCAATGATTACTATAAAATAAATGGTGCAAATGTTAATGGGAATAAAGTTCACGCTTGTGAATGCATAAAAGCAATAATTCTATTTCTGTTTGTCTTTCTACATGTACAAGGAAAAATATTGTCTTACCTTCACAGGTTTTTCCATCTCCAGTATATCCTTCGTTACAGGTACAGGCATATGTTCCAGGTCCTGTATCAGCACAAGTAGCAAATTCACTGCAGTCGTCTTGTGGAGTTCCACATATTTTGATTTCTGAAAGACAACATAAAATAGACTGATATTTAATGAACTCATGAAATAACAATAAAGATTAATGGAAAGAGAATAGAAGAGGTATGTAGCAGAAGATTTTAACTTAAGATCAACTCAATAACTACAATCAAATATATGTTACGAGCGTTTATGGGAATAAAGTTTACTTTCTCTACGGATAAAAGGAATGATTATATTCCCGATCGACTTCCGGCAATAAAACATATTGTCTTACCTTCACAAGTTTTTCCATCTCCAGTATACCCTTCGTTACAGGTACAGGTATAGGTTCCAGGTCCTGTGTCAGTACATTTGGCAAATACACTGCAGTCGTCTTCAGCAGTTCCGCATATGTCAGTAACTAAAACAAGGTTAACGGGAGTCGACATGAAAACTATGATCGACTTAAAATAATCAGAATACGTTGAGAAAAACATTATTTTACTTATCAAAGTCTAATAACAATGTCACTAATTGTACTTATTGTAATGTGTTTGTGTTATCAATGGATACCTGGGCAGAGTTTCTTTATGATGCTTTCAACTCTGTGAAGTAAATCACTAAAGTTAGCAGCAAGGATAGCGTTTTCTGGAACGTTTACCATGTCTTTAACTTCGTTAATGGCAGCTTCGTTTTCCAGACCAACGCCAATTGCAAAAACATCCATTTGTCTATCAAAGAAAACTTTCATAGCTTCTCCAACATAGACATAACCCCTTCGAACTGATTCTCTAGTTTGTTCTCCATCTGTGATAACCATGATCAATTTCTTAACATCTGGATTATCTTCGCGATATCCTGCCTCTTTAATAGCGATTTGTTTATCAGCAACTGCTAAACCTCGATGTGTTTTAGTTCGCCCCTAACAAGGGACCAGGCATCCTAGTAACTACATCATAGAATTTCGTTGCATCTTGGCTTTCTGTTAACGTTATTCTTTGCTCTCCTTCTTCACTAAATGTAACTATGGCAGCCTGACCGATGATTTCTCCTTCTTCATTTCTTTCACCAACTTTCAATTCTGTTGCTATTTCTTTAACAAATTCACGCATTTTGTCGTAATCTCCTGGTGCTATACTGCCTGATCTGTCGAGTACAAATATGAGGTCTGTCTTTGGTTTGCATGGCGCTGAAACAAAACGATAACAACAATTATTTCCTGTGAATTTGAAAATGTAAGAGCGCTGTAGTAATGTTATATTAAAGCATGCTCTTAATGGAAGGAATATGTATCTTGAAGAAGAAATATGACGCAAGGTTATCTGATAATTCCGAATGCTGGAAAGCTTACGTGGCTTATCATTATCTTCAATGACCACAGTCGCAGGTTCACCCACTGTTACTCCAGGTGAAGAAGATGACAGAGTGATTGTGAATTCTTCTTTGGGTTCAACATCATCATCGTCAATTATGTTAATGGGGATTGACTTTGGACCAGTCTCGCCTGGTTCAAATGTGACATCAATCGTTTGAGGATCAAAATCGTCGTCTCCGGCTGTCTTAGGACTTGTAGTAACACTGTTAAACGAAAAGTAAACTTCGATTATGGGTAGTACTTAATTATGGAGCTGCGTATGAACAGGAAAATCTAAAATGTTATTATTGATTAGTATTAAGCTTATTTATTTATTTGATTATTTATTAAACTTTATTTAATCACGGTAGAATCATCAGTAATGCATGCTAATATAAAAATAGGTACGCTAAGCGTACATGTATCTGCTCATATAATTATGGTGATACCAATAGGCAATTTCGTAATTATGGGCGCCATTTCGCAAAGGGGCCAAACACAATAAAGCAACAATAGCATGACTCTAGGGACAAGTATTCCCATTGGGACGAGGTGTATATAGTTACTGCGGCTGGCAGAGCGAAGTCGTAGGTCTAATATTCCCCTGTCTGTTTTCTTCGTCGTCGTCGTCGTTATGGCTTTTTGCCTGTGTGATTACAAACTTGCACTTCCACGGTCACCCAAGTCACGCGCACAAAACGCATGCAACCTTCTTGTGTGCAACTTAGAATACTTGCGCATTTTGAGTTACGTACTTGTGTTAACGCAGCAAGGGAACGATACGGTAAATGCAAGTGCAATACGAACGAGAAACGTACAAATCATGCTGATATTCGTCACGCACTATGTAAAATATTCGACATATTTCAGTCTATATGAGGGTATTATATTTCCGACAACAAACATTGCGCCTTCAAGACTTCACGATCGTAAAGCGGATCGCTCTAAAACCTCTATACTCTACAATAGTTTGAGCGAACCATACGTGCGTATTTATTTGTATTTGTGGGAAACTAAAGAGAAACTAGAAATCAGTGTTGAATATAATTCAGACATAAACGCGCAATAACGAGCTCTATTTATTAGAGTTCAGGGGTCAGCTGTCACATATTCTTGATAATTAATACACTGTAAACGGGTCAAGTTTTTACAAGAAAACGGAAAAGCTTAGTTCTCCCTACGTCTTGCAATATTTTAATATGATCCTATAGCTGCTCATTATTATACTTCGATTTGACCCAAACGCTTGAACAGACTCGATATAACTGAGTATTCAGCGAGACGCATTCCTGACGACAAGTAATATGAGGGATATTAAAATTCTAACAACAAACATTGCGTCTTCAACACTAGCTTAATTGAAGATCGTAGGGCGCATCGCTCTCGAGATCGCTCTAAAACATTAGTTTGTTTGAAGGAATGTACCATACGTTGGTATTTGTTTGTATTTGTGGGAAACTAAAGAGAAACTAGATATCAGTGTTGAATATAATTGAGACATAAACGCGCAATAACGCAAAGCTCTATTTATTAGAGTTCAAGGCTCGGCTATCACATACTCTTGATAATTATTACACTGTAAACGGGACAAGTTTTTACAAGAAAACCGAAGAGCTTAGTTCTCCCTACGTCTTGCAATATTTTAAGATGACCCTATAGCTCCTCGTTATTATTATACGTCGATTTGACCCAAACGCTTGAACATACTCGATATCAGTATTCAGCGAGACGCATTCCTTCGAGAAATAATATGAGGGATATTATATTTCCAACAGCAAACATTGCGCCTTCAACACTTGATTCGGCGCATCGCTCTAGAACATCTATACTCTACAATAGTTTGAGGCTTTGAGCGAACGTACCATTCGTGGGTATTTATTTGTATTTGTGGGAAACTAAAGAGAAACTAGATATCAGTGTTGAATATAATTGAGACATAAACGCGCAATAACGCGGAGCTCTATTTATTAGAGTTCAAGAGTCAGTTATCAGATATTCTTGATAATTATTACACTGTAAACAGGTCAAGTTTTTATAAGAAAACCGAAGACGTTAGTTCTCTCTACATCTAGCAATATTTTAAGATGATCCTATAGCTCCTCATTATTATACTTCGATTTGACCCAAACGCTTGAACAGACTCGATATAAGTATTCAGCGAGACGCATTCCTCACGACAACAGTGGAATACGCAAGACATTTAATTGCGTGCACGGCGCACGTATTGATCAAACATACATATACAATTACACAATGTTTTATTTTTATAAATATGTTGTAGTATTTCTTCTATACCTTAAAATCTTCGACAATTTGACTGTTTAGTTTGATAGTTTCTTCTTCAGAAATAGAACAACTACATTTGAAATTGGCCACATATTTTAAAGCATTCGTTCTAGTCGATACTTTCGTATTGAAAACCTTCGTATTTCCACGTTTTTATATGAATTAACGACGTTTTGTCAATTTATTTTGACATTTCAAAACATAAGCGCCATGTTGAATTTAAGATCTAGCCTGCGAACAGGAAAAATTGAATGATGTCATGGCCTTGGGGAACATAACGTCATTGCATTGTAAGCCACTTGCTGATTGGTTATCAATTTAAATAAGCTTGTCGCTGAATGGCTACAAGCTAACATTACATAACATAACATTACATAACATTTACAAGACGATAGCAATATATCTGCATTCGCAGATACAAAAATACATATACACAGTGACAGATAAAATACAGAAAATACTGGTTTACATGATTGCCGTGTGAGAGTCTGGAGTTAACACATTTTCTACACCTCTTTTAAATTCACGGTGGGATGGAGCCAATCGTACATGTTTTGGCAAACAATTCCACAAAGTCATTTGCCTTGTTTTGAAAAGATAATAACTTTGGATTTTAAACAATCAAGTTCCTCATGAATAAACTTAAAGACTGAGTTATATCAGATTTATTGTTTGTAGTAACTCCTTAACCAAACTTAATATGATTAACCTGGGAATGTAGAACCTGGGGTAATATTCGTTTGCGAACATTTTTTATGGATTTCGAAACATCGAGAGTGTTATATTTTGGGCTGGGGCGTAAATGTGGTTGAAAGATTTATTTGTATTTTGTTTGTCCATTTAAAATCAACTTGTGGGCAATAACATTTTTTACATTAATAATTATTAAAAAGTAACATGTTGCAGTCAGTACTAAAGGGTAAAAAAAATATCGAAAGGTGTTTAACTTCCTTGATCACTTTTTAGTTGAACACTTTAGAAAAATTCTCTTTGTGACCATGTAGAAATTCGTAAATGGATGAGTTGAAATTGGGAGAGTTTATATTCAATAGAATTTGCGGTATACGGAGAAAAGAAGAGTGCTTACCTTATAGTTATCGGTTCAGTAATATCACCCGCACTTAGAACAATTTCAGGTAAAGCTGGCTCGCCCTCTTTGCCAATATAAATTTTCTTTGTAAACTCGACAATTACACCTAGAATACAAACATACGCGAGTATTAATTAAATGAATAGATGGTTCCTTTCTCATAAAAATTCTCGTAATAATAAGTAAACCTTTGCATGTTCTCCCATCGCCAGTATATCCTTTGTTACAGGTACAGCTATAGGTTCCAGGTCCTGTGTCTGCACATGTAGCAAATTCACTGCAGTCTTCTTCAGGAGATCCGCATATTTTGATTTCTTTAAGAAAACATTACAAAGAGGAAAAGGTTAATTAATTGAACTCACGATGTTTTGAGTGATGAACAATAAGAGAAGAAAACAAATGTACAAACAGAGACAATTATACTATAGATTGACAGGATAACCTCAACAGAAACGGTGAGACATGAATTAGTAGAGACAAAATAAGAAGTTTGATGTGTAGAAGTATACATTTTGTTAACGCATAACGCAAGGTGGCAAATGGTTTCATTGCAAGTAAGTTTTTCTCACCTTCACAGATTTTTCCATCTCCAGTATATCCTTCGTTACAGGTACAGGTATAGGCCCCAGGTCCTGTGTCAGTACATGTTGCGAATTCACTGCAGTCGTCTTGTGGAGTTCCACATATTTTGATTTCTAGGAAAAGCAAAAAACAATGGAACAAACCATAAGATTAAAATAGAACTGTAAATTTTTCTACGTCTGCATTATCTGATATCCAATATGAAAACAACTATGGGTTACCATGCAGTATGACACTTTATACAGACAATTATTTTGTAAGATATACAGTTGAATATGAAATGCAGAAAAACAGAAGATGCTCTTAAAGCTCTTTGAATTTTGATGGTGGTGGACATACTTCGAGTGAAAATGAAATTAGCGAAAAGTACAAACCTTCACATGTTTTTCCATCTCCAGTGTACCCTTCGTTACAGGTACAGGTGTAGGCTCCAGGTCCTGTGTCAGCACATGTAGCAAATTCACTGCAGTCGTCTAGTGGAGTTCCGCATATTTTGATTTCTGGCGAAAACATAAAATAAACTGATCATTAATTGAACTAATGAAATAAAAAATAGCAAAGAAGAAAACTGACGCAGAAGAAATACATATTTAATTTAAGATCTACTCAATAATTACAATAAAATAAATGGTGCAAATGTTAATGGAAATGAAAGTTCACGCTTCTGAATGGATAAAAGCAATAATTCTATTTCTGTTTGTCTTTCTACAAGGAAAAATATTGTCTTACCTTCACAGGTTTTACCATCTCCAGTATATCCTTCGTTACAGGTACAGGCATATGCTCCAGGTCCTGTATCAGCACAAGTAGCAAATTCACTGCAGTCGTCTTGTGGAGTTCCACATATTTTGATTTCTAGGAAAAGCAAAAACAAAGCAACAAACCATGAGAATAAAATGCCACTGAAAAATATTTTTTGTTCCGCATTCTCTGATATCCAATATGAAAACAACTATGGGTTACCATGCGGTATGTCATTTTATACAGACAATTATTTTGTAAGATATACAGTTGAATATAATATGCGGAAAATTCTCTTTGAATTTTGATAGTGGTGGACATATTTCAAGTAAAAATGAAATTCGCGGAAAGTACAAACCTTCACAATTTTTTCCATCTCCAGTGTACCCTTCGTTACAGGTACAGGTGTAGGTTCCAGGTCCTGTGTCAGCACATGTAGCAAATTCGCTGCAGTCGTCTAGTGGAGTTCCGCATATTTTGATTTCTGGCGAAAATATAAAATAAACTGATCATTAATTGAACTAATGAAATAACAATAAAAAATAGAAGAGAAGAAAACTGACGCAGAAGAAATACATATTTAATTTAAGATCTATTCAATAATTACTATAAAATAAATGGTGCAAATGTTAATGGAAATGAAAGTTCACGCTTGTGAATGCATAAAAGCAATAATTCTATTTCTGTTTGTCTTTCTACATGTACAAGGAAAAATATTGTCTTACCTTCACAGGTTTTTCCATCTCCAGTATATCCTTCGTTACAGGTACAGCTATAGGTTCCAGGTCCTGTATCAGCACAAGTAGCAAATTCACTGCAGTCGTCTTGTGGAGTTCCACATATTTTGATTTCTGAAAGACAACATAAAATAGACTGATATTTAATGAACTCATGAAATAACAATAAAGATTAATGGAAAGAGAATAGAAGAGGTATGTAGCAGAAGATTTTAACTTAAGATCAACTCAATAACTACAATCAAATATATGTTACGAGCGTTTATGGGAATAAAGTTTACTTTCTCTACGGATAAAAGGAATGATTATATTCCCGATCGACTTCCGGCAATAAAACATATTGTCTTACCTTCACAAGTTTTTCCATCTCCAGTATACCCTTCGTTACAGGTACAGGTATAGGTTCCAGGTCCTGTGTCAGTACATTTGGCAAATACACTGCAGTCGTCTTCAGCAGTTCCGCATATGTCAGTAACTAAAACAAGGTTAACGGGAGTCGACATGAAAACTATGATCGACTTAAAATAATCAGAATACGTTGAGAAAAACATTATTTTACTTATCAAAGTCTAATAACAATGTCACTAATTGTACTTATTGTAATGTGTTTGTGTTATCAATGGATACCTGGGCAGAGTTTCTTTATGATGCTTTCAACTCTGTGAAGTAAATCACTAAAGTTAGCAGCAAGGATAGCGTTTTCTGGAACGTTTACCATGTCTTTAACTTCGTTAATGGCAGCTTCGTTTTCCAGACCAACGCCAATTGCAAAAACATCCATTTGTCTATCAAAGAAAACTTTCATAGCTTCTCCAACATAGACATAACCCCTTCGAACTGATTCTCTAGTTTGTTCTCCATCTGTGATAACCATGATCAATTTCTTAACATCTGGATTATCTTCGCGATATCCTGCCTCTTTAATAGCGATTTGTTTATCAGCAACTGCTAAACCTCGATGTGTTTTAGTTCGCCCCCCTAACAAGGGACCAGGCATCCTAGTAACTACATCATAGAATTTCGTTGCATCTTGGCTTTCTGTTAACGTTATTCTTTGCTCTCCTTCTTCACTAAATGTAACTATGGCAGCCTGACCGATGATTTCTCCTTCTTCATTTCTTTCACCAACTTTCAATTCTGTTGCTATTTCTTTAACAAATTCACGCATTTTGTCGTAATCTCCTGGTGCTATACTGCCTGATCTGTCGAGTACAAATATGAGGTCTGTCTTTGGTTTGCATGGCGCTGAAACAAAACGATAACAACAATTATTTCCTGTGGAATTTGAAAATGTAAGAGCGCTGTAGTAATGTTATATTAAAGCATGCTCTTAATGGAAGGAATATGTATCTTGAAGAAGAAATATGACGCAAGGTTATCTGATAATTCCGAATGCTGGAAAGCTTACGTGGCTTATCATTATCTTCAATGACCACAGTCGCAGGTTCACCCACTGTTACTCCAGGTGAAGAAGATGACAGAGTGATTGTGAATTCTTCTTTGGGTTCAACATCATCATCGTCAATTATGTTAATGGGGATTGACTTTGGACCAGTCTCGCCTGGTTCAAATGTGACATCAATCGTTTGAGGATCAAAATCGTCGTCTCCGGCTGTCTTAGGACTTGTAGTAACACTGTTAAACAAAAAGTAAACTTCGATTATGAGTAGTACTTAATTATGGAGCTGCGTATGAACAGGAAAATCTAAAATGTTTTGTTGATATGTATCAAATGACATTGGCAACGAAAATTTTTATTGCCTATTTATTTCATGCTTACTGACGGAATACTTAATTTCGTATTTTCGCTTGTCTACTGCATTTAGTTCCGGAGAAAATTATGAAAATGTTCGGCACACTGATCTGAAATTAGAACTGGATAGAGCATCCTATTGAATTCAATGAGCCAATTTTGAAGCCAGAATATTTTTAATGAGATCAGATTTTTAAATCTGTCAAATTCTTGACTAGTCAAATCGTTAGCTGTTTAAATTAGTTATGTTATGAAGCAAATATATTTTTCTATGCAACGTGAAAAATATAGTTTCCAACAACGTTTTAAACACCACATAATGAGGCTTATGGCGGCCACATCGGTGTGCCCTCATTAGTTATTCACCGGCAAATTTAGGAAGAAAGAGAGGACACTGATGACAAATTCTTATTGAGACAATATTTTTCTTTTCCCACCAATAACTAGAACATGTTAGAACCTCTTTGTTGTGGTCACACCGATATGGCCACCATTGGCTTCATTTATGCATGGAGATGCACTATGCAGTCCTTGTTTTCAGATCAGTGGTTCGGCAGTTGTCCGCCATTTTGAAAAAATCCTGATATGCTAATTTATGCATGAATACATTTTGTGACGTCATTAGTAGGGTTCCGCAAATATAACAATATAAGATATATCGCATTTAACGCGTTCTAAGAACATTTTGTCAAAAAATTGCAGATATACGACGACTATTATTAAAGGCTGAGTGCGGAAATTATAGACCTATATCTGTGATTCCTGCATTGGCCAAAATCATAGAATCATTGCGATCAAAAAATTGCGATCAATTAAGCTTGTATATTAACATAAACAACATCATCTGCGAGTAGCAATCCGGCTTTCGCCCATGTCACTCCACAGAAACAGCTCTTTTACATTGCACTAACCAATGGCTATTAAATATGGACAAGGGTCTAATCAACGGGGTTCTTTTCGTAGACTTTAAGAAAGCATTTGACACGGTCGACCATTGTATTCTTCTGCGGAAACTGGAACAATATGGAATAAAAGGGACAGCCCAAAAACTATTTAAGTCATACTTGAACAACAGGAAACAAGTCTGCGTACTCAATAACGTAAAATCAGAACAAAAAACAATCCAATGTGGGGTTCCACAAGGGACTAATCTGGGGTCATTGCTATTTTCTATATACATAAACGATTTACCGAACTGCCTCGAACACACTCAAGCATCAATGTTTGCAGACGACACAAACTTGACGTGTTCTGGAGTGTCAACTGCAGAAATTGAATACAAATTAAACTCCGACTTGAGTAATGTAAGTAAATGGCTCGAGGCCAACAAATTAACATTAAATACTGAGAAAACTGAATTTATGTTGATAGCCTCAAAAAGAAAATTAAACCAAATCCCTGAAAACCTCCAAATATTAATTAATGACTCACTTATTGATCAAGTTAAACAGCAAGAGGTCTTGGGGATTATAATTGACGAAGAATTAAAATGGAAGGAACACACTAATGCTCAATGTAAGATACTTTCGAGTGCTGTGGCTCTTCTAAGAAGAGCAAAACTTTTGTATCTCAATAACTTCATTGATGCTTTGGCTGACGACGATACGCGGTTAAGAATTCGCCAGTGAAGACCGCCATCTTTGCAAGTAGCTCTCGAAAATGCTATGGAGTTAGAGTCTTTCCAACTGGCTTGGCAAGCATTGAGCGTCTTGAGAAAATGGTGGATCAACTGCTGAAAGAGTTAAAAAGACGACCTCGACGTTCACCACCTTTATTATTGTTATTATTGGTTTATTTGCCCAAAAAAAGAAAGATTAGCTATTTACAAGATATTAATAAAATAAAGTCGGCGAGGAGACCTCAAGAAGCTTAGAGCTTGTGTAAAGAGGCCACCTCATCTCAAAAATTCAAAGTTAAATATTTAATTAATCAGTATAATTTAGGGTTACAGACATATATAATATGAAATTGAATTAAGTTACAGACACATATAATGAAATTGAAACATAATAAAGTTAAGAGGAAAATTTACGAAAATATAAAATAGATTTTCCAATAATTTTTTATATTGTTACTGAATATTCGATAAACATGGTCATAGCATATCAGAGTTAGCTGTTCCTTATTCGTTAAGCAGAAAATTACGAAGTTGCATCTTGAAAGACGAGATTGTGTTTATCACAGTTATATTTGTAGGTAAAGAATTCCAAATATTTGGTCCTGAGTATAAGATTGTGAACTGCTTGATATTAGTTCGACAAGCATGAGATCTATAGTTACCGGCAAATCTGGTGTTATAACCATGTATTTGATTGTTTGTTGTAAACAGATTATCAAAGCAGGTTGGCAACATGCAATGTTGATATAAAAACATAAACTTGCCAATGTGAAATGTATTTAACTTAAATATATCCAATATTTTGAGTTGTTTAAAAAGTGGATCAGAGTGTGCACGGTATTCGGAATTTGTAAGAATACGTACAGCTCGTTTTTGTAAAAGGAGAATTCTATTGAGGTTGGTTACATAAGTGGAAGACCATACAATATTACAATAAGTAAGATAGGGATAAATAAGTGTGTAGTACAAGGATAATCTTGTTGCGGATGACAGTAGATATCGTGATCGGTAAATAATTCCAACAGACTTGGCGATTTTATTGCAAATATAATTAATATGTTCCTTCCATGACAAATGTTCGTCTATATATACTCCTAAAAATTTTATATATTGTTTTTGGGTGATCATTTGATTGTTATATTGGATAACTAGATTTAAATTAATTTTCTTTTGTCTCGGCCGAAAAATGATATAATTTGTTTTACTGATGTTCACAGACAATTTATTTGACTTCATCCAGATATCCAGCTTTCGAAGTTCACTGTTCAAAACAAATTCAAGTTGCTTGATATCGGAATTTGAATAATATATACTAGTGTCATCAGCAAAAAGATAAGATTTTGACAGTTCTAATGCATTCGGTAGATCATTGATATATAAAATAAAGAATAATGGGCCTAAAATAGAACCTTGCGGAACTCCACATTTTAATCTTTCCATGGAGGAACAGGTTTCATTATATTGAACAAATTGTTCACGATTGCAGAAATAGCTCTTGATCCATTGGAGTGCAAAGCCTCTTATACCATAATGTTGTAATTTAGTAAATAATATTTCATGATCTAAGGTATCAAACTCGACTTCCTTCGGGTTGGTCACTGAGATGTTGGAACTGTGGTCAGTGGGGTCATTTGCAACGAGATTGTATGCACGACGATAAAGATGGAACGAAAGAGTCGTGGGAAGGAAGAGAAGACACAGAACCACGTCAACAACTCCAGGAGAAGCAGGGAAACGAACGGTCGACTCAGAGGGGCATGGGTTGGCCGAACATTTTATACCTCTAACAGAGATGTTGAAGTGAAAGCTTGTGGTGGTTCACTAACTGTAGATGGTCTTATTGAAAATATCCCATGCTAATTTACGATTGATACCGGAGCTGACGCAATTATAGTTCTCGTTTGATGACATGATAAACTGTGTTGATGAGTTAGAGACAATGAGAGATGGTGAAGTGCTCAGGTTTAGATGGGAAAAGAATACCAGTGGCCGGTAAAGCAATTTTACGGATAGGATTGGGTGAAAACATATCAATACAAAATGTTTGGATCGCACATATACAGGAGGACTGTATATTGGGTTCTGACTTCCTGAAGAAAGAAGGTTGTATGATTGATTATCCACGCCAAGTCCTGCGAATGGGGAATACGGAAATTCCTATGCGTTCAGGTGACAAGCAAGTGAAATGCCTGCGTTTGGTTCTGGAAGCCTGCTTTTGGGGAACCGTGGGACCATCAAGCTGCTGTAAGAAAAACAATAAGATTATGGTCGGAAGAACATTAGTTGACTTGGAAAAAGAGCACACTCCTGTTCGTGTGGCCAACCTCGCCGCCGGTAGGCAAAAGTTAAGAAAATGATTCGAACTTGCAGTGTGTGAACCTGTCGCCAGTATAACTTCCAGAGTAGCTGACCGTGGAGAATTTGACACATCATCATTACCTACTCACTTGAAACCTCTTCTAGAAAGAACTGCGGAAGGTCTAGACGAAGAACAAACTAGGAAAATAGCCGAAATTCTTACGAACTACCAAGATGTGTTTTCGAAGGGACAGGGGGACATTGGTCGTGCGACAGGCGCCTACCATAAGATGGATACCGGAAACGCATTGCCCTTGAAACAAGAACCTAGACAAAATTCAAAGAGACAAGAAGCCGAGAAGGCAATTGACGAGATGGAGAAGCAAGGTATCATCGAACCATCGACAGGTCCATGGAGTTCGCCAATGGTTCTTGTGAGGAAGAAAGATGGAACAACACGGTTCTGCGTCGACTATCGACGACTGAATGACGTCACGCGAAAGGACTCATTTCCGTTGCCTCGTATTGACACCACTTTAGATGCTTTGAACGGCTCTCGTTGGTTTACCACTTTAGATCTAAAAAGTGGATATTGGCAAGTGGAACTGGATGCCGAGGCCAAGGAGAAGACCGCGTTTTCCTTTGGAAAGGGACTTTGGCAGTTTACTGTTATGCCATCCGGCTTGTGTAATACCCCGGCGACATTCGAACGGCTTATGGAGACGGTGCTTGCGAAACTCCCGTGGGAAACCTGTCTGGTGTATCTCGACGATATTATTGTCCTTGGGAAAGATTTTGATGAACAGCAAGAAAATCTTCGACAGGTGTTCGACAGGCTGCGATGCGCTGGTCTTAAGCTGAACCCGAAGAAGTGTAGTTTATTCAAAACACAGGTGGTCTATCTGGGGTATGTGGTTTAAAGCTGATCCAGAAAAGGTACGTTGAAGCGATAAGATCCTGGCCAGCACCGTTAAACGTTCACGAACTCCGCAGTTTCCTGGGACTATGCTCCTATTATAGACGATTTGTTTTAAATTTCGCGAAGATTGCTCAACCCTTACACGTCTTGACACAGAAGAATGTACCGTTTCACTGGGACGAGAATTGTACGCAAGCGTTTGAATCTTTGAAGCAACACTTGACCAACACTCCAACACTGGCATACCCTGATGTAAATCAACCTTTTGTTTTGGACACGGATGCGAGCAACATTTCCATTGGTGCACGACTCTCGCAAGTTGTAAATGGAGACGAACATCCGATTGCTTATTTTAGCAGAACACTTAGCCGACCAGAAAGACAGTATTGTGTGACCAGAAAAGAGCTGCTAGCAGTTGTAAAAGGTGTTGAACACTTTCACGCTTATCTGTATGGAACCCATTTTCTTGTGCGTACCGACCACTCATCCCTGAAATGGCTTCTTAGTTTCAAGAATCCTGAAGGACAAATGGCGCGATGGATTCAAAAACTGGGACAATATGACTTTGAAATCAAGCATCGGAAAGGGAAACTGTACGGAAATGCAGACTCACCCTCAAGAATACCCTGTGACGAAAATGGATGCGGATACTGCGAAAAACGGGAGATAAACGAAATGCAGGTTAGAGAAGAAGAATCTGAACATTGGTCCTCTACCCACTTCGGAAAAAGGGAACAAATATATCCTGATTGTCGGTGATTACTTCACTAAATGGGTCGAAGCGTACCCTTTAGAAAACCTGCGGGCGGAAGTTGTAGCAGAGGTACTTGTGAAATAATTCATTTCAAGGTTTGGTGTTCCACTCCGACCAAGGGAGAAATTGAGTCTGCTCTATTTTCAGAAGTTTGTAACCTGTTGGGGATAGAAAAGACAAGAACAACTGCCCTGCATCCCAAATTCGACGGTATGGTCGAAAGATTCAACAGGACACTAGAAAACCAATTGGCTATCTTTAACGAGCAACACCAAAAGGACTGGGACGAGCATATTCCATTATTATTGATGTCATATCGCTCCGCAGTTCATGAAAGTACAAGACAAACGCCTGCAAACCTAATGTTCGGACGAGAATTAAATTTGCCAATTGATCTTTTGTATGGAAGACCACTGGAGGAGAGATCCTATCATATTGATGATTATGTCACCAAACTACAAAGAAGAATGGAGAATACGCACGAATTTGCGCGTATAAAAATTCGGGTTGCGAGTGATAGAATGAAGAAAAGGTACGACGTGGGAGTATCCCATGACATTTTTCAGCCTGGTGATCTAGTTTGGCTTTTCAATCCAAAACGCAAGAAAGGACTGTCCCCGAAACTTACGTGCGACTGGGAAGGACCATACCTTGTCATGAAAAGGATCAATGAATTACTACTATATAGAGTGAGAAAATGAACATGCGAGAAACCACGCGTAGTCCAGCGGAATAGACTTTGGCGATATTTTGGGAAAACGGACTAAATTGTTATATACTATTCGGGACGAACAGCTTTATAAGGAGGGGGCAGTGTGACGCCTCCTCGTGTTTGTGCATGCGGAACTTATTTCAATTGTAATTAAATATGCGATATAAAAGTGTGTGTGTGCGTAAATAAAGTGTGATTATTGATAAGTACGTTTGACCTGTTGGTTTCTTAGGTTGGCTTGCTCGCTATATATAATCATAATTGATATGTACATCAGTACATGTATTATAAACGGCAAACCGTGATTAATTCTATTCTATTCTTTGCTTGCACATGACGTCACTACGTTAGGCGCCATCTTGGTTGATTTTAAAGTTTTGTCCAGCCGTTTACATCGAAATAGTTGAGTTACTTTAATATTTTTGGTTTGTTTTGAAAACATCTTACTGTATTATGAATAGTATACGATTTCTGGCACAATACGACAAAGAATGAAGAATATAGATTTTTAGTTGCCACGAAAATCTGTAGCAATACTGTAAAGAAACTCCCTACATTTTCAGAAAATATTTTTCTATTATACCTGGCTTGTTTCTTTAAACTAATTATATGTACTAAATAATGTATATACGACCAATTGACATATATGACAGGCGAAAGCAGCAAAGCACTCCTATTTCCCGTCAAAACAATACAAGGACAGTCTGCCTATAGGCATATCCTCACAATTTCATGTATGAATTGCTTAAAAAAATATTCTTAAATAAACTCTAGAACTTAAATATAAATCTATTTCAATATAATAGTACTCTTATATCCAACAATTCTGCACTAGATTTCCTTTTCAGTAACATTTGGCTTGAACCTGTCTCAGTCACTCAGTGTCTAGAGTTAATATAACATTTCATCCATCTTTTCTTGTGTCTTAGTGTATTCAAACTACAACACGTGGTTCTTTAAACTTTTTGCAGAGTATATGACCATTTATCTTTCTCGTTAAATTTCAATTTACCCAAAATACTATAGCTTCAATAATACCCAATCATCCTCAAACGCGTCAGACAAATCTACGCTGTAGTGCAGAATCGTTGAAAAATCCGCCACTCCTTTTCTTCCCACTCGCTTAATATGGTCTCATCTGATAGCATAGCACTTCCCCAGTTCCCTTGCCTGGTTATGAGAATTTCTGTTCATTATAACGCTCAAATTAACATATTTTAGTTAACACATAACCTTCGCGCAATATAAATCTCTATGTTGTTTTGAACGCAACCCAGCTAATGACGTCAAAAAGGTCATTGACCCAAAAGATATTTTTTTCAAGATGGCGGCCGATGTACAGAAAATACTGGTTTACATGATTGCCGTGTGAGAGTCTGGAGTTAACACATTTTCTACACCTCTTTTAAATTCACGGAGGGATGGAGCCAATCGTACATGTTTTGGCAAACAATTCCATAAAGTCATTTGCCTTGTTTTGAAAAGATAATAACTTTGGATTTTAAACAATCAAGTTCCTCATGAATAAACTTAAAGACTGAGCGGTTTTATCAGATTTATTGTTTGTTGTAACTCCTTAACAAAACTTAATATGATTAACCTGGGAATGTAGAACCTGGGGTAATATTCGTTTGTGAACATTTTTGATGGATTTCTAAACATCAAGAGTGTTATATTCTGGGCTGGGGCGTAAATGTGGTTGAAAGATTTATTTGTATTTTGTTTGTGCATTTAAAATCAACTTCTGGACAATCAAAATTTTACATTAAAAATTGTTAAAAAGTAACATGTTGCAGTCAGTACTAAAGGGTAAGAAAAAGATCGAAAGATGTTTAACTTCTTTGATCACTTTTTAGTTGAAAACTTTATAAAAATTATATTTGTGACCATGTAGAAATTCGTAAATGGATGAGTTGAAATTGGGAGAGCTTATATTCAACAGAGTATTATATTCCGGCTTACCTTATAGTTATCGGTTCAGTAATATCACCCGCACTTACAACAATTTCAGGTAAAGCTGGCTCACCCTCTTTGCCAATATAAATTTTCTTTGTAAACTCGACAATTACACCTAGAATACAAACATACGCGAGTATTAATTAAATGAATAGATGGTTCCTTTCTCATAAAATTTCTCGTAATAATAAGTAAACCTTTGCATGTTCTCCCATCGCCAGTATATCCTTTGTTACAGGTACAGCTATAGGTTCCAGGTCCTGTGTCTGCACATGTAGCAAATTCACTGCAGTCTTCTTCAGGAGATCCGCAAATTTTGATTTCTTTAAGAAAACATTACAAAGAGGAAAAGGTTAATTAATTGAACTCGCGATGTTTTGAGTGATGATCAATAAGAGAAGAAAACAAATGTACAAACAGAGACAATTATACTATAGATTGACAGGATAACCTCAACAGAAACGTTGAGACATGAATTAGTAGAGACAAAATAAGAATTTTGATGTGTAGAAGTATACATTTTGTTAACGCATAACGCAAGGTGGCAAATGGTTTCCTTGCAATTAAGTTTTTCTCACCTTCACAGATTTTTCCATCTCCAGTATATCCTTCGTTACAGGTACAGGTATAGGCCCCAGGTCCTGTGTCAGTACATGTTGCGAATTCACTGCAGTCGTCTTGTGGAGTTCCACATATTTTGAGTTCTAGGAAAAGCAAAAAACAAAGGAACAAACCATGAGATTAAAATAGAACTGTAAATTTTTCTACGTCTGCATTATCTGATATCCAATATGAAAACAACTATGGGTTACCATGCAGTATGACACTTTATACAGACAATTATTTTGTAAGATATACAGTTGAATATAAAATGCAGAAAAACAGAAGATGCTCCTTAAAGCTCTTTGAATTTTGATAGTGGTGGACATATTTCGAGTAAAAATGAAATTAGCGAAAAGTACAAACCTTCACATGTTTTTCCATCTCCAGTGTATCCTTCGTTACAGGCACAGGTATAGGTTCCAGGTCCTGTGTCAGCACATGTAGCAAATTCACTGCAGTCGTCTTGTGGAGTTCCACATATTTTGATTTCTATGATAGCGAAAGAGAATTTATGAATTTGGAGAGAAGAAAATAAGATGGTGGAATACAAGTGTAACAAAATAATGGAAAGTGGCATTTTTTAATGAAGAAGTAATAAAATGTAATATAGGTTTATCTCAGAGTTCCGAAGGATGTTTGTCTTTAGTAATTATACATTTGTTACCTTCACATATTTTTCCATCTCCTGTATATCCTTCGTTACAGGTACAAATATAGGTTCCAGGTCCTGTGTCAGCACATGTAGCAAATTCACTGCAGTCGTCTTGTGGAGTTCCACATATTTTGAGTTCTAGGAGAAGCAAAAACAAAGCAACAAACCATGAGAATAAAATGGAACTGAGAATTTCTCTTGTTCCGCATTCTCTGATAACCAATATGAAAACAACTATGGGTTACCATGCGGTATGACATTTTATACAGACAATTATTTTGTAAGATATACAGTTGAATATAAAATGCAGAAAATTATCTTTGAATTTTGATAGGGGTGGAGATATTTCGAGTAAAAATGAAATTAGCGAAAAGTACAAACCTTCACATGTTTTTCCATCTCCAGTGTACCCTTCGTTACAGGCACAGGTATAGGTTCCTGGACCTGTGTCAGCACATGTAGCAAATTCACTGCATTCTTCTTGTGGAGTTCCACATATTTTGATTTCTATGATAACGAAAGATAATTTAATGAATTTGGAGAGAAGAAAATAGGATGGTTGAATACAAGTGTGACAAAATAATGGAAAGTAGCATTTTTTAATGAAGAAGTAATAAAATGTAATATAGGTTTATCTCAGGGTCACGAAGGATGTTTGTCTTTAGTAATTATACATTTGTTACCTTCACAAGTTTTTCCATCCCCAGTGTATCCTTCGTTACAGGTACAGCCATATGTTCCAGGTCCTGTGTCAGCACAAGTAGCAAATTCACTGCAGTCGTCTTGTGGAGTTCCACATATTTTGATTTCTGAAAGAAAACTGATACTTAATTGAACTCATGAAATAACAATAAAGATTAATGGAAAGAGAAGAGAAGGAGTCTGAAGCAGAACATTTTAACTTAAGATCAACTCAATATCTACAATCAAATATATGCTACAAGCGTTAATGGGAATAAAGTTTACTTTCTGTACGGATAAAAGGAATAATTCTTTCCTGATCAACTTCCGGCAATAAAACATATTGTCTTACCTTTACAAATTTTTCCATCTCCAGTATATCCTTCATTACAGGTACAGGCATATGTTCCAGGTCCTGTGTCAGCACAAGTAGCAAATTCACTACAGTCGTCTTGTGGAGTTCCACATATTTTGATTGCTGATCGAAGAAATAGTAATGAAGAAGCAGTTAATGATATATGTAAGAAGTTATTAGTAGACAACATACTTTAGTTACAGTTGCATTAACTTGACAATCTAATAACTATTATTGGATGTAAATGGGAGTCAGCAAAATACCAGCAAAATACCTCCAGTAGATTAATTGGATGTGGAGTTAGTGAAGATGAATTTTGCTTTTTTCGGAAGATGAAGGCAACAGTTTGTTGATTTTTAAAATATCTAATTTTACCTTCACATATTTTCCCATCACCAGTATATCCTTTGTTACAGGTACAGCTATAGGTTCCAGGTCCTGTGTCAGCACATGTTGCATATTCACTGCAGTCTTCTTGTGGAGTTCCACATATTTTGATTTCTAAAATGAGAATTTTGATTTTTTGAAACTAAAATTAACACATGCATATATAATAGCCCAGGCAACACAAACGGCGTTTAGGTGCTTCATATTGTCGACAAGATTTGGTTTTCGGCGTAGAATATCGATTGCCACGTTTCGCCATAAAGAACATGGGTTCCTGTCTCAGGTTCGATCTAGGTAAATTGCTAAAATAAGCAATAATTTAGTTGTTTTTTAAATATTTATACCTGTACATGATTTTCCATCACCAGTGTATCCTGGTTTGCAAGTGCATTCATATTCCCCTGGACCCGTGTCTTTACACGATGCAAACTCGTGGCAATCATCTTTGGGAGTTCCGCATATTTTTTCAACTATAAAAGCAAAATCCCAGGTGAACTATTTTTGTCATGTTACATTAAATTCAGAAAAATAAAAATGATTGTCTAGTTATCGATAATGACGGTTCTGGTCATTATAGTTGTACACCGTACATGCACTTAACGTTATATTGAATGCAGTGTCCACACCCCACGTGTTTCAGCCTATTAAATGGTAGAACTCGTATATGGATACAATATATATTCTACAGGATATCTAATTGAACGAATATATTCAACTCTTCATTAATAATGAAAGGTTTTGCGCCGAACAAATGTATGATTGTGCGAAAGAGCATTTGATCTTAGTCGAATAATTTGTATTTCTATCCCAATTTTCTAATGCGAAAATTTTTTTATTTAGACTTGAAATTGGAAAAGAGGAATGATACGTAAACGTAACGTGAAATACAGGTTTTTTTTCTGTTTGCCTTTTGTTAACCCTTGCTATATGTTACGTGACACTTGCGAGCGCCATTAATTGGTGCAGCAATTAAGAATATATCTAATTCACTTTATGCCCGTTGCGATCCAATACACACTTTCGAATACCTCACATGCCTAGTTGCAATTGTTCTGATAATGTAAGCATAGAAAGGAACAGGGGTAACGAACGCGTGCACGAGGCATAAACACGCGATATAACATCACAATCTCGTACCCCGAGCCCGCGATCCTCTAGTGGAGGCTATCAGAGGATAGCGGGCTCTGGGTACGAGATTGACAATCTCAGGGAAAATGCCTGGGCAAAATGGTCCTGCATGCGTAATATTTTCAGAGAACATCGTTTTATACACACCTTCGCACATCTTTCCATCTCCAACATAGCCCTGGTTACAACGGCATTTGTAGCTTACCGGACCAGTGTCTGTACAAGTTGCGTGTTCATGACAGTCATCCCTTGCAGTTCCACAGATCTTTGTTGCTGGTGGTGAAAACCCCAAAATGTAATTTATAATTTGCTAATAGTAATTATTCCTTCAGCAAATGAACCAGTGTAATTATAATATACCGGCCGTTCGAATATATTGAGTTCATTCGTATTTAATATGCAGGGTAAGCAGGCCAGAGTTTTTTAGCGCGAAAAAGAGCAACGGTCTTTAAATATTCAAAGAGTCATTAAATATTCTGGGTGAGCAGGAGTCAATAAAAATTTAGGATGAGTTGGGGTCACTAAATATTCAGTTTTGTTAATGTGCTTGGGCGAGCAGTCATACATTGCTTTTCAGTGTTCTATATAGTTTTCTTGTAGTCCACGACTTTAGTTCCAATATTGTATTGCCATAATCCTTCTAAAAACTCGACTTGGATGCAAGTTGGCTCTTAAGACGGCTTGGATCAGCTCTAACCCGGGTCTTAACGAATCGTTCCCGCCTTGCTGGGCTCTGCCCTCCTAACCAATCGAAGTTGCTCAGCTTTCCTTTGAGCTGGCTCTTAACCCATTGAGCTAGCTTTAACCCATTGAGCCGCACTTCCTTTCCCTTGGGCGTGATGGGTTAAGAGTGGGCTCAGATCCATTCGATCTGTCTCCATTCATGGGTTAAGAGCCTGTTTGGAGTCCAACCAAGCTATAAATGTCAATAGGTACGGAGCGCTGTCAATATGATTGGAGGATTTCGATTGTACAAAACTATGTATCTATAGCGTTCCAATTTTCAGATATTAATGAAAGTACAAATTCAATATACTGAATGATTAGAAAGCAAGGTTTCGTGAACCCAGAGGCTCCTTCCCTCCTGCTGTAGCGAGAGAAGTGACAAGGTATATAATACATACCTTTGCACGTCTTTCCATCTCCAACAAAATTATCAACACATTTGCAATTGTAGTTTCCATTTCCTTCGTCTGCACATGATGCGAGGTATGGATGACAGTCGTCTGTCAAAGTGCCACAAACATATGGAGCTAAACGGAACATCATGATATTTAACAATTAGACAACGAGGCCGAGTTGGCGCGGAGCGAAGAATACAACGAGGCGAAGAGTTGACTATTCAGCTATTCTAACCATAACCGGAGTTGTCTCTATTGTTTTACAGTACTAATAGCAGCATTGATTGAGAACACTACATAACAAAAAAAAAAAAAAAAAAAAAATTAATAATAAACGTGAATTTTTCACGCACGCCATTGTTTTTTGATTTTTGTAGACTATCACTAAGTTCTACGAGTAGCGTAGTAGTCAGAACATCAGAAAAGAGAAGTGTAGTATATAGTTTACCAATTAAGACCATTAGTTGGTAAGTTTTGCAACAATTTTTGTTAGTTAGTTAACACAGTTCGTCGATATTATATTGAGACTCAACCAATTCCCAGCAATTCAAAAGATAAATCTTTACCGTGGTGGATGGAATCAACAATTTCAAATCAGGAAAATTGTTTGTCATATTTATCCAACATAGTGGTGATGACGTATGGTTAGAACCAACTATAATGGACATATTCCGAGTTTGCTTGAGTGCACATGAGACAATGGTATTGAAGTACAGACTGGCCAACTAAAATAGGATCGCATTGGACGGCTTGTTTTCAAACGACTCATGTGTACTCAACTCAAACAAAGTGTCTATAAGATGTAATTGTTTTCCACAAACAAAACAAACAATTATAGTAGCTGAATAACATACCGAAAGCTTCAAAAATTGGTAAAGTTAAATCAGTCCGAACAATAAGTCTATATCACATCAGTTTTGAACGCGTGCAAAGTGACAGAAAAAAACCTTATAAAAATAGAAACTTACCAATACATTTCTTTCCGTTTCCAACATATCCATCATTACACGTACATTCATACAATCCAGGTTTGGTGTCTGCACATGTCGCTAGATTTTTATCACAATCATCTCTTGCCGACCCACATATTGATGGGACTGGAAGACAAATTGAGAAATTTTTGAGCACAATATTTGTTAAATTTTAAAATAATATAATATAATATTAAGGGTTAAAATGATTAATTAAGTGCCAAACGTTTACGACTTAAGTCATCTTCAGAGTTAAAAAGGCCCTGCCAGCTCTGCTAATGTAATATTTATTGCTGCACGAAGTAAGCCGATTGAGAAAGATTGAGCAACAAAGCATTTGACTAAATGTAAACAATGGTATGTATTAACTAGCGGACAGTCATTATTTTCTAACTTACATGTAAGACTATATGTCCTTGTGATGTTAAATGCATAGTAAATAGCCAACAAGTGAATTGTCTGCATAATCCTAGGAATTTTGCTTCTAAATTATACTTGCCCGAATATTTCATTCTACTAGCTTCACTATATGCAACTTGTACTTGCAAAACGCACATATAATTATTTTATCTTATTTTACCTGGACAGAATTTTCTAATGAAGGTGTCCACAGTTTCTGTTAGTTTCTTATAATTTTCAGTAAGAATTGCATTTTCCGGGATTGTTACCATATCTTTGACTTCACGAATTGCGTTTTCATTCGACAATCCGACACCAATAGAAAGAACGACCAAATAGCCACGATCGTGAAATGGTTGCATAGCTTTTCCAACATATTTATAACCTATAATCATATAGTTGAGATTATGATATATTGACTGTAAGATATTAGATAACTTTTCCATACAAATCAGTTTTCCATACAAGACTTTAACAACAAGTAAATACAATAACACAATCAATATTTCAGGTCACTTAATTTTGCTATTAACATGCTTTCTCAAATTGAGGGACAAAAAATTACAGTCGAATTCCCTCTGAACTTTAAAATACTGATGGCATTTTTTGTCTACGAAGATACTATTACTGGAATGTAGGTGTTTAATAGTATCAGTTTTAAAAGGTATAGAAATTTCTAACCCATATATTTCCTATGATAATAGTTCATGACAGAAACAAAAAAATCTACAGCGAGGTGAAGTTTGGAAAACGGATAATAAACGTCCCTATAATAAGTAAGCAATGCTCTAGAATTCTTCCTAAATACTTGTTTGAGAAGTTATATATAATACACCCGAAAGCAGTATATCATCTCATTTCCAACACTTTGAGGGTGGATTATTTTTTCATGTAAATAGGCTACATTGTAATTTCCTTTGACTTTTACCTCCTTTATATCGTTAGCCTTGGTATTACAGAACAAACAATGTTTACTGGGGGTATTTGAAATGGAAGTATTACAATTTTGGGCATCGCGCTTTCGCTTGAAATGTGCTTTCTTGCTTCCACATTGCAGGTTTGCTATTGAAATTAATGAGTAAATATTACAGACCTCTTCTTACTGATTCCTTAGTCTGCTCTCCATCTGTGATAACCATGAAGGTTTTCTCAACCTTTGGATCATTTACTCGCAAGCCAGCTTCCGCGGTGACTACCAGTCTATCAGCTACATCCAAACCTCGATGAGTTTTTGTACGACCCCCTGCAAGCGGTCCTGGCATAGATTGTACAACTTGAGCAAATTTTCCAGGGGTTTGACTCTCCTTCAGCGTGATTCTTACAGTACCTTTCTCGCTGAATGTTACAATAGCACCTTGACCAATAATCTCTCCCTTGTCATCTCTTTCGCCAATTTTTAATGATTTGCCAAGACTAAGTAAGAACTGACGCATATGTTTGTAGTCAGCCTGACGGATACTTGAAGATCTGTCGAGCACCATTATAAGATCCATCTTTCGACATATTGCCTCGAGAGGGGGTAACTCTATTATCATATACAAATTATGAGTTGAAACTATTTAGAAGTGATCACTGATGAAACAGAAACAAGACGCTCTATTGAGTATTAAGTTGCTGCAAGGGCTATGGAAATTGGCATTTCTTAAAATACGCTCAATTGTAGATTGGAATAACCGACGTAGAGTTGACACCTTACTGCTTACACCTATTATCTCTTGCAAACATCAACAATTAGCTCAAGCTAAGTCATTTTATACAACTGCCTCGTTGTCCAAACACGCGTATTCAATTTGATAAAATATCATATTCTTGCAATTGCATTTACACTTCAAATACCGAACGAACAGTTTTATATATTTATACTTTATAGACGTTTTAAAGTCTTAAAAGAATCTTAGATAATTTTGGTAAAAAATGACGTAATCCATGCACATAAATTACATAGTTGCTGTTGCCCCAGCAACTAAAATGAACATCATATTTTCTTAGGAAATGAGAGTTTAGATGGTTTTTAATAGAATTTAGAAAAATTACGAGTAAAATTGACCGTTTTTAATGTTCTGTTCGGTGGGCGATCGAGTGTAAGAAAGATTAAGTAAGATATATTTCAAAAGCTTGAGAATTCAATTTCTTACAAGAAAACTGTTTGAAGACACACCTTCACAAGTTTTTCCATCGCCTGTGAAACCTTCATTACAAGAACACATGTAGGCGCCAGGACCTGTGTTGATACAGGCGGCACTACTATGGCAGTCATCTCTGTCAGTTTCGCAGATATTGATTGCTGTGAAATAAACAGAGGATGAAAGTTGTAATGTTATGTGGAAACATCTATTTTATTCGCACAATAAATAAATAAATAAATCATTAATACATTATTACATTAATAAAATGTTTTTCCCAGAAAACCCGCAAAACAATACTGTGTACAGTAAAATCAATGGCGTAGAAATTTAGCTGCTAACCTGTGCAGGTTTTTCCATCTCCAGTATATCCTTCGTTACATTTACACGAATATTGCCCTGGACCTGTGTCAGTACATGTGGCATATCTGTGACAATCATCTAGTGGGGTTCCGCATATCGGGGCAACTAAAATATATAACAATATCAGTTGTAGGTACAGGTACAATGTACCGAAAAAAATCCATTTAACGATTCATCGATCGGTTAGTGATCGATGGTTTGATCTGAATGTTCATTAGTTATTTCATTCATCGATTCATCCATGGTTGACAAACCTCGAGCCTCAAATTTTATACTTTTATCCTTGTGATGACAGCAGCACACAATAAGCCGATATTTATATTAGAGATGGATCTATATTAGTATATATCTAGCATATGTCTAGCATATGTCTAGCATATGTCTAGTATATATCTAGTATATATCTAGTATATGTCTAGTATATGTCTAGTATATATCTAGCATATATCTAGCATATGTCTAGTATATATCTAGTATATATCTAGTATATATCTAGTATATATCTAGCATATATCTAGTATATGTCTAGTATATATCTAGCATATGTCTAGTATATATCTAGTATATATCTAGTATATATCTAGCATATATCTAGCATATGTCTAGTATATATATCTAGTATACATCTAGTATATATCTAGTATATATCTAGTATATATCTAGCATATGTCTAGTATATATGTCTAGTATATATATCTAGCATATATCTAGCATATGTCTAGTATATATCTAGCCTATATATCTAGTATATATCGGCCAACAAAATCGTGAACAAATTAAAAGTCACCTTCATTATCTAAGATACGAACGGAAGCAGGTTTTCCAACTTTAACTCCAGGAGTAGATGGTGTCAGGAAAACTGTGAATTTCTCGGTATCTTCCAACAGCTTGTCATCAACAAGATCAATGTCGATGGATTTTGGACCAGTCTCGCCAGGCTGAAACGTAATCTCCACTGGCTCACCAGAATAATCGCCTGGTCCAGCTGTTGCAGGACTAGTTTGAAGCCTAAAAGTTTAAACATATGTAGTTAATTTCGTCTTTTTCACTAAGATGGGCAAATTACATTTATGAAAGGCATTGCAAGTTGCTTATCCGAAACGTATAATGTTGCACTTTAATAGTATCCTGTTCGTATAGCGGCCCTACAAACTATCGTGATTTTTGGAGAGCCACTGATCTCGGTTGCTGCGATTTCAATCCTTGTGGGGGGCTCAGGATTTTTCAAAGTACTAAAGAGATGCCAGAGCACGGGCCACGGTATAAGAGCGATGGGGTTACTGGTATATTTCTTGTCCTCAAAACAACTTACGGTTTTACAAGATGCAATTTGAAAAATAAACTATCTATTTGAACTGGCAGCCTTCGGTGAATACTGAAAATTGCGTGATTCGACTTTTCCGATGAACTCCTGTTTTATTTCACCAAACATTCAATAATTACATTTAGATTTGTTCTTACCGAACTGTAACTGGGATGTCGGCTCGACCTGAAGCAAGTTGTACTTCTACAGTTGCCTTTTCATCTTCATTGGCCTCATACAGAAGTTTTGTGAATCCAACCACGACTTCTATAGGTGCATGCAAAACAAGAAATAAGTAAACTAGGAAGCAGGTTATCCCAATAGGAAGCGAAAAGGGTTTTGCTCTTCTTCTCCTATAGTTTTATATAAACGATGTTACTCTACTACCCAGGATAACTTTGTAGTACGACCTTTAAGTAGTGGGAACATCGAACGAAGAACGCAAAGAAGGTGGTAGACATTGCTGAGAGAATGGAAACGGTCTGGTCACGTGATAAGGAAAGAGGAGAAGAGATCAGATCAGGGACGGATGGAAATGGTTAGACGGCGTAGAATAAATCTCGCCATGAAGGAAGTGACTGCCGACATGCGAATGTTGGAAAATAATGTATGGTCGGAATTTTCGCAGCTAAACATTATTCGTTTGTGTTTGAAGCTGAATATGAATTTATACTTGCAAATTGCAATTGAATGGCAACAGCCCGAGGGTGAGATGTCTTTGGTTAGTTATTTGGGATCAAATAAGTGGTAATTTAATGTTTCGGTATAGTCAAACTCTGTGAGATTATACATATTATTATCTATTAGTTGAATGCGATCCATTGACCGTTAGAAGATGAGCTAGAGGAAGAAAGAAGAAGAAACGAGAATGAGATGGTTTGAGAACATGAAAGGAACCTGCAAAAGGAAAACCATCCTGATCCATAAAAAAGGATATGATGGAGTAATGGAATGATACACAAGGCCCAATCCGTAAATTCGTTTTGCTTCATTCGTTTTGCTTTTATTTATAATTTGTAAAAGATATGCCTGCCTTAGATTAGCATTTTCTATCTGAGGGCTATTCTTATTTTTTTGGTATATTTCAAAGAGTTATGAATTGTTGTTGTTGCCGTTGCCGTTGTTGTTGATGAGGGAAAGAAGAGAATATTTACCGTCGTTATCCACAATATTCACAGAAGACGGTTGGCCTAATTTAACAGCAGGGACAGATGATGAAATGAGAGATAATGTAAAGGCTTCTGTATTCTCGAGTAAATCATCGTCTAGTACATCAATTTCGACTGATTTGGGTCCAGTTTCGCCAGGTGCAAATGTTATATCAAATTCTTTTGGATTGAAGTCTGCATCACTAGCTGTTGACGGTGTTGCCGACATTCTAAAACATAATAAACGGAATAGTTTATGGGTTCGAAAACCCTCCTGAGAAGAAAAAATAGTCACATAAAGACTGTAGTACATATCGTAAATCTTGGTGGACTGTAGTACATGACTACTTAATCTTACCGAACTGTGACAGGAACATCTATTTTTCCACTTGTAATTTCTACGTCAACGACAGCATTTTTATCTTCCGTTACCTCATAGACAGATTGTGAAAAACCAATAACGGCCTCTGTAAGAAACAAAGAAAGAAAGTCAACTTTCTCTACTTAGGAGATTGTATAATTGTTCTATTATACGTTGATGATCAATATCATTGGCTTGAAAAACGTTTACCACAGCAGACATTATCTTGCTGGAACAAATACTTGATCTGCCGGCCTAATCTTATAATATTTAAATCAAAGCTTTTCCCTTCAGGCTGCTCAAATGCCGTGTTTATCTCCAAATTTAGGAATAAAAATATCTGCCCTTCACAAGATCGTATTACACAGAGAGGCTCAGCCTGGCGTGCTTAGTTTTCTTTGATAACCTATGATCATTGAAAAGAGTAATTGGTATCATGTTTTCAGCTGGTCAATGTTCTTTCCTGCGGGAAATAATGACATCTAATTTTCCGTTATCTTTAACAGTGTATGGTCTTATGCCTTAACATGGTATGAAGTAGAACGCATTTTCTAGTAAAGAGATGAAAGCTCGTTAGGTTACATCGTGCTTTCACCTTCTGTGAACGCCCTCCCCCATTTTTAAAAATTTTAATCAAAACGAGGTTTTGACAAAGATTTTGCACATGTTGCAGATATTTTGCGTGCTCTGGTCGCAAATTAGGAGTATTAGGATTACTGAAAGTAACTTACCATCATTATCTCTGATATTAATTATAGTTGGTTCACCAAATCTCACGGCAGACGACGTAGCCGATGCAAAAGACACATGAAAGTCTTCTTCTGATTCTACTAAAGGATCGTCAATTATATCAAACACTACAGATTTCGGTCCTTTTTCCCCAGGTTGGAACGTAACATCCACAGTCTTCGCTTCAAAATCATCATTCTTAGCCGTCCCCGGCATAGCAGTTAGTCTGAATTAATAATTAAAAAATAGAAATATTAGCACATTGTTTGTCGTGCTAGAAAGTATAATATACTTCAAACTTTCGGGTCCATGCAGTGTAGGCATAATAATAATAATTAACATTTATATAGCGCAAATTAACATGCCGTGATATGATAAAATGCGCTTCACATAATACTATATCTAATATAAGATAATAAAAATACTATTTACAATGATATAACGAGCCAATTCTAAATTACACATTAAAAGCTTCTCTAAAATAGTGGGTCTTAAGCAAAATACTTAAATTCGGCATACTCAACAATAAACTCGATGTTTCGAGCGAAGGTCGATCGTCAGGAAGTTAGTGGTTATTATTTGGGTCTTATTTGCTCGAAAGGTCGTGCTTTTCTTTATCCTTTTCATGCAGTTAGCACCAAATACCATGCAGCGAACATTTTCTTGTAGTGCGAGTTAGATAAGTACATTGTAATGATCGACACAATTACGCTAAGTTTACGAAATATAAAAAGGGATTCGTAATAACGGACGCGAAATTTTCACTTACTGAATGGTAACTGGAGAAGTGACCTCGCCCCTGGTGAATTCAATTTCCACTACTGCCTGTTCATCCTCGATCACATCATACGATCCTTTAGTAAATTGGATGAAGGCTTCTACAAAGAGATAAATAAAATGATCGTGAGATGTTTATATAGCAGACCCTATGAAACAATGGTGCGAGTTCTAGGCTGGCAGGACTACTGTTCCATGTGCACTCAAGTGCACTTGCTGATAAATAATTTGATTTCGTAATTATAGCAATGCAGTATCCACCAATTAATACCCCTACCTACCCACAGCATTACCCTGTTATTTGCATTATACTTTAGTATTTAAATTGTTCTTAATAATACTAATAATTAACAAGTAGCCTAATACTAATGACGCGTGCTTAATAACTGCGCATGCTCAGTTATACAAATTTGGTCCCACAATTAGGGTAAAGTGAGGACCGACGGACAGACCGACGGACAGACCGACGACGATGGACAGACATTCCCTCTTATAGAGACGCGAGCACCTTCTGGGGTTCAGGCACTTTTCCTGAGCCTGTACAGCTTGTGAAACAAACAAATTACCAACTATCAAACGGCAAACGAAACAACATAAATACCGTCATTATCCAGGATATTAACAGAAATGGGATCTCCCCATGTAACTGCTGGTACGGAGGAGTAAACCACAGCAACTTGAAATTCTTCAGTTGCCTCCACCAACAGGTCATCAACGATGTCGAATTCAACCGTTTTCGTTCCTGTTTCTCCGGGTTGTAGGGTGACATTAACTCTCTTTGGAACGTAATCGTCATTCTCTGACGCAGTCAAAGGAACGGTCTCCAAGCTTGAAGTAAAAACGAAAAATAAGCGAGGAAGTTCTATGGGAACCGTCAATGCCTGCGCCAGTGAGTTGTCCAATATTTATCGGGATATATTATCGACAGAAAGTCGAGTATCATGCATAAATTATGCAATTAATTTCTTCATACAGCTTGGGAACGGAAGCAAAATTTTACAATTTCTCATCTAATTTTGTCCTAAATTCAAATCTTAACGGCTTCTTTTTGGCCTACATTAGCCATTACTCCACAAACTTCCCTATTAAAATGTATTTATCCTGGTGACTGACAGACAAACAGACAAACAAACCGATGTGAAAACATAAGCTCCTGTCGGAGGTAACTAAATGTTAAATGTGGATGTGGTGCAAACTTACGTCACAGTTACGGGAATCGAAACGTTTCCTGTAGCGAATCCAATCTCAATCTTAGCGTCTTCGCTCTCAATCACATCGTAAGAACGTTTTGTAAAACCAATAACAGCATCTGAAAATTATGTTATATCATTTAAAATGCCATTAGTATGGGAATACAGTTCAAAAGGTGCTAATGATAAATTGAATAAGCTTCGCGTCGTTAGGATCAATCTACCTGAAAAATACAACAAGAACTTCGACTTTCCGAGCGAAAGGCCTTCGTCTGGAAGTTAGTGAAAGACTAAACTCGTCCTTCGTCTGGAACAGTTTGTTGTATTTTCCAGGTATATTGATCCTAAAGACGCGAAGCTTAATGATAAATTGCATGCTTTTTTGGGACAAATTCATACGTGCGGTATTACAAATTTTTCGTCAAACACAAAGTGTGTTCATTATTTCTCTAAGACCAAGATTAAGTAGAATTTCCTTCAAAACATTAAAATATTTTTAATACAAAAAAGCAAATGTTGTAATCAGTATATCCAAAGCCTAAGGAGGACTGGGACTATGAAAGATTGTTCATTAACAAAAATAATGGTCTATTGATAAATTTAATATTTGATCATTTACCGTCATTATCTTGAAGATGTATATTAACCGAGGTAGGGTCACCCAGTTTGACAGCTGGTACAGATGAAGAAACCAAGTTAACTTTGAATTCTTCTGTTGGTTCAACCAAAAGATCGTCTATAACAGGTATTTTCATTAACTTTGGTCCAGTTTCTCCTGGTTGGAAAATTATTTCAACTGTCGTCGGAACATAGTCCGTATTCCCAGCAGATAATGGTTCAGTCGCCAGTCTAGAAGCAAAACATAAAAATAATAAATTGCTGATGAAAAGCCCTAGGACACTTCACATACATGTTAGATAGTTCACGGATGCAGATTTGACATGTGTACTTGTTGACAGAAAACGTTTTGGTATATATGTATAAGTGCCATTTATTTCAGCCGATATGCTGGCATTGGATTCAAACCTACGGTGGTGTTGTAAAGGTATTTCTATTGTCTAATATGCCGTATCATTTATAAGTTATATAACTTATATGTCTTTATATGTCAAGTAACTGAAGAAGGTTATATCTTATTGGATTCTTCTGAGCCCAATTGAAGTCTCGACTTAATATTTTGCCATATTGGGCGAAGATGAATCCAATAGGTGTTTTATTATATCGAACAAAACATTTATAACATAAAACACGTTGTAAGCGAGAATAATACAACAACAATGCGATAAAACTACAGGGAAAACGTGTGTGACAGCTCGGCCGCGAATTTGGTTAAACTTACCAAAACAAAAAGTGAATTATCTAGATTTAAAGAAAGCAAAAGTGTGCCTTAATAAAGCTAATGATCTTTCAGTCTTTTTAAGACGATTTGACCTAATTGAAATCAATATACGGACCTTTCGACCTGTTGTATACAAATAAATTTCAAAGACAACTTTTTCCTCGCTTTTTTAAACAAAACTGATAAAAGAAACGACTTTAATTTTCGAAATCCTTTTCTTTGCTTTAATTTACTTCGCCATACCGTTTGTTTTGTGTTTAGAATTAACAAAACGTACATGTAAAAAGATGATATAAACAAGGAAAAACGCGGCGACAAGCTATACTGTCCAATAGGTACCTGTTCTACATCGTAAAATATCGGACAGGGACGTGACCCTATTAAGGGCTTATGTTTGTCAATTGTATGTGAGAGAATGTGAGAGTAAACTGAAAACGAATATTGTAGTATGTAGGTTTGTAGCATTGTTGGTTTACGTTTCATGAATGATGTACTAGTTTAAATATCAGCGGCTGATTTGCATGGCTAATTATCAACTTACCGAGAAGTTGATCTTTATTGGGATATACAATGTACATTGTACATAGGGCCTTTTGATTATGAATTTGGTAAAAGTATTTGAAATCCATCATGATTAGTCTACTTTCCAGAAAATTAAAATATGAAGGCTTGTTCATACCTCACAGTAACAGGTACTGTAATACTTGAGGAAAGTTCAACTTCAATAACAGCATCTTCATCTTCTTTCACATCGTATGTTCCTTCAATGAAACTGATTGTTGCCTCTGAATAATTAGAAATACAGCAATTTCTCAACCTTGACTACTATTCTTAATCCTTACAATCGGAATCCGGACTTTAATTCTCTAATACTACTCATAACCTTACCCTCACCTTAATGATCACTCTAATCATCGCTCTATTCCTAAACTAATCCTAATCCTCATCCTAACCCTCATCCTAGCCGTAATAGCCGGCTAACGCACAACTGTGCACCAAAGTTATTGTTATCATTTTCGGACATTTATATGGAAAGTCACTCAAATAGGTATAATTTGGGAAAAGTTTTTTTAAGTTTCAATTATGTTTTCGGTTGCTACTCTGGTTTAAGTAAATGAATGCAAAGCCCGGTCGAATTGCATCCATGAGCCAACGTTTTGACTCTCCGATCTAGTGTCTTAATCATGGGTTATCTAAATTCGCAACGCAGCTCCTTATATTCTCGAGGGATGACGTCATCGACCAACCGTCATCTCTATTCAAAGCATGATAATTCATGTTTATATACCACGCTTGTAGGCAGCGTCCCTGGCCATAAATCATAATGTTAGTAATTATCTAAGAGTCCTCCCACCCAACCGCATGCTTGCCTTCGTTTGACATACGTGATTGGTCAAAGCTGATTTCCACGATCTTATCCGTTTCCCCTTTCCATCCATTGATCCTAAGTCTTAGTCCCAATCCTGACCTAATACTAATGCATCCGTCATTTACAGATATTTGATAAATAAAGCATAGTTACCGTCGTTATCGAGAATCTTTACATCTGATGCGCCTCCTGTCTTCACAGCGGGAACTAAAGATTCAAAACTAACTCTGAATTCTTCTGTTGGCTCAACTAAAGGATCATCAATTATTTCAATCTCAACTTGTTTTGGTCCTGTTTCTCCAGGTGCAAATGTCACGTTCATTATTTTTGGAACAAAATCTTTAGCAACAGCGGTGTTTGGGGTAGTTGAGAAACTAGAAAGAAGATTATAAATATACATTACTTTTACAAGTAACCGGGAAAGTCCCTAATAATAAGTCAATTGCTTGATATAAATGATAGATTACGTCAATAGACGCGTAAGCTTTTCTCGTAACGCTTAAAAATCTAAAAAATATTGCTGTTTTCCCAAAAAAGTAATAATCTTAGTGCAGCATTATCATATCTATATATAGTTAGGCATGGTAGCTAAAACTAGTGAAGGCCACATGCAGACGCATCCCATCACAAATGTCTGAGAAAAATGCTCCGAATTTCTTATGTTAAACACATGATTTAACAAAGAAATGAAAAAGTCAGCAGGGCAAGGACTTCTTGAAAGACAAGCTGAGGAAGAGAAGGCTTAAGGTACGTTTACACGTTGCGATTTGTCGGGCCGATTTCAGATGCACGTTAATGATGTTTGGAAAATATGTGGCAAACGTCAGCATGACGACGTCACCATCTCAAAATATTCGTCATTAACATTCAGGAAAACCTAAAATCGGCCCATTGAAATGAATAGGACTGGAACGCTACCTCCAACCAGAAATTTGAAGCCAAATTCTTGAAGGTCGTCCCCAGTCTTTCCACGCAAAGAAAAACGAGGTCCAAACAAAATTGCAGTATAGAACAATATAATAAACAATCCAATAAATTCTGCTCACGCATGATTTGTCGTTTCGTCAAAAAACGGCGTGATTCACCCCCTGCAGTGGTCTTGCGAGGGAATCGCTCGAAATTTTGATTGCTGGGTGCAGAAGATCGAAGTAGAGTTTGTATCAGTGTACAGTCACTATTGTTTATTCTTATATCTACTGTATAGGCTAAGTAGTTGTTATGTTGTTTGGTTTGAACGTTAGGCTAGCAATTTCGGGGTTCAAGTCCCGTGTTGGAATCAATGAACTTTCTTGAGCTTTAACAACTTCTAAAAGCAAAACAAGTAACTAATACTAAATGCTTGTTTTTTGTCCCACCAAGCAAAGTGTTTGGTTCCTACCTAACGGTCACAGGAATTGCGGCCTGGCCCGAAACAAATCCAAATTCAACCACAGCATTCTTATCTTCTGGGGTGTCGTAAACACTCTTTGTAAACGCAATAATCGCCTCTAAAAATTGAAGTTAATGATAATAGATGAATATGGCTATTACCTAGAAATATATGCACAAAACCACTTCATAAACTGTTTTATTATATAAATATAAGTGTTATATATAGAGTTTTATGCCACTGAGAAAAATCGTATTTAAACACACGTAAAAAATACGATATTTTTACGTGTGAAAATATCATTTTTGCAAGCCAATCAAAAACCTATTACTATTTGTGTACTATTTACATATTTGTTTTGAGTTTCTATATGAATTGTCGTTTGCTTATAATTTGTTTATAAAATAAACAGAATAGTACATGATTGCTTGGAAATATGGAATTCGAAATAAATTCCATATTTCATCGCAACCATGTAATATTCTCTATGTACATTATAACACTCTCGAGTTAATAATATAGTCTGGTCACGTTATATTTAACATGTCAGTGAACTATATTATTATTGCAACAATGGTGTACCCTATTAAATCATGAAATCGAAAAAGAGATGTATATAAGAGCTGAGGAATATAAAACCCTGGGCAAACTAGGAAAAATATTTGCGGAAAAAAAACAATTTGACCACCCTTGCAGAAAAAAATTTGCTTCCCAGGACGCAAATATGTATCCCTTTAGAAAGCGACTGAAATATATTTCCTCGTATATATATTTCAATATGCCAATCTCTAGTGCGATCGAGAGCACGTCTGTTCACAGGCTATGCTGCACGCAAGTTATATTTTTTTATCGGAAAAATATCTATATGCATTTATAACTGTGGATGAGAGGGGTGGAACCGTACGCGCGCTGCTTACGGATTATCGGAAGGCATTTGACCAATAGACCATAACATTCTTTGCCAGAAACTGCAGCGAATTGGTGTTAAACCATCGGTGTTTAATTGGATAGTAGATTTTTACGTGGACGACTGCAAAGAGTAAAGCTCCACTCGGACTGTTTTTCAAACTGGAAGCCTGTATATGCTGGAGTTCCTCAGGGAACCAAATTGAGTCCATGAATGGTGACATGCTCAAATATGCAGACGACACCAATGTTTCTGAATATATATCTAATGAAGAGTTTACAAGTTCCTTACAAGATATTGCTAATTCTATTGTGAATTGCATATTCTATTGTATATTGAAACTTTGCACTAAAAAGCAATCAAGACAGAAGTAGTTACCGTCGTTATCTCGGATATTCACTGTCGCAGGTTCACCCGATGTTACCGCGGGGACGGAAGATGAAACGATGGTAACTTTGAATGATTCTGTATCTTCCACTAAAGAATCATCAACTATTTCAAACTCGACTTCTTTTGGACCAGTTTCTCCAGGTTCAAATGTTACATTTACAGTCTTAGGAACAAAATCTTCATTGTCAGCCGTTGCAAAACTGGTAGCCAATCTGAAATAGAAAACAGGATATATCTAATATCACGCCCAAATTCTCTAAATCATTACACTTTTTTGTGCAAAAATTTGGCCGATTTATATTGGTGACGGATCATTCGTAAAGAAATAATTTCTGCCTGATGCATTCAACATTAGTGTAAGCACAAGACGAACTATCCACACGATCTTAGATAGAAATGCATGATCAATACTGTTTGTTTGGGAACAAATCATATCTAACAACTACGTACGCAAGTTTTAGTGGGCAGTTCATTTTGACGGATGATTCGTACGTTCCTCGCGTTTATACATAGATGAATTGTTAGGCCTGCCTTGGGACCTCAACTCGCCTTAAATCGCATCGCTTAAAATCCCAATTTTTCCTTAAATCGCCTTAACTCGCATTATCTCGCGGCGAGTTACCTCAACTCGCCTTAAATCGCCTTAAATCGCCTTAAATCGCCTTAAATCGCCTTAAATCGCATCGCTTAAAAATCCAAATTTTTCCTTAACTCGCATTATCTCGCGGCGAGTTAAGGTGAGCTACCGTCCCAGAGCTGGCCTAATTGTTAGACCAACTATATTTTCTTTGCCCCAACCTCGTACCAAGAGGAAACAGCCTGGGTACGAGGTTGTCTTTGCCCAAGTTCGTTCAGACGGATCTAGTATAAATCGTAGTTTTGTCAGACATTCAACTTACTGAACAGTAACGGGTACGGTAGCCACTCCTGAAGTAAATCTAATTTCAACTACTGCTTTTCCATCCTCATTCACGTCATATACACTGCTTGTAAAGCTGATGGTGGCCTCTAAACAATCAGAATTAATATTTTAAATTTGAGTAAAGGCTCGAAAATAGAGATTTTAAATTGAATGACAGAGTACATTTTAAGTAAAAGTTTCGGTATTATTTCAAAGCACTTAAAACATTTGCCTTACCATCGTTATCCAAAATGTTCACTGTGGATGGTTTGCCTAACTGAATAGAAGGATTAGTTGTAGAAACGAGAGAAACGGAGAATGATTCTGTTGCTTCTACTAACAAGTCATCAACCAAGTCAATTTCAACCACTGTTGGTGCAGTTTCTCCCGGTTGAAATGTTACATTTACTTCCTTTGAAAGAAAATCTTTATCACTTGCTGTTGAAGGACTCGTCTTGACGCTGTAAGCACAAATAAAGAGCTAATTATTGTCTGCCAATGATTTGAAGATTGTAACCAGGTGTAACATCAGCCATGTTTTCGCCCGCTACTCTGGTTAAAGTAAATTAATGCTAACCCCGAAGAAATACACATTCACGGCACAACATACACTACAGTCTATCGCTGTCTCCATTAGGGGTGATCTAAAGTCGCAACGCAGCTCTTTATATACTCGAGGTATGACGTCATCGGCCAACAAGATGGAGATACTCTTGTGGTAGATAAGTTATCCCTCACGTAATTAAGGAGCCACGTTACGACTTTAGATCACCCTTGATCAAGACACTAGATTGCAGGAGTGTAGAAACGTTGGGTCGTCAACGTAATTCCTTCGGGGATAGCATTAATTTTCTAAGCGGAGTAACGAGCGAAAATATGTCCGATATTGTTTACCAGTTTGCACATGACAACATTGATGTACATGGTAGTATTTTTTCGCACAAGGCAGATTACTTAGACGGCCGACCAACACTTAAAAATGTTCTAAAAATTTTTGTGATGGCATCTTTTGTTACAAGCTACCAAATAGCATTTTCTTATAGTTTAAACATTGGTGAACAAGACTATATCTGTTGACACCTCTGATTTTTTCTTTAAAGCCGAAATTTTTAGAATTTTTAAATTTTGCCTATTTAACAATTAGATTATGAGCTCAAGATTTCTATGAGGTGATAGTTGATGAGGGCGAAGCCCGAATGAACTATCATCTCATAGAAATCGAGAGCGAATAATCTAATTGTTTTAGTAGAAACCAGCAAGAAAACAGTATTTCAAAACGTTTTTCATAATTTATTGAAATAAATTCGTTAAAAATCGCGCCGAGGAGATGGCTGTTTCGCTACTCACTATCTATCGACAATTAGATAGCGAGTAGCGTAGCCAATCAAATTGCAGCATTTGCAATAGTATACTAGTATGATTCTACTAATAAGTAATATGTTGACTAAAAATGCAAAATCTCAAGTTCACTTTTACAAAAATAAACTATACCATAAGAAAGGACGCAAAAAAAGTAAAAAAATAAAAATAAGCCAGTAATGCGGTTTTCATAGCCTATTTTGAGATTTTAACGCTCAAAAATGTGGAAAATGCCCTAATTAGTATAGGTTATCATGCGATGGCGAGTACAATTAGGGATTAATAGTACGAGTGATGTTTGGAAACTTTGCCAAAATTGGACATGACATTGGATTATTATTAGCATGACAAAATTTCCGCCATTTTGTTTGTTTCGGGAAAATCATTAATTGTACTGCAGTACAATTAATGAAATAATTGTACTCCTCTCAACCAATCAGCATCCAGTAATTTTATCATGCTAATAATAAATGCATTAAGTTACTAGTTTGCCAACTTTAACCTTCTTTAACTCAAAACCGACTTGGAAAAAACCAGACCTGCCTAATACTACAGCTATTGGATTGTCTACGGGTATCCTCTAACGTATCAAACTACACCTTAGCGTGGTTATGTTACCAGGAAGTTTCATTTCATCGATAAGTATGTGACACTGGTAACAAATTTGGTTAAAAAACGTTTTATTCAAAATCTAGCTTTCGGACTAAACGCCTAAACGGACGAAAGCTAAATTTTGAATAAAACTTTTAACGTTGTTTAACCAAAATTTTTACCAGTGTCACATACTTATCGATGAAAATACACTTTGTTAAACTACCATTTAGAAAACTAGCATAAACTACCATTAATGAATGTAGTTAGAATCGATCCTCTTTACATTAGAGACTTACCGGACAGTAACGGGTGATGTTGCTTCGCCTTTTAGAAATCCCACTGCAACCCGGGCTTTCTGATCTTCTGGGACATCATAAGTTTGACTTACGAATCCAATAACAGCATCTAGAGTATAAATAACAAAACCTCTCTGTAAATTGTAAATATGTCCGCATGGTGGTTTGCACTTCGTAAGAAACATGTGAAGATCTGAAATTTTATGCTGCAAAGAACTGCCTAGCAATTTTTCTTTCTATTTTTCTTTTACTCAAGGTATTTAAAAATTAAGATTAAGTTTTCCCATGCAAGTTCTCGTCAATGCTAATTGAGCTAGTTAATCTACTATGGTGCTATTTTAGGTTCGAGTTGATCTATTATGAGAATATAATAGCTAAAAGTGCTACTTAATATATTATAATGCAAATAATCTATGAGAATTGTTATTTAATCTATTATGAAAACATAATTACCATCATTATCAAGAATATTGACAATAGATGGCTTTCCCAACTTCACGGCTTCTACAGAAGAGGACACCAAGGATACGCCAAAGGTTTCGGTTGGTTCTAACAGAGGATCATCAAATAGATCGATCTCTACCCACGTTGTTTCCTTTTCACCAGGTTCAAATATTATTTTCGTTTCCTTTGGAACAAAATCTTTGTCACCAGCAGAACCTGCCTTTGTTGTAAAGCTAGAAAGGGAGTCATGCAGTTGGAAAACTTTGATCAACTTTTCATTCTTGGAATGGTTAGAAAAATTTACATTGATATGTATGAAAATACCATTATGACCAGCAGGCATAAGACATGAGTTAATAAAGAGAAGGTTTGACTGAAGGTAATGTTCTTTCGTTTTGTTTTGCATGATGTCTTTGAAATAAAGACGAAATAATGACTTGTCAAAGTTGTTTATTTATTTTAATAATTCTCGATTCTATACAGGGTGTCCCAAAAAAATTCCCCCCCCCCGTCATATTTGTGGTAGTACTTCGTCAGCTTTGATGGAATGAATATTCATTTTTTTTGCACTGGATTGAATAAAAACGCATCATGTTAATCCATTAGTATTTGACTTATCAATATAACTAAACATTTGCCTTCTGGAATCACTTAAGGTGGCGACACCAATATTGTGACTTGTCCAAATTATGGAAATTAGGTTAAACATATTTCGAAAGTTTTAGAAAGGATTTTTAAAGCAAATGGCTAGATATCTTCTCCAAAACTCACGATTTGTTCTTGCTAACATTGAGAATTCGTTTATTGTAGAAATTACGAAAAATGAGGCAGGAGCTCAAACAGGAAAGGAAATATACACTGAATTTGCTGTTATTTGGAACAAAGTGGATGGAAAATAGCAAATTCTGGGTGGGCATGTCTCTCACCTTGCCAGGGCTTTTTCTTCCTTTTTACTACTTTTTACATGAAACGAAATCTTGATGATAGGGATCACAAATAGTCAGTTTTGGAGATGATAGGTAGGTATTCTCTTTAAAAATCCTTCTTAAAGTATCAAAATATTTTTACCCTAATTTTGATCATTTGAACGGGTTGCAAAATTGGTGTCGCCACCTTAAGTGATTCTAGAAGGCAAATGATTGCTTATTTTGATCAGTCAAATATCAATGTATTAGACTGATATGGTAGTTATTCCATCTAATATAAAAACATGAAACTTCCATTAAAGATAACGTAGCAACATTACAAAATATAGTGGGTGAAATGTTTTTGGGACACCTTGTATATTATATTGGATGACGTTGAAGCCTAATTGCCTCGCTTTCTACTCCCAGCCTGCATGTGTCTATAGTTTCAAAGTTCCTGTATTCAAATCGTGCATAACATGTGGAAAAAAGGATCGTTAAAGTGATATGAATTGCAGCTTAATCCATGCATTATTTAGCAATGCACGTGAAAATAGCTAGACAATAAAGTAGACATGATGGTTTGGAACGCAAAATGAAGATAAAAAATACAATGCGACCTTACAAAAGGCAATTTTTCCCCATTAAATATATTAAATTGTCGTCGCCTGTTTAAAAGGGAAAAGGTTTCAGTCTTACCTAACTGTCACTGATATAGCGGATTCTCCAGAAAGAAAACCAACTCCAACCAAAGCTTTTCCAGCATCCTCAGAAAATTCATAAATTTCTTTGGTAAAACCAATAACAGCCTCTGCAAAAGAAAAACATATTTTTTGTAGTATATTTTTTCTTAGTCTGACCGGATTTTCAGCGGGCAGCTATTAGAGTGAGACAATAGTGTTAAATATAATATTTTCATAATATGTAACACAGAACAGTCTTGTATTTAGACTTGAGAGATATATAGTTTGATTTTCCTACCCCATAACGCTAACTGAAATCCACGAATAGAGTGGATCATAATAAATAAGAGCTGGATATAAAAAATCACAAATGTGGGGCCACAATGAATTCAATAACAAGGCAGTATTCAACATAACAAGCCTTATTGATGTAACTACCAAAAATATAGACAAATACTTCGACGTTTCGAGCGTACATTGACGCATTGTCTGGAAGGTACTTCATATATAAACATATCAATTTTCCTGACCGATGCATACATATTGACATTGTAACACATTGACACCGTTTGACTCTACATCCTAAATCCTCTATCAAGGTCCTTTCTCTAATTAACCCCGTTTTTAGGAGTAAGAAATTTATTAAGGCTCACGTTTCACAACTAAGATGGGCTTAAGTCTTACTGATTCAAAATTACAGGGGTCATGCCCCTACACCCCTCCAATCGACTCACACCAATCCAATGTACTGATAAGATTTATTAATTGGCCTGGAATTTCCCGTTAATTTTCTACGTGTCTTACTGCGTTTCGGCTCAATCAATTACTCCCCTCCGTATTAAGCTCTCCACACCCCCTCCCCCCAGTAGCGCAAACTCACTTTTTACGGTGGGGGGCAAAGCCTCCTAAATTTCCGACAAAACGATCAAATTTCCGACAAACCCCCATTTACACTAAAAATAGGCTGTTTTTAGCCCTTTTTAGGTCAAATTGTCAATTTTCCGTAAAGGTGACGGTAGTTTCCCCCCCCCCGCCATCCCCCCCAAATTTCCTCCACTGATTTATATGACCCTGAATCTACAGGAACTTATAGAGAATATGATGGCAATTTGAAAATAGCGGTATACTGTCGTTTCTACTAAGGAGCTTCCTAGCAATGTGACTATTAATATTAGTTCAACTTTAATATAAAGTTTTATGCAGTTCTTGGCAGTCTTTGACAGATATATTTTATGAATTAAAATTCTTAAATATTTGTCAAAGATTGTCATGAACTGCATAATTTATGCAAACCTACAGGTAACTTTATTACATTCAAGAGCTTGGTTGAAGGATCTAACTGCATTAAAAGTCGAAATTCTTTCTATATTTTTCTTGTTGTTTAGATCCTTCAATCAAGCTCGTGAATATTATTTATCGCTTCCTCTACTGGGACTCTCAACAACTTATTACATTACCATCGTTATCTTCAATATGAACACCGACAGATTCTCCAGTTTTAATAGCAGGAACAGACGAAGAAATAAAGGTAACAAGGAGAGATTCGGATTCTTTTTCCACCACATCATCATCAATGATCTCAATTTCAACTGACTTTGGGCCGCGTTCTCCAGGTGCAAATGTTACATTATAGGTCTTTTCAACGAAATCAACTCCGGCTGTAGCCGCATCATCTATGTCGTACCAATTTTGGGCCCTAAACCTGAAAAAGATGCGGTATGAGTTATTAGTAAACTGTGCGATTGCTCACTCTTGAAAAGCCTTTTTATAATGGAAATTCTCTTTTGACACGCGCCACGAATTTTACTTGTTTTAATTTTGTTTTGTTGCTGACAATAATTGAAAAAAATCATGTTAACACTGCATTTTAATGTATTTAAAAAAAAAATATGTTTGAAGATAAGTCGTATTTTCCAACATTTACGTCTTCACTTCTTTATTTTCGATTTTTACGAGGCTGGACAGTATTTTTGAAGTTTATTTAAAACAAATTCTTTATATTTTCCCATTTTGGTCAGAGTAAAGTCATTTCCGTGCTTGACACGAAGTCCGTAGAAATTGATTCAGTTTATTTTCTATTCTCAGTTCGCACTGTCGTTAGTGTAATATTTTCGCCTCTTTGTGTAGTTTTTTAAGTTTAAAAATTATCTACACTCCTACTGTATATATCTATTTTCGCGCGAAAACCAGAGAGGTCGTATGGTGTGACATGGAATATTATGCTACTGAATATTATGTAGGCCTTAAATACAAATACAATCAACTTACTGTACAGTAACAGGCACAGCACTTTCCCCATTTAATTCAAGCTCAAGTACAGCATTCTTGTCTTCAGGAACAGAAATCGAAGCACCTCTGAATCTAATAATAGCCTCTGAAATCAATAATAATATGTTGACATATTTATGATAAATATCCAACACACTGAACATAGACATTTATTTTATTCTAGCAGAGCAGAATTTGTTTCGATGCAGAATCACATCAATTGCGAGCCGGATATATAAGTATTTTCATATCGAAACTTCAACATTGTGACAAGCTATGGCCAACAACTTAAGGGACACTGAATGGGGGGAGGGTTTTAATTGAAAACTCTGGTTATCTGAATGGAAATTTAATTTTCCTCTTTTAAAGTAGTAAGGGTCGTTTTAAGTTTTGGTGTCTATAGTTTGCCATCCTGTGCGTTATTGTCGGAGCCTCTGAGGACGTGTTGCTCTATCAAACTAGATCGCTTAGTTCCCATAATCTCCTGACATAGCGGTATATCATTTCTGTTCCAACAACAGACGCTATAACAATAGCATGGGTGGGAAAACATATAATCTATGTGGAACAAGTCATGTAAAAATGTCCGTGGCCCATCGTCCGTAACTCGACAGAATTTCGTGGCCCGTCACAAATCATTGAAAATGTTTCATGATCCACCCTGCTCCTACAGTATTACACTATCTATAGAGTATGTTATGTTGAACTGAGCATCAGTGGCGTAGCCAGGGTGACTCTGGGGGGTGGGGGAAGGCAACCAAACACAGATTTCGAAAACGAACAACAGTGACGCAAGAGTGGGAAATTTTGAACTTCTATATGTAGGGTCTCTAGAACAGCATAATTCTCGCATTCTGAGACCGGTTATGAAAAAGCAGTTATTATCGTTATTCCACATATTGCACCCCCACTTTCTGTCCGGATTCAAACTTTTCACACGGAGAGTTCTGGAGATCATTAGGGGGGGGGAAGAGTCTCCCTTTCCCTCTCTCGCTATATCACTGCTGATCATCATCACCAGCAGAACCTGCGTTTGTTGTAAAGCTAGAAAAGGAGACATGCAGTTGGGAAATTTTGATCAACGTTTTATTCTTGAAATGGTTAGAACAATTTACATTGATATGTATGAAAATACCATGACCAGCAGACATAAAATATAGAATAAAGCAAACTCCAAAGCATCTTGTAAAACTCAAGATATGAGTTAATAAAAAGAAGATTTGACTGAAGGTAATGTTCTTTCGTTTTATTTTGCATGATATCTTTGAAATAAAGACGAAATAATGATTGTCAAAGTTGTTTATTTATTTTAATAATTGTCGATACAATACAGGGTGTCCCAAAAAAATGCACCCCCCCCCGTCATATTTTGTGGTGGTACTTCGTCAGCTTTGATGGAATGAATATTCAATTGTTTTTGCACTGGATTGAATAAAAAAAGGAACATGTTAATCCATTGGTATTTGACTTATCAATATAACTAACCAAATGCCTTCTGGAATCACTGAAGTTGGCGACACCAATATTGGGACTTGTCCAAATTATGGAAATTAGGTTAAGCATATTTCGCATGTTTTAGAAAGGATTTTTAAAGCAAATGGCTAGATATCTTCTCTAAAACTCGTGATTTGTTTTTGCCTACATTGAGAATTCGTTTATTGTAGAAATTACGAAAAATGAGGCAGGAGCTCAAGCAGGAAAATAAATATACACTGAATTTGCTGTTATTTGGAACAAAGTGGATGGAAAATAGCAAATTCTGGGTGGACATGTCTCTCACCTTGCCAGGGCTTTTTCTTCCTTTTTACTACTTTTTACATGAAACGAAATCTTGATGATAGGGATCACAAATAGTCAGTTTTGGAGATGATAGGTAGGTATTCTCTTTAAAAATCCTTCTTAAAGTATCAAAATACTTTTACCCTAATTTTCATAATTTGAACGGGTTGCAAAATTGGTATCGCCACGTTAAATGATTCTAGAAGGCAAACGATTGCTTATTTTGATCAGTCAAATATCAATGTATTAGACTGATATGGTAGTTATTCCATCTAATATAAAAACATGAAACTTCCATTAAAGATAACGTAGCAACACTACAAAATATAGTGGGGGAAATGTTTTTGGGACACCCTGTATATTATATTGGATGACGTTGAAGCCTAATTGCCTCGCTTTCTACTCCCCGCCTGCATGTGTCTATAGTTTCAAAGTTCCTGCATTGAAATAGTGCATAACATGTGGAAAAAAAGCTCGTTAAATGATATGAATTGCAGCCTAATCTACACATTATTAAGCAATGCACGTGCAAATAGCCAGACAAGAAAGTAGACATGATGGTTTGGAACACAAAATGAAGATAAAAAATACAATGCGACCTTATAAAAGTCGATTCTAGTGCCACTGTGTCCTCTGAGATTTTTAGCCCCCCAATCCAATGTATTGATAAGATTTATTAATTGGCCTGGAATTTCCCGTTAATTTTATACGTGTCTTACTGCGTTTCGGCTCAATCAATAACTCCCCTACGTATAAAGCTCTCCCCCCCCCAGTAGCGCAAATTCACTTTTCCCGGTGGGAGGGGCAAAGCCTCCTAAATTTCGGACAAAACGATCAAATTTCCGACAAACCCCCCACTTACACTCAAAATAGGCTGTTTTTAGCCCATTTTAGGTCAAAATTCCCTACAAATTGTCTATTTGACCCCCTTCCACCTAACTGAAATTTCCGCCACTGCTTCCCCCCTCCGCCACCCAATAAGCCTCCCCCCTCAAAAATCTGTAACAAACAAGCCCCTGATTACAGTGGCGGTGGGCGGGCAAAGCCTCCTAAATTTCCGACAAACCCCCATTTACACTAAAAATAGGCTGTTTTTAGCCCTTTTTAGGTCAAAATCTCTGACAAATTGTAAATTTTCCGTAAAGGTGACGGTAGTTTTCCCCCACCCCCCCGAAATTTTCGCCACTGATTTATATGACCCTGAATCTACAGGAACTTATAGAGAATATGATGGCAATTTGAAAATAGCGGTATACTGTCGTTTCTACTAAGGAGCTTCCTAGCAATGTGACTATTAATATTAGTTCAACTTTAATATAAAGTTTTATGCAGTTCTTGGCAGTCTTTGACAGATATATTTTATGAATTAAAATTCTTAAATATTTGTCAAAGATTGTCATGAACTGCATAATTTATGCAAACCTACAGGTAACTTTATTACATTCAAGAGCTTGGTTGAAGGATCTAACTGCATTAAAAGTCGAAATTCTTTCTATATTTTTCTTGTTGTTTAGATCCTTCAATCAAGCTCGTGAATATTATTTATCGCTTCCTCTACTGGGACTCTCAACAACTTATTACATTACCATCGTTATCTTCAATATGAACACCGACAGATTCTCCAGTTTTAATAGCAGGAACAGACGAAGAAATAAAGGTAACAAGGAGAGATTCGGATTCTTTTTCCACCACATCATCATCAATGATCTCAATTTCAACTGACTTTGGGCCGCGTTCTCCAGGTGCAAATGTTACATTATAGGTCTTTTCAACGAAATCAACTCCGGCTGTAGCCGCATCATCTATGTCGTACCAATTTTGGGCCCTAAACCTGAAAAAGATGCGGTATGAGTTATTAGTAAACTGTGCGATTGCTCACTCTTGAAAAGCCTTTTTATAATGGAAATTCTCTTTTGACACGCGCCACGAATTTTACTTGTTTTAATTTTGTTTTGTTGCTGACAATAATTGAAAAAAATCATGTTAACACTGCATTTTAATGTATTTAAAAAAAAATATGTTTGAAGATAAGTCGTATTTTCCAACATTTACCTCTTCACTTCTTTATTTTCGATTTTTACGAGGCTGGACAGTATTTTTGAAGTTTATTTAAAACAAATTCTTTATATTTTCCCATTTTGGTCAGAGTAAAGTCATTTCCGTGCTTGACACGAAGTCCGTAGAAATTGATTCAGTTTATTTTCTATTCTCAGTTTCGCACTGTCGTTAGTGTAATATTTTCACCTCTTTGTGTAGTTTTTTAAGTTTAAAAATTATCTTCACTCCTACTGTATATATCTATTTTCGCGCGAAAACCAGAGAGGTCGTATGGTGTGACATGGAATATTATGCTACTGAATATTATGTAGGCCTTAAATACAAAATAGATCACAAATACAATCAACTTACTGTACAGTAACAGGCACAGCACTTTCCCCATTTAATTCAAGCTCAAGTACAGCATTCTTGTCTTCAGGAACAGAAACCGAAGCACCTCTGAATCTAATAATAGCCTCTGAAATCAATAATAATATGTTGACATATTTATGATAAATATCCAACACACTGAACATAGACATTTATATTTTATTCTAGCGGAGCAGAATTTGTTTCGATGCAGAATCACATCAATTGTGAGCCGGATATATAAGTATTTTCATATCGAAACTTCAGCATTGTGACAAGCTATGGTCAACAACTTAAGGGACACTGAATGGGGGGAGGGTTTTAATTGAAAACTCTGGTTATCTGAATGGAAATTTAATTTTCCTCTTTTAAAGTAGTAAGGGTCGTTTTAAGTTTTGGTGTCTATAGTTTGCCATCCTGTGCGTTATTGTCGGAGCCTCTGAAGGCGTGTTGCTATATCAAACTAGATCGCTTAGTTCCCATAATCTCCTGACATAGCGGTATATAATTGCTGTTCCAACAACAGACGCTATAAAAATAGCATGGGTGGGTAAACATATAATCTATGTGGAACAGGTCATGTATACAGGTAACGGCATCATTAAAGTTTGGTCCAACAGTCAATGAAGTTCAAGTGGCGATCTTTTTAAACAATATAGCAGAAACAAATAACAGTTACTGTGTGTATAAGGCAACTTAGGGACCGGTCATAAAGTAACTGTTAGGGGAGGGTGGAGAGAAAAATGACTAGTTTCGCCAAAAATGTCCGTGGTCCATCGTCCGTAACTCGACAGAATTTCGTGGCCCATCACAAATTATTGAAAATGTTTCATGACCCACCCTGCTCCTACAGTATTACAGTATCTATTGAGTATGTTATGTTGAACTGAGCATCAGTGGCGTAGCCAGGGTGCCTCTGGGGGGTAGGGGAGGGCAAGCAAACATAGATTTCGAAAACGAACAGCAATGACGCAAGAGTGTTGGGGGGAAATTTTGAACTTCTATAGCGTCTCTAGAACAGCGTAATTCTCGCATTCTGAGACCGGTTATGAAAAAGCAATTATTATCGTTATTCCACACATTGCAACCCCTACTTTCTGCCCGTATTCAAACTTTTCACACGAAGAGTTCCCCAACGTCCCCTGGCTATTCCACTGCATCATCGCAGCTCACAACATAGGTGATGGTGATTGTCAGGCATTTATAGGCTGGATAAAACTCCTAAGTGTGCCCTTTCTCTTGGATGGTTGTCATATGAAATAGTGAATTTATGTCAACAGTCGACTGGTTGTGTGAATTCGAAAATATTATAAGTTTAGCTTCTTGTTTCTAAATTTCGTTATTTAATAATAGTTATTGTAGTACAATTGAAAATTTGTTAATTTTGTTTGATAGCCCATCCATTTATTCATAAATCGTTTATGACACGCTTTTTGGTTTTTAAATAACTATAGTAATAAATCCCTTCTCGTGTATAGTAGGTAACTCACCGTCATTATCCAGAATATTTACTGTTGATGGTTCTCCAAGTTTAACAGCAGATAAAGAAGATGAAACCAAAGATACTGTAAAGGACTCTGTATATTCCACCATGGGGTCGTCAATGATCTCAAATTCTACAGTCTTTGGACCTGTTTCCCCAGCTTCGAATCTAACATCAATTCTTTTTTCAACGAAATCCTCATCAGATGCTGTCCCAGTATTTGTGGCCAAACTTAAATTTTAATTAAATATGAAATTTCAAATCACTAAAATCTTTGTTTTGTATAGCATGAGTTACTGTATATAGCATATATAAGTTTTACCATAGGATATCATAGGCAGTTTAAATGTTATATAGCTTGATCTTGCTTGATTTGCCATTTTCGTTTTTAGTTTTCTCAAAAACGTTCATATGATGCAAACTGACGATAGAATTATCCAGCTAACGCATAAATATTTGTAATAGAATTTACCTAATTTTATTTTTCTTGAGAGCAACAAGTTTTTCAATCAAAGTCATCACATCATAATATATTTGATTGCGTAAAAACTAACAGCTGCGTTGACTAAATCAATAAGATCCGCTCCCCTTTACCCCCCCCCCCCCACCACACTGCATTATACCCCACTCTTTCAAACGTGCCTGAAATATATAAAATAGAGATTTACGGTACTCCAATTTTAACTTACGTGACAGTAACAGGAGAGCTGGCGGAACCTGATGTGAAGCCAATTTCCATTATCGCTGTTTGATCTTCTTTTACGTCAACAACACGTTTGGTGAAAGCAATGACGGCTTCTACAGAGAAAAATTACGAAAATTTAAAGTGTATCGAATCTTTTGTATTTGGAAAAGATTAACTATTTTTCTGCTTTCTTGATGTGTAGATTTGACTACGAGTAAAAGATTCGTCGATTGCGCGTCACTCTTGACTTGACTTACTTGCTAGTGATAGCGACAGCCAAATATGTTGTGACTGAAGCGCAAATGATAATTTTGTATATATTCTGCCGGATCATGTTTGCTGGTATTACTTGGGCTATAAAAACTGCAGCTGAGTTGGTCACCTCTTTGTATTCAGAGGGAATTTACTTTGATTGACATTTTGGAATACGAGCAAAAAGGTATTAGTGGAGAAACGAGGGATGTCTAAAGGGGCAAAAGAAATGAGAGAGAGAGTTGAAAATGTAATTCAAACTGAGATATATATAATATATTGATAGTTTTATTCATCTATATATACCATATATTATTATTCCCATTACTCCTAAATAGTGTAAGCGCGGAGCATGACATCTAAACATTAATTAACTATATGAAATATGCTGTAAACAAAATCATTAAATCAATTTGTTAAAACATGCATTACCGTCATTATCAAGAATATTCACTGTTGCGGGCTGACCAACTTGTACGGGATAAGACGGATCACTTAGGACTACTTGAAATGCTTCGGTAGATTCAATTTGCGTATCATCTGCTATATCAATTTCCACAGATATAGGCCCAGATTCCCCAGGCTGGAATGTTATTGTTCGGGACAATCCAGTAAAATCTGCCTCTCCAGCTGTACCAGCAAGTGTGTTGAGACTAACAAAGCACAAAACATGAAAAGTACAATGGTAGTGTGGAACTGTATGGTATTAATCCACGCTACAGTGTCAATTTTGCACAGTTTTCATCGTGCTTTTTTCTTAGTTCTCAAATTGGGTAGCACTTCGTCAGACACACCAGTAAAATCTGCCACTCCAGCAAATCCAGGTATTGTGATTTTGATGATGTTGATAATGATGATAATGATAATGATGATGTTCATTACCAACAAACATTAACAAAGTATTTCAAGTAGAAAAATTCGGAGAAAATGTGTTGTCTTCGTGTGTTTTATATTTGACTATGAATTAAATAAAGCAGAAAGACAAAGTGTGATAAAAGATGTAAATGTCACATGGTCTGAAATGGCCATTTGCATACGAAGATGATGAGGGTAGGAGATCTATTGGGATAATGCACCACTGACACTTTCAAATAAGACAAATAATTGAATCCAATTATAACAAACTTAACAAACCCCTAAACCACAAACCCTTATTTTGTTTATAACAGATCAGGTTATGAAAATAGAAACGATAGTTTTACTCACTTTAGTGTCAAAGGTGAAGTTATTTCTCCAGACTGAACAGAAATTTGAACAATTGCCTTTTTATCTTCTTCGTTGATGTCGTAAGTAAGACTGTCAAATGCAATGGCAATGGCTAAATGAAAAGCAATTTGAAAATTAGCGTATTAGCTCAAAAAGGGTTGATTTCTACTCCACGTCTACTATATAGTAGTAATGCCGCATGGTGTGGTTCAGGTCATTAGTATGTGAGGGCTACTAGATATTCAGGATGAGCAACAGTAATTTAATATGCAGGGTGAGCAGAAACAAGAGGGGGGTCTTATTAACATTAGATAAATTATCCCTTCTTAATATATATCATTATGGCAAGGGTGAGCACACATTTTGCGCGACTTTCCCAATGTGATATAACAATAGATCCCTTGTCTTGTTTACGTTTTTCTGGCAGGCAAAAGCTTTTTAAAGCTCCTAAGAGGGCTTCGTTATTGTGATTTGCATTGTTGAGTCATAATGGAGCACATAATCGTTTGTATAATCGAAATTTGCTAAGCAGAAAAATGTAAACAAGCCAAGGAGTTTATAAGGGATAGGCGCCTTTTACACATTAGCCATTACGGCATTAGGACGAAGATATTTCGCCGTTAATATCATATATACCACCTATATTAGATTAGATTTTACACACCTATACACGTTTTTCCATCTCCAGAGTATCCGAGATTACATTTACATTCATACTCCCCAGCTCCCAGATCTGTGCACGTAGCGTATTGATGGCAGTCATCTTTTGGAGTACCACATACTTTGTCGGCTACAAAAGATATTATTTGCACTGAGAGACCTTGTGTTTTTTGGGCTGGTGATTTTGTGTGATTTCGTTAGAAATTTTCCTTGACTCCCTAACACTAGGTATGAGAAATTTTCCACGTGGCCCTCCATTACTCAGTTTTTATTCATCGGTAAATATGGAATTACAGGAGTGCACTGTAAAGATGTCTATTGGGTTGCAAATAGCATTGAAGACTTGGAAGACATTGAAGTTGGTGTTAATGAATTTTCTTTGTCATTTTAATGAAATTTTCTTGAGGTGACCCCCTTTTCGTTGAGGTTTCTGTGGTTAATAAGATATCTTAATTCTTAACTGATGCTGACAAAACGGTGAATTAGCATTTATGGAATCGAAATAGAAATTAGGTAGGAACCACTTCAACCTGTTGCAAAAATTGTGGTCCTTTATTGCGGGTTTTATTGTATAGCAGACAATTGGCTTGAATTTTAGATGACAACTGACATCCAAAGACCACCATTAAGGGCCTCTCGTATAATTACCTGATTATAACAGACTTTATTATACATACCTATGCATGTCTTGCCATCGCCGAGGTAGCCTGTTATACATTTGCATACATATTGACCTGGACTTGTATCTGAGCACGTTGCGAAGAATGGATGACAGTCATCTCTTTCAGAACCACATACAGGAGGAACTAAATTTCATAACTCATGAGTTATTGAATCATCACAAACCACTGTTGTTCGTTCTATTACTCAAGAATGAAGATAACGTAATACGAGCAACAAAATTGCTGCAATTTGCAACAAAAGCCGAGTTCAACGAATGTTATAAAGTAACATCCATTGTAGCATTATCAATGTGATCATTATCTATTTTGCATATAGTATAATTAAAGTTAATAAGACACGATTATCTAAAAAAGAACTAGGTTTAAAAACATACTGAATATATACGGCTGTCGATATTTTTGCCGAAACGATATTTTTGGCAACATTTTTTGTTGAATCCGACAGAAGACACCAGCTATCACTAAAAACTTGAGCAACCGAGAGTAGAAGTAGTGTAGTTACAACTAAGCCCTATAAATCAATTGCATTATTTATGAACTTACTAAGACACATCTTTCCATTTCCAATGTATCCGTCTTGACATGTGCACTCGTACGTGCCTTGTGCAGTGTCCTCACAGGTCGCTTGCGGGTCACAGTCGTCACTCGCACCACATATTGAAGGAACTAAATTGCATTGAAAAACAGAGTGAACGTATAATAAGTAAGAATTTTAAGATCCTTATCTCATTGATATTTTGTTGTCGTCAAACCACAAGTAATAAGTTGGAAGTGGCGGAAATGAGGCATATAAAGTAACGTAATAACTCGTAATATCGTGCAAGATTATATGACAGGTAACGAGGAAAACCAACTGAGCGAGAAGACCAAGGAAGCAGGACTGAGATTGGCATGTTGGATGAGGGCCATATCGTATATGGTAATAGAAGAAAGGAATCGAAGATGGAAAACGATCACGTGGTTGACTATGCAAACGTTGGATAGTTTGTGCAAAGGGAGATTTGAAAAAAGATTAACATCAAAAAAGATTAGCTATGGAGAGTCGCGACAAAGAGATACAAGGATTATAATGACGATGATGATTCCAGCATACCAAGTATTTAATATATACTGTACGTCTATTTTTAATCCTGGATTACACTAGTTCCTTGTTCAATGTGTGTGTAAACCTTTCTCAATGGCGTCGATTTGTTTTGGAGAAGTAGCTTTGAGGCATGTGCTTATGCAATGAAATTTCATTGCTACTTATTGTAAAATTTTGTTGGCCTGTGCTCTCTTCAAGATTTTTACTTTGTTTGATATACAAATACGGCGTTATAGTGACATTTCATGAGATTATTTGTCTTTGAAAGATGGATACATAGTGGACGATTGTTGTCGTTGTTACTTTTATTATCATTGTTGTCGTTGTTACTTTTATTATCGTCGTCGTTGTCGTCGTCGTCGTCGTCGTCGTTGTATTAATATTTAACTTAAAATTACCTGGACAAAACTTCTGTATGAAATTATTCACAGTCTGGCTTAACTCCTTAAAATTTTTTGCAAGAATCGCATTACTTGGTACTTCCACCATATCCCTTACTTGTTGTTGTGCACTTGTTTGTGTCAAGCCAACGCCCACCGCAAACACGTTCATATCACGCCTAAAGAACGGCTGCATAGCTTCTTTAACGTATTTAAAACCCCTTCGTCTAGATTCACGTGTTTGTTTACCATCTGTTATAACCATGAAGATTTTCCCCACCTCAGGATCATCTTCACGATATCCAGCTGATTTAACGACGACGCTTTGATCAGCAACTGCTAAACCTCGATGTGTTTTTGTTCGACCACCTTGCAGAGGTCCAGGCATGTTTTCCACAACTTTAGCAAAACGTCCAGCAACTTGACTTTGTTCTAAGGTAATTCTCGTGGTACCTTGCTCGCTGAAGGTGACAATAGCTGCTTGACCAATAACTTCGCCTTGACTATTCCGTTCCCCAATCCTTAATTTTTCTCCGAGAGAAAGCAAAAAGTCTCGCACTAAATTGTAATCAGCTTTTCTTATACTAGAAGACCTGTCCAATACAAAAATGATATCCATTTTCTGGCACTGTCCTTTCAGGGATTGTTCTGAAGCTAGAAAAATTACAGGTTTGATTAAGTTTTCATCATATTGATGATTTTTGCTAAACTATTTTTTAATTTTTTAAGTTAATGTGCTCACGGTAACTATGTATAATATTATATAGATATGTTTTCGCTCGCTACTGTGGTTTAGGCAGGGCCGTCGGAAAGGGAGGTGTGTGGGTGGGGGTGAGACACCCTAAAAACAGTTGTCGGCAAATGAAAGATTTGTCGGCAAACTAAAAATATCATCATAAATGAACATTAAAGGGGGAAATTCTTTATTGTAGCTAAATGTCGTCAAAATGTCGTCAAAATGTGGTCAAATGATGAATATTGCCAGTAAATAAAGAAATTCCCTATTTGGAAGCAGCTATATGGAAGCTGCGTTATCTGTCCGTAGTGGCGTAGCCAGCCCGCCGATTTGGTCCCGCTATGCAAATTTCAAATCATTGTTGTTTTCACCGTCAATGAACACGAACAAATTTGCATAGCGGGACTAAATCGGCGGACTGGCTGCGCTACTGTCTGTCCGTCGGCAAACGAAGTCTTTTTGGAGAAAGGCATTTTGGAGGCATTTTAAATTATTTACAATTTCAACTGCTGTTGTGCTGCTGTACAACATGAACCAAAATGAATTGTGTTGTAAGATAATTAAAACTCGGTGTTAAAAGTATTGTCAAAAAAATTTGTTATTTCTGCGTCTTTTTCATGTTCCTTTTTCTCTAAAATAGGCATGTTTAGGGGGCAATGTTTGATAGTAAATCCGCAGCTCAGAATGCAGGAAATGGCATTTCTGGGCTTCAAATTTCAAAATGTCCTCCGGACCACCCTAGTATGCGAGGCCCTTTTGTCACGGTCAACTAGGAATGACCACACACAGAGACCACACCCTTTTGTCGGCAAATGAGGTACTCACACCCCCTGCTTATACCTCTTTGCGACGGCCATGGGTTTAGGTAAAAGACTGTAATCCCCCGAAAAATTAGACTCACTCAAGGCGTTGCTTAGAAGTGTTAGATAATGAATCATCATGCTTTGAACAGGGATAACGGTACCTAACTCCACAAGAGTATCTTCACCTCCATGGGCTGGATACAATACATGTCACAATGCATGTCATCGCTGGAGTGCTTTAGTAACAAGCAAAACAAGACCGAGTGTCGAGACATTGGGTCTTGCATGCAATTTCTTCGGGATGCAGTCATTTACTTAAACCAGTAAAACGAGCAAACACATGTATTAAAATTGTTGTTCCACGTTAACCATTCGTACAAAAAGTATGCGCATCGTAACTCGCCACTGAGATAAGATTAATGCAATGTTCGCAACATTAGTACAGTCTTGACTCTGCAACTTACATCGCGCTCTATACGTTATTTTGCTTCGATAAATATTTTATAGAACTTTTTAAACAATTTAAGATAGATCACGATTAATAATATTTGTCTTTTTACAAAATATTTTTTGTGTTTTAGATAAATAGAATTTGGCAATAGTCTTTTGTTTTATGTCTAGTTAGAAAGATGAGTTTACAAGTTGTGAAACTATATAATCTAGTCTATATCAAATCGTCGGTGGGCAGTGTGCCAGACGGCCAGACTTTGTAAATTGCGTTACTTTTGGTAAAATTATATTTTGGAATTCAGTGGTTTATTTGGTTTCCTTTTCAAAACTAGGGCAAGCTAGAAACAATAATTTGACTATAATCATTTTTCAAGTAAACATTTGGTCACACTACCTCAAGGACAATATATTTTCAAGCGTACCTGAACAAGACTTTCCATCTCCGTCCAAGCCCTCGTTACAAGTACACTGATACGTTCCAGGTCCTGTGTCTGTACACGTTGCATCACTATGGCAATCATCACGGGTGCTACCACAAGTTTTTACTCCTTAAAACATATAATAAGGTTTTTTTAAGATGTTGCCTAAAATTTTCGAAAATGAAATAATCTTTCAGGCCGGCCTTCATGGTGGGTTGGTCTCAGTGGCGGAAATAGACAATTTGTTGGAAATTTTGACCTAAAAGGGGCTAAAAACAGCCGATTTCGAGTGTAAATGGGGGGTTTGTCGGAAATTTAGAAGTTTTGTTCGGAAATTTAGGGGCTTTCTGCTTGATTCGACCAGGATCTTTAGGTGCTGCTAAAATATGACCTAATGTCAATGTACCTCTACAATCCTTTCCATCTCCAGTATAACCGTCGTTACACTCACATCTCCCATCAACACATGAGGCATATCTGTGGCACACATCTCTTCCACATGAGTTAGGAAGTTCTGGTAAAAAATTAAATTGTTAAAAAAATTTATAAGTTGTAAACGAGTTTTACGGTCATGCGCAGTAATAGTGAATTTTCAAACTTTTCATCATCATCATTAACTCACTAACCAACCATATAGTATGGATTGTGAAAGAACAGATTGGGTAAGACTTACGAGATCTTACTAACACGGCCAACAGAAGAAGGCCTAGAATCTTCATATTGCTTTACGTCGACAACACCCAACTCTGAAAGCAATAAAATATCGGTATGTTTAAAATACAATGGCGTCAATACGAAACCTGCACTACACTTTGAAGTCAAGGTAAATTATTAGTGTATTTATCATCGGTGCTTTCAGTGTGAAAATGTTCATGGTTTTATTAAGTGGTTGTTCATCAGAGCCAAAGAACGTTTGACCTTGGAACGTGATGTATCCGCATAATCAGTGTTAGAGTTTGGAGGTTAAATACGCGTTTTTTTTCTACAATGTATTTATCAGTAAATGACGTCATATCGTGACACAAAGTACGTCAAGCAGGGAAAACTAGCGAAGTCCCGGGTTTCAACAACACAACGGGTTGCGCGCGCCATTCTCCAAAGGTTCAACTGAGACTAGAATGTGCGTGCGGTCACAGGGAACCCACCCTTGGTCTAACTCAGATCAGTGGTCTTACTGGAGAGCAATATATATTATATTCATAGATGATAATATTACGGGAAGAGTCCCTGCATTTTGCGGGCTGGTTGCGGGTTGGCGCGAGCGGGGAGGAGAGAAAAATAATAAAACCGAATTCGTCCGGTTTCATTGGTAATTGGTTCGCACGAGAATTACTACGATTAGGTGTGGCCGTGCTCAAATTCGTTCGGTTCCATTTGTTTCATGTCTGCAACTTCCAGTTCCAGTTATTTCAGTTTGTACGTACTTACAGGAAATCCGTCATTACTGTAATATCTCTATTAAGCAACTGGAAGGCTAGCCTGTGTTCCAGTCCACACGGTGTAGTGGAAGGCCTTTTTTAAATCATTCTTAATTTTGACAGGGGGGGGGGGTCAATGTAGAAGGGAACTTAGTGGAGGGGGTTATAAATTGCGTGTTTGAATCTTGTCTACAGTAAATGTTTACATGTGTTAATAGAAAAGTCTTTCGTAAATGATTCAGATTCAGAACGGGGGAGGTTTAAAGGGGCGGGGCCTTACTTTTTGTTCCAAAATGCCAGGGTTTTAGGAATGGTAGGAAGAGAGTGGGGGGGGGATAAATGAGCGCGGTTACAGTGTTGAATGTTGATGTTTCATAAGATTTTGGAAAAGCATTAGCATTGTTTGCAATTGTAAAATATTATTTATGTGTGGGTCATTTTTCCTGCTATTCGCGTAATGAGTTGTATAAATTGTCGCGAGCATAAGCGTTACGCACATACAATTATGCAGCGCTATGTTTAAACAGTTTAAGCAAAAGCAATGTTTTGATAAGATTCTTGAAATATGTATTTATCACGGGTAAATTTTTCCTTTGAATGCATCAATTTGTTGATGTGATATTGATCACGCCAACACTGTAAAACCAGATAAATTGGAAATAAATTGGTCTCAAATTCATTTTCTTTTGACTAATATTATTTGGTCAAAATCACCGAATAACAGGTTAAAATAACCAAACTTAACCAATAAATATTGGTCAAATATCACTGGTCATAAGTGATCGGAGGCAACCATTTTTAATTGGTTATTTTAACCGATCTAGTTTACACTGAAGAAATTAAATACTATATATATCATGCAAGCATCCCCCCGGTCCATCTTAGCGGTATCTTATTATCGGTGTTCTGCCATTCAAGATAGTTATCTTCGTCAATCAACGCCCGGTTTGTAGAGACAGGTAATAACAAGCTGAAAAAGATGAGAAAACATCTATGTCTTGAGCGAAGGCCCTTCATCTCCTGAACGAAGGACCTAATTCGCTTGAAAAGGCACAGTTTTCGTACTTTTCCAGGTAGTTTGACCAAAACCTTAACAGTTTAATATTACCTACACTGGACCTCTACGTAACCGGTCAATCCTCCTCTACACCCCACAAATGCCGTCTCCGATGACTCAAATATTGTGGTACCGGTATGGAATGATGGTATTGACAAGTCAACGGACGCAGTTGGGCAGTTTGTATGTTGGTCTGAGAATAACAACATGATTAGTAATCCAAGTACATGTAAGGAGCTAACAATTCGTAAGAAGGGTTACAATGATGAACTCGAAATGGTAAACAACATTCCTCAGTGTAAAGAGCTTGCAATTCTAGGCGTCGGTAAGTCGGTTTTCAAGACAGCAACAGATTTACCAAGGCATACTATAAAACATGGACTGGACTGGACTGGACAGGACGAGCCAGTTTCAAGTCATTCTTTGATTTACCGTCCTTTTAAAAGAACTTAAAGATGGAGCAATTTTTGCGTCATAGGGTAGATTATTCCAAAGTACAGCCCAATTATAATTGAAGCATCTTTTGCCGAATTCCTTTTTCGGCTTAGGAAGTGCCAAATCGGTTTCTCTATTTCTAAGATCGTAGGTATTATCACTTTCATTATTTAATCGGAAGGATTCCCTTAGGTTGGATGCGGTGTGGTCGTTAAGAATTTTATACATAAAGACGGATTTCAAGTAGTTGCGTCTTACTTCTAAGGGGTTCCAGTGAAGGTTTGCAAACAAATCAACGGATCGAATGTCATAAGGTGCCCCAGTAATTACTCTTGCAGCGCGGTTTTGGAATTTTTGCAGCCTCTCTCTGAGGCCTATTCCACAATTGTCCCATAGAGGGCTGCAGTAATCAAAATAAGGTTGCACAATGGCATTATATAACAGTTTTAGTGTCTCTAATTGTACAAAATGCTTCACTTCCCATTGCCCCAATGCCAGCACCAACTTTTGAACATATAGTGTCAACAAGTTTTTCCCAAGCAAGTCTTTCATCCATATTCATGCGTAGGCATGAATAGTTATCAGTCCTAGGTATCGGCACGTTATTAATTAGAATAGGGTTACTAGATACTTTATTTTTAATGTTATACGATGATCCAATAAACATATGTTTAGACTTCTTAGGGTGAATTTGAAGCTTATTTTGTAGCATCCATTTACGGATATTTTCAAGATCAAGGTTTATTTTGGCTATAAGGTCAACGCAGTCGTTAGAAGATGCATAGATTTATATCCCATCAGTGTAGAGGGATGGAACTGAGTATTCTAAAGAATCAGGCATATCGTTTATATATAACAAAAATAACAAAGGACCCAAGATAGACCCTTGTGGAACTCCACATTTTATCTTTTTGGGGCTCGATATCTGTCCATTTACCAAACATCGCTGCTTTCTATTATTTAGATAGGATTCAAACCATTTTAATTGGACTCCCGGTATACCGAAATAATTGTGCATTTTATTTAATAATATTTCGTGGTTTATAGAGTCGAAAGCTTTCCGCACATCAAGAAACACGACGCAATTTAATTTTCCATTATTCATATTTTGCAGCCAATCGTCGCACATTCGTATTAGAGCTGATAATGTTGAGTGTTTAGGACGAAACCCAGATTGAAATTTAGATAGTAATGAATGCTCAGAAAGATAGCTATACACCTGTTGAAATCCTCTTTCTCAAACTTAGACTTTACTTACAATTGGTAGTATAGAAATTGGTCTATGATTTTCGCGTTTCCCTCTATCTCTGATTTGTAAATTGGAATTACTCGTGCACGTTTCCAGTCGTCAACAAAGATACCGGTTTCAAGTGATAAATTAATAATAGAAGTTAACGACAGAGCAATAATATTTGAAGAGAGTTTCAGAACTTTGGCTGGAATTTTATCCAGACCAGTAGATTTATTTGCCTTTAGGGTCATTAGTGCCAAGGCTACATTTTCTATGTTAATTTGATGGAAGTAAAATGCTGTATTTATTGAAGGACTGGGATTATTGCAGTTAGTTATTTCCTCATCAAAGGATTCATCATTTGCCTCAGATGCCAATTTAGGCCCAATATTAACAAAATATTCATTGAAGGGATTCGGCAATAAGTTTCGAGTCGGTAATACTATTGTTATTAACAACTATTTCTGTGATACTAGTAGATTTTAGACTTTAGACAAAATATTTGGGCTTGTTTACAACACAGTGATCGACATTGTCATTTACCTGAGGCAGAAAAATGAGTCAACATGTGCGAAGCCGCCCCAGGCATGGCTGTGCTAAGTGACACGTAATACATATGTCACGTTGTCAAACTAGGTCAGCAAGGACAATCTTTGATATCTCAAACGCGAGTCCCTAGCATGCGTAGCGGGGGGAGCGCGAGAAAAACGTGGAAAACGTGGAGGGGCGAAAGCAGGGGGCGAAAGCAGGGGGCGAAAGCAGGGGGCGAAAGCAGGGGGCGAAAGCAGGGGGCGAAAGCAGGGGGCGAAAGCAGGGGGCGAAAGCAGGGGGCGAAAGCAGGGCGCTTATATAGTGCCCCCCCCAACATAAGAAATCCGTGGTAATGATATTTTAAAAGTATGAATCACTGATCTGAAAATCAGTGGTATGAATAAGTATCAGTTTATGCAGGCACGATGCAGGTAAACGTTTTCCAAGGTCAAGGACGTTTTCATACTTTTCAATACTTTTCATGGTGACGTCATGGGTCCGACAAAGTGACTAGGTTAGCCTAAAAACCTCCTATATCTATGCTGAAAACGCACTCATTTCCTATTCCATGTTTGAAATTAGCGGGTTTCGTAGGCTAGAGAGTTTCATTCATCGTTCATTCAGGCTTTTCCCCGCATGGTTTACACACTCGATCTGATAAATTTTCACTTCAATTCAAGTTAAAGCGAATGGATTTCGGCGTTTCGGACATAACAATACAACACACGTATGCTATGATTGTAGTTGTTGTGAAACCTGATCTGTCACTGGGAAAACCCTAATTCAATTGCATGTGTCTCATCACTGATTGGTTGTTTTTGACCGGCGCCGGCGGCGTTTTTCCAGATATGAAAAAACATATGGCGTTCCTGCAGGCACTATTTACTTTCTCCCCTCCACTTTTTCCGCCGCTCTCTTTTTCTCGCGCTCCCCCAACACTAGCCTTCTCCCCCCCCTAGCCCTCCCCCAAATACTGCTGCTACGCAGGCTAGTGAGTACCTGGTGCAACTAGCACCATAGAATAAGTTGCCGTGATTTGCGTCTGAATTACCACGTCGACCACGAGAGACTACCCTTATGAGAAGATTAGTGCCAGCATCTATATACCGCCGCTGTGTATGGATCAGTGTATTTCAGGGCAATTTCTATTCTATATGACGGGTTTGGTGTATTTCAATTACAAGTGTTGTCTATATTTTTAGCTCCAGAAAAGGAGATCATTTACAGTTGCAGCTGGTCGTCAAAAAGTCAGACCTATATAAAAAATTATAAAGATAAGGTGCTTAACAAGAAAGGAATATATGCATGTTTGCCCAAAAAGAAAATAATAACAACCATGAACCAGCAAATTAGTACCTTGCGAAGGGCCTTCGCTCGAAACGTCGAAGTTCTTATTGTATTTTCAGGTAGATTGATCTAATTAGTACCCTTTTCATCGCACAAACGGTGCTTTATATTTCTATTATACAGGGCCGGGTGTCCCAATTGAAATTAGCATTGCTGTCAAACAACCTATTGTATTCAATTTGTGCACACATGGGTATAATTAAGAAAGACTTGAACTGTGTGTTAAGAAAGGATTCAGACGCTGTTTGTCTTCGTTTGAGGCCTGTTTTACATGTCGAATTGCCACAAAGATATTTCATATTAAACTTGACGAGTTAAATTCAACGGCAATTCGACATGTAAACAGGCCTCAAACGAAGACAAAAAGCGTCTGAATCCTTTCTTATCACACAGTTCAAGTTTTTCTTAATTATACCCATGTGTGAATTGAATACAATAGGTTGTTTGACAGCAATGCTAATTAAGGGTTTACTTTTTTTTGGGACACCCTGTATACAATATATTATTGTGCAACGTAAGTGCTGGCATGTTGCCATGAGGTTTCGCGAGACAAAGGGCCTCTAGCTGCCACAATACAACCCATATCTGATCACGGAGCAAAGCTAGGGTGCTTGAGGGAGGAAAACCGGAGTACAGGAGAAAAAATATCTCAATGCACAAGAGAAAGGCAACTACAACTCTACTTACATGAGTTTTCAAGAGCATCAAGTCTATTTAGGGTAATAAATAATAATACCCTACCCTTGACCATTAGCCAGAGGCGCCTTAGTAGCATAGTGATCTAAGAACATATACTGAGTACAACATTACCACTCTCTTGCACGCGAATGAACTTTACTGCAACCAGGCCACAGCAACTGCATGGCTTTGCCGATGTCCGAAGTTATCTGCTAATGTTCATTGTTTTAATTCTGGGAGTAAATCAATGTATGCATAAATATGTAGAAGGTTTAGGTGGATGGATATTGGATATTCCGAGTGAAATATTATATACAATATTTTGGACCTGAACGGGAACGGTAATCGCAGGGCCTCAGGTTCAATTCCTGTCGGAGGACTTAGAGTTGCATTTTTCGCCACCGTTCCCGTTCAGGTCTAAAATATTGTATATAATATTTCACTCGGAATATCCATCCACCTAAACCTTCTACATCAATTTCAACCGAGTGAGCTGCAGTAAAAAACATCTTGTAATTTATGCATAAATACATGGCATGGATAGTAAAAAGAACGTATAACCATTTACGAGAATGCATGCAGTTTTAATGATCTTCTAACTACCAATATCTCACTGTGCCAATGCAAACAGAAATCTACAAGAACAACAATCACGTTGTTTTGACCACAGGAAGCAGACAAAACCTCAAAAGCAAAAGCAGTCTATAACTATGTCCTCAACATGACAACATTAATTCGGGTGTTGAGAACGATGTAACTTATGAATTTTGTTGAAATTTACAATGCATGGGTTATTGAGCAGCATGTCCAAGATTGTAAAATACCGAGATTTGAAAATATGTCACCTGTTTTCTATTTTACGACGTAATAATACAACGCAAAATTGGGGAATAGAAAACGTGGAGACATAGCAGACAAGAGCAGGTGTGTAACTTGGGTTTAAAATTAGAGGGGTGCGCGTACATAACATATTCGGGGGACCCCCATGCCGCTAGAAGGAATGCAAGGGTGTCGAGTGCCGAAGTCACGAGGTCTGGTCTCCAAGAAACTTTTGAAATGATACGTCATTTCATGCATTCTGGGGAGAATGCCGTATCTTAGATTAGCAAATTTCTCAAATTTCCCAAACTAATCTTCATTTGCCCTACAAAATTTCAATTGTTATACATTGGGGGGTATCTCATACCCACCCCCCTCCCCACCAGTTACTCCCCTAAACAAGAGTTCCCGCGTCAAACATGCGTGACATTTTCTGTTGCGCGTAGAAAGCTAAACGCCTCCGGTTACTCATATTGGCCTTGTGTAGTTGTGTTGATTAGATATTAGTACATTACCCTTTGTTTACTTGAGAAAATATTGTTAACACTACCAGAAATACTAGTCTCACGCCCACGTGTACTTGGCGCATTAATCAAAATGTAACCAAACACCAAAAACAGCAAAGTTCGTCTATTGAACATGAACTTGTATAGTTCGTTCACTGCGCTAATGTTTACCTTGTTTAAACTTTTTTCGTTAAATCGTGAGCGATGTGGCGTGACAAGACAAGAGGAGTATTTGGAATTACTTAGTCATAGCACGCAATTGGCGAGCTAAATTGTCATAAGACTGATTATTCATTACATCTAAATCTCATCGATCATGCGAGACATTTTGCTTAATAACATGTTCTCGTCATAGGATTAATGTGAAGCAAGAGACCTTGCCATGATGACACTAAACAAATATTACCGTACTGCTGTACAATCCAAAGGGTAGCTTACATGCAGACGCTTTTCGAGCCTAACGAACGACAGCGATTGTATGTAAAGAGTATGACAATAAATGACAATAGTTCCAAATATTCCTCTTGTCATGATTTTCAAAACTTCGATACATTGCCAAACCCATTCTTGTATTTACAGCTTTGCTTTACAGACGTCGCAAAATTGTCGTAAAATCGATAAATGCAGTCTCGTTGTTTATAGTTGTTACACCGCGATATTGATACATATTTTTGAAATGTTTCATCGCGCAGCTTTTTTGAACCGTCCCAGTAAAGTTGTCACGCCACGTCGCTCAAGATTTAACGAACAAAGTTTAAACAAGATAAAAATTAGCGCAGTGAACGAACTACACAAGTTCATGTTCAATCAGTAATAGTACCATATAATGCTTGCGTGCGCCATAGCACCAATTGGGTTACATTTTGATCATGAGCCAAGTACATGTGGGCGCAACGTTGCAACTGATGAACTGGGTGCCTGGCTTGAGCGCATTTGGTGATAAATATCTCAACGGAATAAATTTCGTGCAACATAAAACATTTCAACTCCACACCTTTGATCTGTTTGTTGTCGTGCGTGCGCTGCAATTGAAATGCTCGTTAGTCTCGTTGTATCTCGCTTGTTATCAGACACAAATTAATATCAGTTTCAATTCACGACCCGCCAAGCCGCAAGTAAATCTTCGATCTCATGGTAAAATTTCCTTAGAACAAGGCGAAGTATAAATGGTGAATGCATGCAATCATTATTCGTAATCTGTTTGTCTTTATTATATACTTTTGTACATTGTGTGATAATTTGTTCCCTCACCCCATGGCTATGATTAAGAGGTGCAAACATATTATTCTATGCCGGATATTCAATGGAAAGAACTGTCACGACAATTCTGTGTAGGTACAATTGAAAACTGTAAATAAGGTCTAGAAGGCTCAAAATAACACAAAGCTGAAATTGTTGAGCGAAAGACCTTGTTATAATCATATATAAGCTAAATATATGCAAGTTGTTGCCTCGCACACGGTGGTAATTTGACGTGAGAGAAGTCACACGACGAAGATTATAAAATAATACCCATGCATGCCATATATATATAAATTATGTTTAGCATATTATGTCGCCTGTGTTGGCAAGACGCACGCCACAGCAATCATGCGTGAATATTTAATTAAAATATTACGGACGAAACGTGACTCATTATTCAAACTTGAGAAACATTTAAATGATAATCGCTATTCCAAAATAAACTGGCATTACCATGCATGCTATGTCAACAATACTTCGGAAGGATCAACCCTTCGTGTTTTGAATAGCGCAAATATAATCCGCGACCCTTATGGGCACCTCAAGTCGTGTAAAATGTTCACAGGAATTGAATAATAGACCACCTTGCCTATAAAACGATCTTTCTGTGATAAATGCGTCCTTAATGCACGAAAAATAGCTTTCTTTAACATACAGTTACATATTGAGATGCGTCTAGCTTTTCTCGTACTTGTTATTTAACTATAGGAAACTGTGGCGAGAAATGAAATAATATACACAAAATTGTTTATAAAGTATACAACATAAAACGAAAAATAAAAACATAGCAATTTACCTACCAGGCTATACCCCCAACTAAACCAGCACGCAGATTATTCGGGTATCTGACGTTAATTGTTCGGTAAATCAACAGATGGTGTACAAAATTGCTGCACCATATCAAGTTGAGTTTTTGCAAGAATATGCCAGATTGTGTCTGTCTCGGTGTTACGATAATTATCTAATTGTGCAAATTATGATGAAATCATGATACATGTGCTCTCTTCCGTAATTTACTGCATCTCGACGTACACCAACGAACGTAAAGAAAGGTTTTTAATACAGCAACATCATATGTACGGTTGCTTATCAAATTGACATAGTTTAATAACTTGGGACTAATAGATCAACTTGGAGTTATATTGATACAGTTGGAATTTGCGTAAATAATTGTCGTGCATTCAATATCGCCATAATGGCGCCTTAAAACCTATTATAACTGAATTGTCGATAAGATACAGATCGACCATACAAGTTATAAAGTAAAAAAAATATTATTTACTTTATATTTCAAAGTTTTTACTTGGTTTAATTATCGGAAATGGACAATAATAGCGCGTTTTACTTTCTACAGCGTGGTTTTAACTCAGTTACCACCCATTGAAAGAATACTGTCGTTGTTGAGATTTTGACCTCTGTTAATGAAATTACTGCATTTTTTCGCTACAGTGGTTTAAGGATAAGGGCTTGAGAATGTAACCCCGCTACGTCTAACCGCAAATCGGAATGTGTCAAACTGAAGCGAACTCGTAATTTATCTTTTAACACCATAATCCAGCTAGGTGATATTTTCCAGCAGCATATACCGAACACTACATGTAGATTGTAATTCGATCTTTCGCAATTTTTGAATGCTAAACATTTGTTCGCTATTCTTAATGCCTGTTCTAAACTACAGGATAAATAAATAATATAATAACATAAGGAGAGTAAGATGATTTACTCGATCCCCAGTGCTGATAGAAGAATGCTTGGGCACATATCTCCATAAATCGAATTAATTATGGATGAGATAGAGACAAAATTAGTAAACAAATCCTAAACTTTTGTTGATAGAATCTATATAATTGTATGGAATGAAACTAGAACTCGAGTATAAACTTAAGTTTTATTCTATAGTACCAAATCTAAGACAGACATAACTTTTTATTCTGTATTTGGGCAATTTTAACCTCGCGACCAAAAACAATTAGCATTGGCGCCGTTCTACTTTTTTTTCTAATTCATGAAATATGTTACAAATACCAAACAGAGTTGCAAGACAACAATTTAAACCTAGTGACAAAATATGGGGCTGATTTAGCAAGCAAGGTTTAATGTTTACGATAGCTTTAGGGAACGGTGTCTAGGGGTATGACATAATGACACAGATATAAAACAATCATTATTACGAAATAAGACACAAAAAAACAGTCAAATATTTTCGTATTTTACATTGAACATTACTGCTTATCAAATATTTCTACCTTAAGTTCCAGATAGAACGCGCAACGATTTTACTTTCCACAAATATATGCATTGACAAAACCATTCAGTTATGTTTTCCATTTGCAAAAGCGCATTAAATTGAGAGATTAAAAATCGTACTTACCAAACCTTGTTTTCTTGACTGACGCGAGTTTACTTGGAGATCAAACGATCTTACAGAGCAACGTTGATGTGAGCTATTCTCCTCAGGAAAACACTGTTAGTGTAAAATCCTGTTGTTTTCTGATCCTATTTGAGCGACCGTCACGCACAACAAGGTCAGAGCTCGTGCACACAAAGTGCCCTTTGTGTCCCACAGGAAGTTGCAAGGAGAATTAACTTATGACTGAGCGCTAGCTGTTGACTGACGAAATGACGGATTTTATCACGACAGTGAAACCCGTACATTGTAGTTAATCAATACATGCATTTTTCAATGCAGTAAGGGTTTTTACCTTCTATTTACAGGAACAGGTTATTTCATGTGCTGCTGAACGTACTAGTTTAAGGTAGCATACTTCAACAAAGCTGATGCCATCAATTGCGTGGCATGTTGTCTTGTTAATTGCTTTTATTGATATAAGAAGTAATCATAACAATAAGTATACTAGAAGTTACTATCGCAAGGAAAGTGCTGCCTTGACGCACAAACTGCATTGAAAATATTGAACTTATTGAAATTGCGAATGATACACTGTATGTATTGATTTATTTTGTTGTCAAAACGTTGAGATTACAACACTGTGACTACAACACTAGGGCACACTATACTATTGTAAATGGTATATACTGTACAGTATTAAGCATGATATCTGAGCATGCTATTGTTAATGGACTCTTGGTACCAACATCAAATGTTAGTAGAAGTCATTGTTTGCTTCAAAGTTGTCAATGGCATCTTGAATAACTAATTTGAAATCATAGAGGCAGTGTCTTTTAATATTTTTGTGGTGCAATTAGCTGGTTGTCTGTGTTCATAATATATTGATAATGCATTTGCCATGTGCAGTCTGTCAGAACAGTCTTTGACTCTTTGTTCCCATCTGTAGATGTTTCATACATGTATTTAATCAACAGTTGGTTCCATCAGTGTTCATCTGTACTGCCCAGTGAATTGTCGAAATACATGATTATACAGCAAACCAATATAATTGTGTCTCTCTCCAAAACAACTTTGAAACACATCACACAGTATCCACACCCACATGACATGTTGGAAATACATAATTCCTCGTACAGAAGATTGCACCACATAAGAGATGATGTAATATATCCATATTATTTTGAAACAACTATCAAGTAAATATACATTTCTGTGTAATCCAGCTGTTCAGATGGCACCAGTCAGTGTATAAATGATTAACATTAAGCTCGACCAGTAAGAATTCCAAAACCCAAAAGATCACATTTTCATACATACAGTGTCAGTGATAAAGAGTAAAATTGATTCAAATAGATTGATAAAATTAATTTGAAAATGAAATGTGTTAAACATTTCATTAGGGAATATATATACTTACAGTACATACTATATGTTGTAATAGGGATCCATGGTTGTAATCCCATCTCTTATTCAAACTCAATGGCTTGTTTATGTGAGTCAAATAAAAATAAATCATCCATATGCTTTATTAAGGCCATCATCAAATTTTGAAAATGTACCAATTAAATTACTTTTAAAGTTATTCTCAACAACAGTAATTCCAATTCTATTATACTGTAGTGAAGTTTGGGGACCGTATTTGTTAGGCAAGAAACGTTTAAAAGCAAACTTTTCGAATTAACAAATGAAATAGAAAGATTTCACTTGTTCGATTTCACAAACGAATTCTTGGCGTACATTCAAAATCTACAAACGTAGCTATTTATGCTGAATTAGGAAGACTAGAGTACCATTAATCGTGTTAATCTCCATTCAAACTGTTAAGTATTGGTTAAACATTACGGATACTTCTTTTGACCGCACTTTGACTGGTGAAGCAGCCCGAGTGTGTATGCAACCAACTTTCAACCAGTAGTTTTTGTAAATGACTTGCTGAGTGTGTAATACCAATGTCAAAGAATCAGTAAATCTTAGTACAATCCCTCACGATACTCCAGGAAATTTTTGCCATTATTTAAAAAATACACTGCATGAAGAATTCTCTACATATTATAAAAATCATATTCAACAAAATAAAGAAAGTGGGAAATTAAGAGTATTTAACAAACGAAGTTCAAAGTGAACTTTGATTTTGAAAAATGACCTTTCGGAAATCCACAACGTTAAACACCGACAAGCTGTTACAAAGTTGAGAATTTCAGCACATAGGTTACCAGTTGAAACTGGTCGATATAACAATCAGTATTTCTTACTGCGATAGAATATGTAAACATTGTGATCATGCAGAAATGCAGTGTTTGTAACCCTAGGAATAATTTCATTGAGAACTTGTATAAAATTAATAAATCATTTATGTTATTCAATTTACAAGACCTGTTTCATTATGTTATTGCTATGCGAGATAGAAATATTTTAAAAATTTCTTCCAAATACTGTTATGACATATTAACAACTTTTGATCTACTACAATCATACAACTAGATATATTTATGTAATTTAGGCTAGTATTAGGTGTTATGTATTACCTTGTAATTTGTTTGTATCCTTTGTACCTCTTTTGCCTGTTTTGGTACTTTGTTTGGAATAAAATTATTATTATATGTTATAACCTTCTAATATTAAAATAGCATTACTACCATTCAAAAAAGTATTAAAAAGTGTATAATATCATAGTAGTGAGACTCAATTTCACGATCAGTTATAACAAGACCTTGAAGCTCTTTTTGATAATTTATAAACCGAATTTGGTTTTCATTTTCTGCCTCAACAGGTTCTACCACAATGGACAGATCAATATTACTTTGTGCCTCAATGGGCTCTGCCAAAATGGGTAGATTGTTATATTGTGCCTCAACAGGCTCCAAGGCCGGCGAGAGGGGGGCAGGGGGGGGGGCAAAATACCGGGACCCGGGCTGTTCAGTCAAACCCCCAGTCAAACGAGGATGAAAGTTGATGGGAGTCAATTCCCATTGATCAGTTGCAACTCTCACTCGCGTTTGACCACCAACTCTCATCGACTCTCATGCACCTCTTATCAACTTTGAGCTGGTTTGAAATTTTGATGAGAGTTTTGCTCGTTTGACGGGTCATGAGAGTTGCATAAGAATTTGAAACAACTATAGTCAGACTAGTGTTTTCGCCTTTCTATATTAAGCATTAGCTTAACAAAATAACACGTTATTACTGTGTAATAATGTTTTCAAGCTGATGGCAGAAGCTATTCACCACAATTTGACTATAATCATCTGGAGAAAGAGTTTAATAATGATTCTTGTGAACGTAGGCTATTACAAAAGGCTAAGGAAGATGAGAAAGTACTTTGCCGTAACTGTCACGCATCCGATGGCAAGATAAACTTCTACGTATATACCAGACTGTAAAGTTTTATTTTTGCGCGGGGAATATTTTCGTGTTCCGTTGCAGCTGCGCGGAAATTAAGCCAAAACACTTGAGAATGGAGCATAAATACATGGATTTTTTAGCATTCTCTTGAAAATGCGCGGACACCAAACCAACTTACAGCGGTCTGGTGTATATGTGCTTTTAGATTCGTTATACATTGTTATTATTTTGCATATAATTTTCCTTCAAGTCATGATACATCATACATATTCATAGTCAAATGCGTATACTCATACTACATACTGAATGACACATTAACGATGTCGACATCACTATCACTGGAGTCAATTGAACCTTCGCATTTAGTTAGTGCACTATTTTTCGGTGTTGTCGGCCATCGAGACTGAGGAGAATGACCAAAATTCAACATTTCATATTTCGATTAATACACGAAAATGTATCGCTTTATGTATGGGTGGGCTATATTTCAGCCAGACTTTTAAGGATTGCCACGAAATCGACACTTTTGCCAAGAAAAAAGCCATTATTCAGCAGGCGTTTCCACAGAATAATTTCTGTTTCGACATTCCCACATTTATCATTCCGCCCATGCGTGCGCTCCCTAATTTTTCCAGCCCGCTCCAATTAATAAAACTAGTATATAAGGCGTATAATTGCATGCATTGCGATTGAATTTTATAAAATGAATTGAATGTACCTTTATAGAACTGTGTACATCGAGTTAAGCATTAAGTCTGCTTGATGAATTTCTTCCCATTTTTAAGTACTATAATTTTACTAACTAGTAATTGGATACAAGTGATATAAAACCGCACCGGAAATTTGCTATCGTGAATCTCAAGGGATATGAACCTGTGTGACCTCGGCGGGAAATCATTTGGGCGTAACAAACCGGATGGCTAGCCAGGATAAAAAAATACTATTATTAAAGCATCATATCCTGTTATCTCAGTGTACGCAAAAAACTGAGTAAACACATTTACATAATTCTAGTAAAGGCAATTGATCAATAATTCTGATGTTTTGATCAATAATTCCTCTGTCATCGTGATGTTAAAACGGTTTTGAGGGTTTTCAAGACACAAACATAATATTATACCTACGGTACTGCAGAAACGATATTTAATTAACCTTTCATTAATTATTCTGTGAACTTGTGAGATTCAAATCTTGTACTCAGAAACTCTGAATGCACAGATATAATTATACTACAAATAATATGCATAAATTACGCGCGTGCAAGCCCAGCTTCGAGATCGACATTTGTATGCAAGAATTTAAAATGGTTTTATAGACGTGTTTCTTGGAATAAAGATATAGAACAGATGTTTCAGTTCAACATTTTTCTTTATATTTTGTGGAACACTATAAACATAACATGCTCCAATGAAAACATTAAAACGTTTCCAATGTGACCCCCTCCAGACGAAATCCATCATCACAGGTGCATTATCATATAACCTGTCTCGTTTTCATGTTCTGGTCTCGTTTCTTTTGATAGCCAGTCACATATTTAATATTTTTCTTCTGTTTTTTTAGCCGAACTTGACTCTCGTATCTCGTAACTAGCCTATATTTCGATGGAAAATTTGTAGATAATTTATATTGTATACAGTACATGTTGTATTGTAAGATTATTTGTATCACTGGACACTGATCGACGTGCTTGATGTGCTGTAGTTACAACGCTCTTCTGGACACTCCTGAACTGACGGTCAATTTGCTGGCTCAATAGAGATTTTTTGAATTGCAAAACTAAATTTAGCGGTAAAAACACTTTTATAGTGCTATATGACCCTTTACCAAGCTTTTTTCTGTTGTGTTGCCTATTGGAAACACTGACATAGTGAAAGTAAAGGAGAAAATACGGGTAAAAGCACGAAAGAATTTTTTTATCTGCAGGCGGGCAAGGCAGGAAACCTTGATCAATCGATTGAAAAATCGATTTCTTTATATTTTTCAAAAGAGGTTGGAAAAAGATTATGATATTTACCGTGGCTAAACATGTTCAAGTTAGTTTCATGTATATTTCATGCAGTCTAAAGTGCATGCCAGAGGACTATAAAGAAAGGTTCTGAAGCTTTTCGCTTTTCTTGTTACCTCTATGATCGGGTTGGGCAACAACTTTCCTGACGAAGGGCTATAACTTCCTAAGTCTAAAAACCAAGACTAGTGCTTTTAAAGTTAAGTTAGATTTTCATGCAATTTCAGACAGAAACCACCGCAGGTTTTTGTAATATTTTGGTCATATTTTCTTCACTAAATTCTAAAAGACAAGCATCAAGGATATGCAGTTGGTGAAAAAATATTGTGTATTTCGAAAGGCAGCAATATCTCGCAATATCCTAACCGAGTAACATGTGAACAGTTTGACTAAAGGAATACATGCAGTTCCTAACATATTTGACTGTCAACCCGACTGACCCCCAACCAACAGAGCTTTACCCAATCCATTAGTAAATAAGGTTATTTGCATGTGTTTTGGCACTATATGCGGATATCCGGTAAAAAATCTCGCGATATGTGTTTTTGCTACGCGCCTATGCTCGAATAATCGTTCTGGCGAAGCAACAACTCGCACACGTACCAGATTTGAGAGGTAAAACTGACGTATAAATATCAACTACTAACAATCTTAGATTAGTGAAGTGCGTACGATTTGTCTTACTTCGAGAAAATTGAGTTCTGTCTTCACTCATGCAATGTGGATATGCGAAGCACGAATATACTGTAAGGGACCTAGCTAGATGTCATTTGCTTACTCCATTAACTCTCAGCTCAACCATCTTGGACATAACCCTTGAGACCATTACTCGCAATATTGCAAAGTACTAATGTACACTGACAAAACAAATCGCGTGATCCCCTTCCCCCCCAGTTCAATTTTAAATTACAAATTCATGGCCGCCTCTTTGAGCCTAGCTGCCCAGTGCTTGCAGGCGCGGTTCATATTACTAAACACGAGAACGAGGCAAATGCCACATACAAAAATCTCGAATTGACATAGCATCCAGCCGTGACGTCACGATTAGGAAGCGTTCTCCTTCGTCGAACGCAAATATGTACGCACTGCGTACATGTGGCTAGCCAAAAGAAACAGCAAGATCGAGTTCCCCGTGAACTTCAATTGTCATAAGAAATAGAATAAGAAATGTTTGAGCAAAATAAAACTAGCAAGCAGATGTGCTTAGCAAAGGGTATTCTCAATATCCTAATGACTAATGTGTTAACCGAATAATGGAATATATATAATTTCACATGCAAATTAATTGACTGTCAACGCGAGTGACCACAAAGGAACAACCGTTCATTGGTTGAATCTGAGGGCGTTGTATTCAAAACAAACACAATCCCAGGGACCGCAGTGCATTTTTTGAATTGGGGGTGTGGGGCCTAATATCTCCAAGGACGCAGTGGCACTAGTATCGAGTGCTGAAGGGGCGAGACCTTTAGGGGGTATGGGGGCGTGCTCCCCCAGAAAATTTTGACTGAATCTACAGTCTCTGAAATGCCATTTCATGCACTTTGGGTGAAGATTTAAGAGCAACGTCACAGGACGCAAATATTTGCTCGAACGAAAGGCTGTTGACCACCAAACCTACCGATCGTACCTAGCTACGCAACGAATTGAATCAGTATTTGCTGCACGGAATGCACGGAATAGACTTTCGCCTTCGTTTTCGTTTATAATTAGCAACAAAAACGAAGAATTTTCGAGGAAATAGTGTCTAGGGACGCAAGCCAACACCAGTCTATAGTCTACGGTATATATACCCTCACTTCGTCTCTCGTGGGGAAAATGTCCATTTCTCAGGAAAATGTCGAGGAAAATGTCGAGGAAAATGTACTAAACAAATATTTATAATTTATTACTTAGAGGTGCCAATTTATACTGCGCCCCCATGCCAATTTAGATGAAGAGATCAAACAACACATGAAGATAATTAAAGAAATAGAACAACACAAGAATTCTTAAATCGGAATGGTTCTCTCTCTATTGCAAGGGCGGACTGACAGCTTTTTGGGCCTCGGTCAGGAATAAAATCCGGACCCGTGTATGAGTATATATACTGATATAGAGTGTTTAATATTTTAGAGTTAGTTAGTATGTAACAGAAAGTTTCTTTAATTTCTTTACTTTTCTTTGGCGCATACACTCGAAAGGGGCCATTACAAGCCAGGTGAATTTTCAGCAAAAGGAATTCTGTCCTCTTTCCAGTAATTCTGGCCTCGGTCCACGTCCGTTCAGTCCGCCCCTGCCCTATTGCATTGATTATCAAGCCTAAATTGACTTAATATTTTGAGTATTTTACTCAGACATAATCAAATTTACTCAGACATAATCAAATTTATGGGATATATTGGACCATGTTCATGATAACAATTGACAAAGTTTGCACGAAGCGAGTACTTGAAACTTGAGAAGCGAGTACTTGAAAATTGGTTTCTACGTATACCATTATAGAATAATTTTTCATCTACAATCTCAGCAAAGGATATTAAGATAACTTGTTTTGCTGTGTGAAATAATATGTCAAAAATACGATTAAAAAGATAGTCGACCCACTACCATGGTCGAATACTCGAATGTTCGAATGTTTCTTTTCTAGTATTCCTAATTGTCTCTAGTTAGCTATAAAATTTAATTTAGGAGTAGTCAAACAAGTAGAAGTTTGTAGACAGAAGAATTGACAATTTACGTTACTAAGTCACATAATGTGCAATCAATAAAACTAACACAGATGGCAGAAAAGTTAAACGAGGTCAGGTCATGCACTCGATTATTTTTTAATTGGCAAGGAATTAGATGATAGACATAGATGCTCATTAGCTATCATTCATCTTCATGGTCTGGCGACCTTCGTTGATCCTGGAATTTTCTAGATACGACATTAAATTTGTATCTTTGGCTAATTCTGATCGGTCAATGCCATGCAGAAACCTGATTTGTAGTCATATATATACTGATATATATATATATATATATATATATATATATATGATTCATGCTACTTACCATCCGTTGAACGGCGAAAGAATGTTCGCAGATTAGACTAGTATATAATATATATATATATAATTCATGCTACTTACCATCACAAAGAACAGTACACTAGTATAGAGAACTCCCAAGTAAATCAAATAACAGACAAATTACTATAATATACATAACACTAATATAATTACGTAATTATACTTAACAGATCGCATGAAAGATTAAAGATCATTTCACTTTTCGGTCAGGGGGAAATTTCCCCTCGTTTGTGGTTTCTGTTTTTAAACAAGAAGGAGAAATAAGATAAGTAGGAGTGAAATACGAAAGACAACTACAGACAAAAACAAAAATAATTACTAGAATTAAGAAGTTCAAAAAGAAAAGTCAGAACAATTTAATAGGAAGACACAACGGAAGAAAAATAGGAAGAAACAAATTAATTCTTATTATTATTAATTATTATTTATTTGCCCATAATCGAATTACATAGATATTGATAATGGCTGAATTGCTGTATGCCAGGCATTATGATATGATTTAAAATCAAATATGGCATTTCATTAGTTTCAAATGGTAACGCATACTCAGAATTCAGAAAGTTCCACGGTTTTGTTTATTGAAGTTTCCTATAAGGATATAGTATATATTTGAGTTCACTGGCAAATCATGAACTGGTCAACAGCCAACCCAAGACTACGTCCCTGCATGGCTTCTATGGCCTGATATTTCAACATCATATGAAATATGAATTTCATAATTAAAAACCCAGCCATTGTTTTCACGGCTATAAATAATCATAATCGACAACCATTTAAGTAACAAATAACTCTTACAAAATTTCGGCAATTAAGCAATGTGATGTATTAAACACATTTTGACACCTTACTCTACTTTATAGCATATGTACACCTTACTTTACTCTACTACCAATATGCTGCCATAACTGGCCTTAGGCTTAGGTATGAATACAGTGACTTACATGTCAAGCAGCTAATTGAAATTCCGATCTAATATGCATCATGCAGCTTGATGAAAAACATAATATATCATGTCATAGATCCATCTACTGAAGGGCGAGAATTGTAAACACGAGTAAAATTCTAATTTTACGGTGAAAATTATCCATCAAACCAACGATATTTTTAATTTCCTGAACTATTTTGAACATAGCATAAGTTGAAGGAGTATTTTTAGTAAGTATTGGAAGTGGTTTGATAACATTTTACGCTGTGGAAATGATTTGCCAATTCGCACAAAGTATTGACTTTGATACTCGACTTGACCTGCTATATGTCAATGTCATTTGAATCAGGAAACAAGGTAAACTTTTTTAAATATTGTACGAATATCCTGCATTATTCGAGCTTTTATTTCGACAAAGTTCACTCATAAAAGGGTTGAAATAGTGCTGTTATATACAACTTTTATTCTCAAGTATAAAAGACTAAAATATCTGAAGGTTTCACAATTGTTTTAAACATTGCTCCCATGGGCTATAGGCCCTCATCCCCTCTATGCACAGTTTTTTAAAAGAAATATAAACGTTCACAGACTCATTGAGTGACATTGACCTCATGCATTGACATCATTCAATTACGCTATTTAATTATACAATTATGCAAATGCGCATGCGCAGATACATGTACGCTTTGCGTACCTTTTTTTATCAAGCGAGATGCGGCCCACACCTGCCAACAGTCGGCGCTATTAAGATTCACTCAGACACTCAGTAATGCATGCCACTACAGACAATGCACGATATGTATTCTGTACTTAGCCATTTCAAACGTTAATTGTATAGTATATGAGGACTGGTATATAGCGACTGCAATACATTCTAATTTATAGCTGAAGCATTTGAATCAAATTTGAGCCAAAAAGTCTTTTATATGATCATGAGTCATGAAATATACAAGAAAATTTACTCAGACAATCGAATTCCACCGCCAATATTTAGCCGATTTCGCCACTTCATATCGATGTTTAAGTCCCAATTTTCAAGATAGGCTACCCCAAACACCCACCTCCTCTCTTCATCAAAATAGACCCTCCACCTCACCCCTGCATTCTATGCCTCCAGGGGGTGGTGAAACAAATGATAGGTGCATAAATATTGAATGGGCTATACTCACACACAGCATGCGTCCTCTCCCCACTTTCAGTAACGTATTAGAAAATAAGGTATAGTGATTGATATGTCTCATAAAAAGGCTTAAAGTCTATTTAAAAAAAATCTAATTTGTACTTTTCCAAGTGGGGATTTATGTAAATTCATAATACACTTAAGAATAATAGTACTTGAAACACTTGACTAGTAAAAACAGTAGTTTCTTTGTGTAGCTGAGTCTAGCACGTTTAAATATTACGGATCTGCAGAACAAAATAATTACATGTAACGAAGTAATTTTGAATGCTGAAAAAACTCACTATATCTGAATCTAAATACTGAATAAAACCCAAACGATGCAGGCATGCAGCGATAACAACGGCACCACGACGATAACCGTCAAGAGGTTTAGCCTTTCAACGCCATCTTCGTAATTTATCAGATTTTTAACGACTTTATAATGCCATTATAAAACTGCAGTCTAGCAGCAATCCAGTGCGTATTAATAAAACATAAAACAACTATAGAGGGCACTCAGAGACTGCATACCTCCGCTAGCGTGATTAAGTTAAGTTTTGACTCCTTTCCTTGCCTTGTTATTATTATTATATTATTAAAAACATATTCATACAGGATAACCTCTTCAGTAAAAGGTAAGTAGGTAACTGCTATCGACGAGGGTCCTGTTTACATGAAAACTAAAACAAGTAGAAGAATATTACATTACAACACCAAAAATTATACTATCTAGTTATATTATATATATTATGTTCTACAATATGTAAACAAGGCAAGGCTGGCAAGCCGTATATCATGCATAAATTATACAATCATGAACTAATTACGCATTCAGTTTGTTCAGTTGCATGGAGAAAGCAAGACAAACCTTTGTAAATTTCTCATCTAATTTGAGTTATCGTGTTTACATACACACACACATACACACATACAAACTCAGTTGAAAGTGTGATTTAAAACTTGACACTGATTTATAAAACGTTAAAAACAACGTTATCTAAAAAGCACGAAGACGTTTCGACCTATATCTATATATGTGGTTGTTTTAGTCATATACTAAGTATGTATAGTACATGTTAGATAGATAGATAGATAGATAGATAGATACATTTTATTTAAACACGGTACTATCAAAAATAAAAATTACAAAGTATTCTTAGTTCTGGTCTACCTAGAAGCCGTGTCATAGATAACTGAACATATATTTACAAGTTGTTTTTTGGAGGGGTTTTTTATCGATAAGTATGTATTATTTACATTATGTACATTATGTACAAAGAGTATAGTCAATGCAAAAATTATGGTTCCGAATGTCTTTCTCAGTTTTCAATGAGTCTGGTAAAGATTTCCACATCATTGGTCCGGATATGGAAAAACTATCATGATAGCTTTTAGTTCTAACTTTCGGTATTTGGACATTATTTGATGATCTGAGATAATTGTAGAATAAGGAGCACTTGTGATGATACGGGACGCTCGGTTTTGTAGTTTCTGAAGCTTGTCAGCAAGCGTTTTATCAATCATACTATCCCACACAACAGAACAATACTGTAGGTGAAGTGTGGTTCAATAATAGAATAGTAAATATTTTTCAGTAGCTGTTGGTTAAGGAAAGGCTTTGCTTTTCTCATAATACTTAACTTTCTTTATGACATTTCAATATGATTTTTGAATGTTAAATTATCATCAATTGTTAGACCTAAGCATTTAAAAGCATGAGCCTGTTTTAGGTCTATGCTGTTAATATAGTAAAACTTAAGTTTTCATTTTGACTGGCTAGTATCCTTTGCCGGGAGCCAATCAACATGTACTGAGTTTTAATTAACAATTATTGGATGAGGTTGAGCATGATATTGAGAATTATCGAGCCGAAGTTTGCGTTAACTTTTTCTAATTCAGTATTCATTTCAGAAATTAAATAACCTAGGTCAGAATGACTTAGGAAAATGCTGGTATCATCTGCAAAAAGCAAGCACTCTGCCAATCCCGTAGCGTTAGGTAGATCATTATGTAGAGAAGGAAAAATAAAGGGCCTAATATTGCACCTTGTGGAACCCCGCAGCTAACAATACGTTCGGTCGAAATAGTCTCATTGAATTGGACAAACTGTTTCCTATTAGAAAAATAGCTTTTGATCCATTGTAATGCTAAGCCTCGAATGCCATAGTGTTCCAGCTTAGAAAATAGAATTTGATGGTCAAGGGTATCAAATGCTTTAGACAAGTCAAGGAATACAAATTTCGTTTCGATCGATAGATGTTGCAATTCTGTTGACAAGGTGTATAAGGGATGAAACTGTGGAATGATTCTTGCGAAATCCAAATTGTAATGGATATAAAATTTCAAATTTGTCAACGAAATCAATAATGCGATTATGCATGACCTTCTAAAAATTTTGATAGAAGTGAGATTGGTCAATAAATTCTTAAAATTTTCAACATTGTCAGTTTTGTAAACTGGAGTCACCTTGGCTATTTTTAGTTTATCTGGAAAAATTCCACTTTCAGTTGAAAGATTGATAATTTCAGTCAGTGGATGGGCGATCAGTTCAAATGCTTTTTGTATTATATTCATGGTTATATCATCAAAACCGGCTGCTTTTCCTGACTTGAAAGACTGGCAGACACTAGATAGCTCATTAATGTTGGTGGGGTATAAAAACATAGTATCGTTTATACGATCAGTTAAGAATGTATGAAATGGGGTGCTTACTGTAGGTATTTGTCTCGCCAGGTTAGGACCAATATTTGTGAAATAATCGCAAAACCGTTGTGCGGTTAAAACTTTATTCTCATGCTTGAAAGCTGTAGGGAGAGCGGTTTTTCTTTTAGACTTATTGATTACTTCGTTTATTAGCTTCCAGGTTTCTTTCAAATTATTTTTCACGGAGTCAAATCGTTCGTCATAATAGGTACGTTTAGCAATTCTGATGAGGTCATTTAACTTATTTCTGTAGCTTTTGTAGTAGGGTTTCCGAGATGGATTTGGGGAAAGAAGTAGTTTTTTATATAATTTTTTCCTCTTCCTGATAGAAACTAGCAAACTACTGGTAATCCATGGGCTTATATTTTGTTTATGTTTATTGCTCAATTTTTTCCAAGGAAAAGAATTTTCATAAAGTTCCGTGTATTTTGCATGGAATTTATTATACGCATCATTAGGATTTTGTTCTTGAATAATTTCTGACCAGTTTACCTCGGAGAGGTAAGTTTGAAATCTATTGATTTTCGTTTCACACTAGTTTCTCTTTGTTTGTGCGGCTACTCAAGTTATTGCATGCAGCAGCATGCATATTTATCGACTTTTCGGATTATAATTCGGTCCGGTTATCGCGTCTGATGTAATTGCTTTTAGGTTTACAAGGTTATGAATAAATTAGTTTAATAAAAGTCTTGAAATCTCATCTGTTATTTGTTGCAAAGCAAGTGTCTTTTCCGGTGTCTGCATGTGGAGAGAAGTTCGTTTCTAGTGTTCAGTGAGCATAATTCTGGATGGCAAATTATGATAAACTTTTCATGAAGACATAGATGACATCTTTTTGTTTTGTTGGAATAAGAATGTTTGTTGGAATGTTTGCCATAAAGGAACAAATTTGTCGTGATTTAATAAAGTTCAAATGAAGTAACTCAAGTTTATATATATATAAACAGTATCAGATCTGGCATAGATAACAGAGTCAAGATATAAGACGTTTTAGTACCGAGCACTCGTTAAAAAAACGTGTCCTTTACAAAAAACAGCCGTTAATTTTCCATATTTTTTAACTCAAATCATCTTAGTTACATGTCGTGTCGTTCACGAGCCACTTTTTTAAAAACAGACCGCAGGCAAAGATAATTAAACTAGTACTTCTAGCTACTTTCATCAAATGTCATAGGCAATGATATGTGACCAACTGATAACCACATACCATAACTTCTACCTCTGATCGAGAACTTATACTTATAAAACAGTAACCTTTTTGCACTTATCAGACTTAATATGACTATATGAGGACCTGAGCTATATACGGGTCGAAAGATTGAGAAATAATTAAACGTCGGTAAACTTAACCCGTTCTCACAAAAATTATTCAATTGTACCCGGCACTAACTTTCAGCTGTACATTATTTTTGTGTATTTGATATAAAATTTATCAATAACCTTACTGTGAAAAATATTAATAATAGTGAAAATTAAGGGAAATTATTCTTATATACAGATACAAGTATAAAGCCAACAAGGGACATCAAGATGTAAGGATTTAAGCATTAAAATTGAATAAAGACCGAAAGAATCATGAAAGATCACTTTGGCTAGAGCGTGAAATTAGAATTAGAATTATAAACTATATATTTGCGAATTACGGGAAGACCGTGTTATGGCCCGTTCAAGCCATTGCAACATCCTCGGCAATATCGTCCAACATTGTTGGTCCAATGGTTATATAAGGTCAAACCTGTTTCAACATCTTCCAAGTTCCAACATTACCAAACATATACTAATAGACCCAACAATGTTGCATCGACAATGTAGAATGGCGTCGGACCAAATAAATAGACATTTCATGAATTTACTTGATTGTACATGAATTAAGTAGATGTTATAATTAAGAAACATGACGTGCGCAAACTGTAATGTTATACCAGACAATAACTTTTTTTCACCATTTTATAATCTGTATAATGATATTTGCAGCACAGCACACGCAATCATATACAAAAATACACAAACCTTGTTGAAAACGCAGCACCGCACTCTAACGAGAAACGAGAAACTTCAAACGACAAAAAGATATCTTAGGGACAATAGAAGTTTTAAAAAACAAGAATATCAATTGACAAGTCAGTTTGTTTCCAACAGTGGGCTTCAGTAATCTTCTTGTATGTGCCGCTCTTCGAAGCCGCGGAGGAGAAATGTGCCAATGTGGGAGTGAAGATGGACATGATACCTGGGATTAGGTTAATCAAAACCTCTTGAGAATTTTTTTTTCAAAAATAGCGATTGAATGCATTCCTGCAAGCGGTGATATACTAATCTTACATTTAAAACAAAGCGCCGACGTTTTAAGGGTCCCTTTTCCTCCAAGCAGAGAAGGATTACATCATAGGTAATTGCGTTGGGAGCGAGTTATTCGAAGCTGGAAATAGTGAATTAAAAGTCAAGATCAAAAACTCAAACATGGGCCGATATGGCTGGAAATTCTTATCATTCTGATCACCCCAAATCAACTCCACTTACAAAAGTTTACTTTTGGTTATTAATCCTGACAAAATATCTCACACTGTATTATAGTATTTGTGTTGTTTAGACAAAATATATCGCTTTATTAAAATACTATACAAACTGCACGCTTTCTTGTTCAATACATGTGTTCTCCCTTACTCTAAAGTCCTGGTGACTAGCTGTCACTCAAGTCTAATTATAACTAAATGTCATTACTACATGTAGCTATTCTCCCAAAATGAAACATTCTTATCATCTTTCTAAGCAAGTAATAACATAGTTCAATTCCAGATTTTCTGACGTGGTCAGCAATATGAGTATAAAGATCTATTACATCAAAAAGAAACAGGGAATAATTAACATGTGTTGATGTTACGCGACTACGCGAGTAATGCCAATGTTTAGACAGCTTTGGTATGCCAATGAATCCGTCATTCGAGATTTCAAGGAAAAATAGAGGTATTAAAACATCTGGACAAAACATCTGCGACACTACCAATTATTGGAGCAACATTCGTAATATTATCGCAAATTTATGTAAGCCTCCCCTTATATACCCCCACCATTCAATGTTGATTATGATTCAAGAACACAGTTAACGAATAAATTATTGCAGTTGTGTCGTAGGAAAGGTCAACTGAGCGGTTATATTTTCATGTTACGAGGGTTCGAAATATCATTATATATACATTAGCATAAATTATATTAATTATATACAGTCATGCACTATTTAAGAAATAGAAAACATTTTCCGTGTTTCTATACAGTTATAGAAACACGCGTGGGAGTTTGGGAGAACGAGAAATAATCAGTGGGAAAACGAGCCCGTAGGGCGAGTTTTTCCACGTTATTTCGAGTTCTCCCAAACTTCCACAAGTGTTTCTATAACTGTATAGAAACACAGGAAAATTTTTTTTCTATTTCTTTTATAATATAACTCAAGAGACATTTTTAAACTCGATTAATTTACATATTTTCATTACGCAGGCTGCTGACTTTTGCTCGTCAATTTTACTTCAAAAAAACAACTTTGTTTGAAAATTTACAGTCACAAATGAGTTAAAGTATTAAAATTATCTTTAAATTGGGTTTAAAGTTTTATAATTCGCATTAAAATTGTTTATTTTACGATTTTAAGTTTTGGCGGGAAATTTTCCGTGTTTCTATACAGTTATAGAAACACGCTTCTCCACCAATCAACGCTCGCGTACTATAAATGTTATATTATAAATATATATTATAAATACAGTATATATACACCACAGAGCCGTGCCATATTATTATAATTGTCACATATAATATTATACATGCACGTAAATGGTGATATGGATGCAGGTACACTCACTCATGGTTATATAGATACGTGGTTATATGCTTGTATGGTTTATTGGTTATGGTTATATGGTTATATGGTTATATGGTTATGTGGTTATATGGTTTAATGGTTTTGTGGTTATATGGTTATGTGGTTATATGGTTATATGGTTATATGGTTATATGGTTATATGGTTATATGGTTATATGGTTATATGGTTATATGGTTATATGGTTATATGGTTATATGGTTATATGGTTATATGGTTATATGGTTATATGGTTATATGGTTATGTTGTTATATGATTATATGGTTTAATGGTTATGTAGTTATGTGGTTATATGGTTCATGGTTATAGGGTTATGTGGTTACATGGTTATATGGTTATATGGTTATATGGTTATATGGTTATATGGTTATGTGGTTATATGGTTATATGGTTATGTTGTTATATGGTTATGTTGTTATATGGTTATATGGTTTAATGGTTATGTGGTTATGTGGTTATGTGGTTATGTGGTTATGTGGTTATGTGGTTATATGGTTCATGGTTATAGGGTTATGTGGTTACATGGTTATATGGTTATATGGTTATATGGTTATATGGTTATATGGTTATATGGTTATATGGTTATGTGGTTTAGTGGTTATATGGTTTAATGGTTATGTGGTTATATGGTTATATGGTTATATGGTTATATGGTTATATGGTTATATGGTTATATGGTTATATGGTTATATGTTTAATAGTTATGTGGTTATATGGTTATGTTGTTATATGATTATATGGTTTAATGGTTATGTAGTTATATGGTTATATGGTTATGTTGTTATATGGTTATATGGTTTAATGGTTATGTGGTTATGTGGTTATATGGTTCATGGTTATAGGGTTATGTGGTTACATGGTTATATAGTTATATGGTTATATGGTTATGTGGTTTAGTGGTTATATGGTTTAATGGTTATGTGGTTATATGGTTATGTGGTTATGTGGTTATGTGGTTATGTGGTTATTTGGTTCATGGTTACAGGGTTATGTGGTTACATGGCTATATGATTTGTGGTTATATGGTTATATGGTTTAATGGTTATGTGGTTATATGGTTATGTGGTTATATGGTTATGTGGTTATATGGTTATGTGGTTATATGGTTTAATGGTTATGCGGTTATATGGTTATGTGGTTTATGGTTGTATGGTTATATGGTTATGTTGTTATATGGTTTATGGTTATGTACTTATATGGTTATATGGTTATGTGCAGGCTATATGGTTTATAGTTATGTGGTTTAATGTTTGTGTGGTTTGATGTGTTCATGTTCTTATATGAAAATATAAGTATGTGTAAAATAAAATATGGTATGATTATGTTTAATTAAAAGTAATTGAAATGTTAAAAGGAGAAGGAAAAATTTAGTACATAAATCTCGAAGCAGTGACTGACGATATACTTGAGGTTTTTAGAATCAAACTACCTGCTCTCGAAATTTCGAAGTTCTTGTTATGCTTTTCAGCAGTCATAGAAACCCTCAGGATCAAGCATGAAATTTATATATAGAGTAGAGTAGAGTGGAGTGGAGTGGAGTGGAGTGGGGTAGGGTAGGGTAGGGTATTTTAGGGTAGGGTAGAGTGGTGTGGTGTGGGGTAGGAGTAGGAGTAGGAGTAGGATAGTAGGAGTAGGAGTAGGAGTAGGAGTAGGAGTAGGAGTAGGAGTAGGAGTAGGAGTAGGAGTAGGAGTAGGAGTAGGAGTAGGAGTAGGAGTAGGAGTAGGAGTAGGAGTAGGAGTAGGAGTAGGAGTAGGAGTAGGAGTAGGAACCAGACATTGTGATATATTTTCTTTGAATTTAAATATCACTCCACCCAATGGTTTTTGGATCATACTTGGAGACCTGATCGTGATCTATTTTTACTGTGAAAGTTGCCGGACATGATCCACACCAATGTTAACATCATGGCTACCGCCCTGATTATGAATACGGACAGCGAAAATGAGACCTCAAAGTTATCTACCTTCCATATTACGCCTTCGGCCAAACTTTGACGGCCCACATTTTCCCTGTTTTGACGAAAAATTGTTGCCCCTCAGTGGAGATTTTTTGAAAAGGCACTGCATCCCGAATAGAGTGGAGCAACACTATAAGTCTATATATAGTAATTAAAAGTAAATCATAAATTCGTAATGCAAAATTCGTTTATACTGTATAAAACAAATTACAACAATAATTATTGTTTAAGTACTGGATAGATTTTGGGACTTAATTCAACAGATTTTTTATAACTTCATTCGATGTGCCAAATTTCTCGAACTTTTCATTGGGGTAGACTGGAGGGATTGTGTTCCTCTACTTTTTGAGTTTCGGTTTTTTACATCTTTACATCGACATGCGTTTTGACACGTTTTATAATCGCGTACACAAACGCATCTACTCTTATGCTTGCGTTTATCTTTGCCGTAGGTGTTCGAGTACCTTCCACACCGACAAGTCTTCTTAGTTGCTTTATTATCGTTTGAAGTCGTAGGCGTTGTCGGAGAATTATCATAAATTATACCTTCAACATTTTTTAGTTCAGTATTGCCATTTTTCTCTATATCCACTAATATATCGTAATGTCCTGGTCCCTGATGTCTATACGCTAAAAATATGCTGAAGTCGGCTGATATTATCTCCCTTGGACAGATCTCAATAAATGGAGTTAGGTACTGTTGTGATAAAATCATTAGTGGCAAACGCAGGACATTTGCCATGGCTAATGGCATTGCGTCGCCTATAGGAGAAGCAAATAAACCAGTATTTAAGAAACGAGTGGCTTCATAACGAAAATAAAACTGGACATTTCAGAAAAATTTAGGAAATATTCCATATCTGGTCCTAACCACTCATTGACCAATAGTTGCCGTAACCTGTTTGATGTTTCATTAATATCAAATGGATTAGTGATTCCAAGATTTCTAAAATGATTGTATATAGATTCTGGTATATGCCTCTTAGCTAGTACGAAAGAAATTTGCTAGCTTTGACGCTACTGCAGTAAAAAAACAGTTTCCATTTCCTGAGACAGTTTCTATCGCATTCCAAAAGAACTTGCAACTGCGTCTAATTCATCTAATGATCTATTTCTGCATCATTTTTATCATTCTCCATCGGCATCATAGACAATGGGTCGGACTGTGCGACAAATGGGAACATTTGATTTCAATTTCAATTTCGTATAGTGCTTTTGTTTCCTCATTTCTTACAGCTAGTTTATAAACTAACTTTAAAATTTTGGCGTAAACGAGGGGAAGTCCTATTCGATTTGAAGTTATTAATTTGTTAAGATGCTTATGCAAACGTTCATTCCTGATTTTTCCACCACCTGGTTCAATTCCCGACATACAACACCTATTTATGTGCACCAAAATGTTTTTTAATTGCGTTTGGCTGTGTTTCGTTAGTACATGATTTCCATTTTTATATCGCTCATCATCTCACTTAGCTCTAAATTTATTGAGGTTCGACAAAAGAACATTCGGCTTAGCAGAGGGGTTGACAGGCGCCGTTCAATGTTTGTGTCTGATGGATCACCATATAACCATGTAACCATGTAACCACATAACCATATAACCACATAACCATTAAACCATATAACCATATAACCATTAAACCATATAACCATATAACCACATAACCATATACCATATAACCTTATACTGAACCACATAACCACATAACTACATCTAACTCAAGTCAAACTGGGCGTTTGCCAGGCTGAATGATCTCTCTCTAAAATATAATCAGTAGCCTAGTAAAATTGTTAGCAGAAAACCTCGTTGAGCGACAATATTCATCCGGCTGAATTAATATTCTTTCGACAACTTTCTATTGATTAGGTACTTTTGAGAAATTTTGAATTGCTTTTCGTGACGAACCTAATGCACATGCATGCAGTGGCGGCGGCGGAAGATAGATTTGGTTGGGGGGGGGAGGGGTAGAGAAACTCTAGGGCGAGCCGAGGGCATGCTCCCCGGAACATTTTGAAATCTGTTGTCTCTGAAATGGCATATCCTGAGTTCTGGTGAAGATTTGACATGCAGAAACCAGGTCATTTTGCTTGTTTTGCATTTCAGGCAACGAAAAATCTCACTCCTTCGTATTAAGTTATCCCATTTTTTTCTACTTCTGGGGGGCTATAGCCCCCTATTCCACCGCCCCTTCATGCATGTTATAGGCAATGAGAAAGTTTAATTATTGATGTGTTTAGGACAAATTTTACCAGAAATAGTTTCCTTTAAAACTGTTAAGATATGATGAGAGATTATACCCCAAACCCCCCTACCAATGCAAAACGCTACGGTAATGGTCTGGATTTTTCCTTTCCATGAACGACTTAAAATAAATTTGGTTTTACATCAATGTATCAAAAATTATATCAATTTGTAATTACTACCGTCATTGCACAGTACCAGAATGTTTTTACCACACTGAACGGTGGTAAAGTATATGTAAATACTCGTTAATAAATAACATGGGATGATTTTAAATTAACCATGGTATAAGGATAAATATTCTCGCTCGATAGAACTGAAAGTTGAAAGTGTTTGTAGATGGAAATGTCGAGCGAAAACTATAATCTTGATATTACATATTTTAGACCTAACCAGAAGCAGTTGCGAAAAATGCAACTATAGGCCTTCGCTCGAAATTTCCATCTACAAACACTTTCAACATTCAGTTCTATCGAGCGAGACGCCCAAATTTTAGAATATTTATCCTTATACCAAACACTGGCATCACCCTGGTGCAGTATATACACATAAACTTGTGGTTAGCTCTTGACAGCTGGACTCTGTAGGCAGAGCACTGCACCGGAATCGCAGGGCCGCAGGTTCGATTCCTGTCAGAAAGCCTATAGTTTTTCCATCTACAAACACCTTCAATATTTGATTATTTTAAATGTATACCGGTCTATGGGAGAAATAATGTGAGATTTAGTCACACACCACCTATTGCTATGGAGTCCAATACTATGGCGTAATTCTCACCTGTTGTAATTTGTAACCTACACAACCCTAAGGACTCACCCAAACATAATATTGAAAAGCATGAAGTAATTCATATTATTCCATATAAATCGCCGAAACGTTCAGAAAATATCACAACACGGGATAACATCACAAAGTGAAGAGCACCGTGTCAAGATGAAGAACATAATTTTGCTGTGTTTGATCTCCATCATCTGCTCGGAAGGTAGAGTGAAATTGTATGGTATTGTATAAAAAATATAGAAGGGGGTGGGGTGTCTACCGAAGCAGCCATAAATCAATGAAAAACTTTAAAGCAACGCAGATTTAGTTATGAAGGCCCGACTCGTGTGAAAATTCACAAACACCAGCTGTCTATTCCAGGGATTATTCTAAGGTGCAGTGATAAATGAGATTTGTGCAGTGATAAATGAGATTTGTGCAGTGATAAAATGCGATATGTGAAAATGTGTATATTTTTGCATGAAATAGAATATGCAGAATGCAGATTTGGGCTCATTAGCGGTGATTTTGGCTCATTTGCCTGCATATAATTAGTGACATGCATGGGGTAAACTTTAAGTTGCAGAATCAGAGTACATGCACTCATGTAGGGCAGTCAGAACGTTTTCTAAAATGTCGCTAAATTTATATAAATTTTATCATTTTTCGCGCTTTTGTGCAGTGATAAAATTTCCTTAGAATAATTCCTGGTCTATTCTAAGCGATATCTTTGATAATCCATCTTCCGTTCAACACCGCATAACTACAATTTATGCAACTCAGAAGTTATATTGAGCATATGAAAAAAAGGATTGGTTGTAGTGGAGCAAAACTTTGATAGCCTACCATGCACGCGAGCCGAAAGCATCCTGAATTTCCAGTAAATCCCCCGTTTTCCCTCAAAATCGGCTGCTTTTAGCTTTTTTAGATCAAAATTTCCGACAATTTGTCTATCTACGTAATGGTAGGGGAAGCAACCCCCCCCCCACCGGAGATTTCTGCCACTGTTCATTGTTATCCATTTTTTAGATCTCTAGTATATTTGTTTGTAATTTAGTGCTTTTGTATAGTTTTTTATTCTTTCTTCACGATCACGCCCCCCTTTGAAATCAGCATTAGCGCAAGGATTAGCGAAATAGAAAAAGAACAAAGAAAAATAGTCGCGGAACGTCCTTGTTGGCCTTCGATTGTGGCAACTACCCACGCGGATAAATTTATTTAAGATAATTTGTATCTAGCCATGGTTGCATTCATCATTTATAAATGAATTAAAGGCTGGTAGTAACTAGCGAATGAACATCCACAATTTTGTGTCGATTAATGAAATATATTTCTAAGCCTTAAAATATAGATATATTGAGAAATATAGAAACCAAGAGAGTAGGTTAAATTTGGAAAATAAATACAGCTGAAGAGATAAAATGTCAATTATATTTCATTACAAAAAGAGAGTGGACTACTGTTTGAAAACCTCTATATTTCCTGGTAAATAGCTACGATTAGGGTGGGGCCCTCTTACCTATCAATGCCCTCTATATATTAAAAGTTTATGACACCAAAATAAGAAAGGCATAAGTACGTGCCCGTAAAAATCGCTAAATTCTCCGGCTTAAAGCTTCTTCATGCAGTTCTCGGATCCTATGTAGATTTCGAGAAAAAAAAGATAGATGAGGAGAAGAGGGGGTGAAAATGCATGGCATTCGCCAAAGAAACTTAATAGCTGTCAACTAAAGACTCTTACATGTCGCATTTGAATTAAGAATTAAGAAATATTTCACTTGTTAATATTGGTTAATCAATGCTTAATAAGCAACACATTTCATGTCCCCGTTCAATATATTTGTTGTTTGCTATGGCAACACGCATGTTTCAATACTGCGGTGCCAATAATCGAGTGAAACCGCTACATTTTCGCTTCATCAAGTTACACGTAACATATGTCGCAATCAAAGAAAGCGACTAATAATATTAATTCAAAATTTATGGCAACAAAATATGACACATCATGCACAGTTCAGGCACACGATCCATACATCAAAAGTTAGGATAATATACAAGAGGACAGTACAACCAGGACAAGCACAATCGTGAACAAATTCTTGGTAGCTACTATAATGACTACAATTGACTAGCTACTTTAGCTAGCGTCCAGTACGATTTTATGTTGAGACACCGTGCACAAATCTTTTGAGATTTGCTCATTAATATTTCAACAGTATGTCATTGGTTGAGTGATTAATTTGATAAAAATTAATTGTCTTCACCGTGCACAAGTTTGCATAAACATGAACAGAAAGATAGAACAAAGACTTGGCCGAGTTTTCCGACCATACTTGATTGACTATATACAACAACGATAAGTTAGTTCGGAGGGCTCATCCAACTGAGTTGGGATAAAATGTATCTGTCTTAAAAACATGTGGCTAAGAAACACTAGAAATGAAATATGTAAATATGCAAAAAAGCCTTCTTAAAAAGGAGAAAAAAGAGACTTTCTCAATGCTCAACATACAATGCACAATGCGATGTGTGCAATCTTATCACGATCTATATGCTGATATCGGAGGAACAGGAACCAGACAAAGTTCCGAAATATCAACTACGCGAACAAACTTGAGCTCGTAGTTCAGTTGGTAGAGCGTTGGACAAGCAACCATGCCAAAGGTCACGGGCTTGATTCCCAACCGCGGTCAAGCAATTTTTCAGCTTATCCGGCGTGGAGCCACTCAGAGTAACGTCATCTAATAATTTAATCTACCCGCGAGTTCTATTCCTACAATCATTATTTTTTTCATATATTTTCTAGCAAACGCCAAACGTCAAAGGACGAAAAGAGCTGTTTGTGGCAATGAAATTTGGGATGCTTTGTACGACATCTGCTGTGAAGGTATTGCGCACGAACAACGTTATGGACCTTACTCTGGCTGTTGTGGTAAGAAAATTTACAACGCTGAAACTCAAGTTTGCTGCTCGGGACGCATATTTCCTATAAAGAGTACAGGTCTGACTCAGTGTTGTGGTCGGAGACCGTACGATGCCGAGAAAAAAATGTGCTGTGATTCACGATATGTTCGCTCAAGATCAGCTGGTGTGTCAACTCAGTGTTGTGGAAAGTACACCTTCAATGCTGACACTTCTGTTTGTTGTGCTGGCAAAGTGGTAGATCAAGTAGCGGGTAATTTAACTCAATGCTGTGGGGAAAAGAGCTACGACCCAAAACTTTCCCTCTGCTGCCAAGAAAAAATTGTTGAGATACCAGTTAACACTAGTAGTCAGTGTTGTGGGGAAACATCGTATGTCCCTGTAACCTCGGTCTGCTGTAACGGACAACCCGAGGCACAAGTCGTAGGTAACCTTACAATGTGCTGCGGTAAGGAAAGCTACGACCCTGCCAGTTCTCTTTGTTGTGCAGACAAAGTTGTTCAGAAGCTGAACAATGTAAGTCAGTGTTGTGGAGATAAATCCTATAACCCTATAACCTCGATCTGTTGCGCTGGAAACCCTGCGGTAAGAATGGCCGGTAATCTAACCCAATGTTGCGGTAAAGAAAGCTACATCCCTCAAGATTCACTTTGTTGTAACGCAATGGTTGTCCCAAGAAGATACGGTAATACAACTCAGTGTTGTGGTAACCGCTACTACAACCCCACAACTCATGTTTGTTGCAATGGTCATGATAAGAGCCGAAGACATGTTGGTAATACCATACAATGTTGCGGCGGGAGGAGTTACGACACCGAAAAAAGATACATTTGCTGTGATGGAAGCCTGTCATTCAAAAGATACCGGGAAAATACCATGTGTTGTGGCAAGAGAAGCTACAATGGCAAGCCAAGAGGACGTACAGGTTGGAGACCATTTTGTTGTGCCAACAGAGCGTATTACTCAAGCACAAGATTTTGTTGCAAGGGAAAAGTACAGAGGAAAGAAAGAGCCTGTCTTTAAACACTGGGACATTTATTTAACAAACATTTCTATGTTTAATGAACATCTATATTTGCATATTTGCATTTTCATAATTATTTATATACTGGACATTTGCATGCTTCGTAAATCGTGGACATTTATGTACTGAACACTACAAGTATATATCTTGTGTGAAGTTCAAACCATATCTTAAATAACTAATTAAAGAACAAAATACTAACGCGAACAAAAATGTTTTAAAAAACAAGTTGTTTTATGGGGATGAGAATAAATTTAACCACACATTTTGTGTGTGAAGTGTTATTGTGAATTGTTCCAATTTCTGCGAATTTTATTTTCAAATGTTTTCACGTACACTGTAAAAATGGATTGGTTAAAATAACCAATTAGAGTTTGTTGTCTCAGATGCACCTATTTGAACAACAACCAAAAATTTGGTTATTTTAACCAATATATCGGTTGTTTTGACCAAATAATATTGGTCCAAAGAAAATGCATCTGAAACAATTCAAAAACCAATTTAAATCGGTTATTTTAACCAACCGTAAAAATGAACCGTTTTAACAGTGTAGTTACTTCCTTCAACTAACGTCTTCAATTTTTGTAATTTAACGGCAATGGGATAGAATTGGATATCTCGATCTCCAGGGGAAAACAAGCCATGCATGGGGGGTTATGAATACAATCTCATGTGAAACGTACAATTGTATTGAATTGGTAATGAAATATTAAATTAAGTGTGTTTTTATAACAAAATGCCAAGGTATAATGTCTAATAAGAAAGCCTTTGCACGAAACGTTGACGAGAACTTAGCCAACAACGTGCGGAGGATTTTATTTCGACCCAGGGAAAAGCGGGTCGATGCATGATTATTGATTAATAAACCTATCACGCCCATTTTCTGCGGTTCTCAATCGCTGTTTGGTATTTGACTCAAGACAACATATTGGACCATATTGAAACTTGTGGGTCTTGAATTCAATATTGAACACGCAATAGGTCTTGGCTGAAATTCATAAACTGAACGAATCACGAAAAATGTATTAATTAAACTAGATTGCACACGCAATACACACACGCATTTTGTTATTGTAACTCCATATTTACGATCGAGCTTTAGGCAATGGACCTGGATCTACAATATACAATCAAACATGTATATATGTAAAGTCTCGATCTGAATCCCAAATAAATCCTATATCTTAGGAGGACATCTCTTTAGACCGGACGCGGACACCTAAACTGGTACATAAAGACGCCAAAAACTAGTATCAAGCGGACAGGGTTTTCTTTCTTCTTTCAAATAGTCAAATTCTAAACAAAATTTGCGTTTTGATTCGCAGACACGACAGACTCAAAATACGTACAACATTCAGTGCAAAGTATAAGCAATGCACTTCTGAGAACCTAGACTTTTACTCGGTGGTGAAGCCATAGAATAGGTGAAGCTATATAATATAGCCATAGCAACTGGTCATGCCGTAAACATTTTTCAAACCGACTTTAGAAATATATTGTCTTTAGACGATCATTATATTAGTATAGCATAAGCAGTTGCCATGGCTTCGCCATTGCTTTTACTTGTCATAGGTCGTTTTGTTATCAGTTTTTGAACGTTGAAAACGCCTGGAGTATTGTATAATGACAGCTCATTTAAAGAAGTTCATGTCAGTGCCTTTCTAAGCATATACGGATATACCACACCTGGTTTTGAAACTGGGACCTAGCTGGTTACTTGAATCTCTTTTAAGCGGACACCTCATTAACGGACACCAAACGATTCCCCAAGGTTATTCGCTCAATACAGTTTTGACTGTAGTGTCGTGTAGTCTGTAGCGTATACGACTTACGACCGCCCGTCTGAAACGTCTGAATTAAAAAGTCAGACAACACGCACAGAGCAATCACATATGAAACCACTAAGTAAGAATAACGGCCAACTCGCTAATCATTAAGACATTATAGATACTCAACACCATTCTGTGTTCCGGGTTGACGTCACACACTCATATTTCGGTACGACTTCAAATTAGTGGCGATGTTCAATAGAATAGATAATCTATGGAATTTCTTTGTTTTTACAATGTTTTCACTGCAGTTTGGATTGTTTTCACTGCAGTAAAAGACCAAGGTCGGAACTGAGAATTAATGCTGAAATACTTAAAAGTCTAACTGAATGAAATTATTGCTCACTTTGTCTTTTCGCAGGAACTGCAGTTTAGGTTGTAACATTCTTGCAGTTTGTAAGCCCAAGGCTAGATATTTCTGATTCATTTCAGCTCTCACTCGTGAAAAAACAGTTCCGCACACATAAAATCGGCAAAACGCCAGTTTATCCATATAAACGGACGAATTTCGATTTTTGTCTACAGGGTGTATCAAAAAAACTGAGACCTTTAGAAATTATCCTATTGACTTTTAATTATCTTCTCCTTGCATAAAATTCGATTCAATTGTGTTTACGCACCCATGGGTTCAGTATACAGGGTGTATAAGTGAATTAAACTTATGAGTTCGATTCCTGTAGTACTCAGGCATTCAAATTATAACAATAAGGTGAATTTCTAAAGGTCTCAGTTTTTATTATACACCCTGTATAACAAGCAGTATACAGTATACAGGGTGTATCATAAAAAAGTGAACCCTTTGAAATTAAATACAATAGGGTACAATAGATTATTTGAAAGAAAATGCAAATATAGTACAAGTATTTTTAGCAATGAATAACTTAGTGTTAGTTATTTGAAGCATGACACTTTCTTTTGTTTAAGTTCAATGTATAATTAATATAATAACTCATAGTTCCAGCTCAGTGCTCTTATATAGAATTAATATGCCACAGTCCTTGATTTACTATTTTTATTGTTTTCTTCTGTATTGTTTTGTGTTGCCTAGTTCTTTGATTTCTGATTGGCTAACAGCCAACAGTGAAATCGTCGTATCAACTCAATGGCTGACCAAATATGGAGTTGTGACATCAAATATGAAAAGCTAGTACGTACTAGTAAGTATTAAACAATTCAATTACATATAGTATATGAAAGTTACTTGAAGTTTATCATTATCCCTATAAAATCTTTCTTTTTTAACATTTTTGTAATTGTACTACCCTAGTTTTCAAAAATTATTTGAACTCTGCACAGGATATATATTTGCAGAGTTCAGTACAGTATATAAATGTTCATCAAGCATTCAAAATTCCTGTTGTCGTACGACAGGAAGTTCCTTGTCTCAATATTTTCCCCTTGCAGCAAAACCCAGAGCTGTAGTACAATCTGTTGGCACAACAAAGTAGTTTCCTACTTCCTATTATGTTGCTGTTGGCTAGCTTGATATTATACCTTTCGTTGCCACAACACTTGGTATCTTTCCCGAATACTTTCTTCCAAACTTTTCCTTTACAACAAACGTATTTTCGGATGTCGTAGCTCCTCCTTCCGCAACATTGTATGGTGTTTCCAATTTGTTTCCGTGTTACATAACCTTTGCAGCAAACAAACGTTGAAGGGTTGTAGTATCGGTTTCCACAACACCGAGTAGAGTCACCATATTTTCTCGTAACCACCTTCTTGTTACAACAAATTGATTCTCGAGGGTTGTAACTTACCATACCGCAACATTGAGTTAGTTCATCAGCCATTCTTACCACAGGATTTCCAGCACAACAGATCAAGGTTTTGGGGTTATAAGATTTATCTCCACAACACTGACTAACATCGTTCACTTTCTGAACAACTTTGTCTGCACAACAGAGAGAACTGGCAGGGTCGTAGGTTTCCTTACCGCAACACATTGTAATATTACCTGCGAGTTTTGTAGCTGACTGTCCGTTACAGCAGACTGAGGTTTTGACATCATATGATGTTTTTCCACAACATTGATCAACATCACTCGTTTTCTTAACAACTTTGCTTTCACAACAGAGAGAGATCACTGGGTCGTAGCTTATCTTGCCGCAACATTGGGTTAAATTACCAGCTATTCTTACCGCGGGTTGTCCAACGCAGCAGATCGAGGTTTCGGGATTATAGGACTTATTTCCACAACAATGACTAACTGCATTACTCGTTTTCTGAACAACTTTGCTTTCACAGCAAAGAGAAATTGTTGGATCGTGGCTATCTTTATCGCAGCACATTGTAAGATTACCTGCAAGTTTTGCTGCGGGCTGTCGGTTACAGCAGACCGATGTTATAGGGTCATATGGTGTTTCCCCACAACACTGACTACTACTACTATTATCTGGCTTACCGACAGTTTCCCCTTCGCAGCAGAGGGAAATGTTTGAGTCGTAGCTCTTTTCCCCACAGCATTGAGTTAAATTTCCCGCTACTTGATCTACCACTTTGCCAGCACAACAAACGGAAGTGCTAGCATTGAAGGCGTATTTTCCACAACACTGAGTTGATAAACCAGCTGATTTGGGATGAATATATCGTGAATCACAGCATACTTCTGTCTCGACATTGAATGGTCTACGGCCACAACACTGGGTTACACCTGTGCATCCTTTACGAAATATGGATCCTGAGCAGCAAACATAACTTTCAGGATTGTAGATTTTCTTGCCACAACATCTAGTATTAGCTCTATAACGTTGTTCGTACGCATTACCGTCACAACATAGGTCGTATAGAGGATCCCAAAATTCATTGCCACAAACAGCTCGCTGAGCCTTGTTGGCGTTTGCTAGGGAAATATAAAACGTAAAGATATAAAATGAAAACAATTACTGCCAAGTATCCATTTACTACCAAGTATCCATTCATCCTTCAAGATCCTACATAGATACAGTACCATTCTCGAGAGACCTAACCAAATTAGTTACCGTGTTCCAGTTATCGAGTGCGGAAAAGCGATACGGCCTTACGCGAATACATTATTTATTCAGAATCTTTTTCAAGCTTTGTTTATCGAACTTCGGATACTTGCGCTAATGCGCTTTGCGAAACTTTAATTACATTCGAAGTCCCCGTACCTCAATCTCTCAACATTTATATATTATTCTACTAGCGGTAAATCAGTAAATGTATAGAAAATATGGAGGTTAAAGTTGAGCATTTTTTATTTGCGTGTGCCGGTTTGGTCTATGGTTTTTGTACATCCGTCATATTAGAATTCCCCGCCAATCGCGTTTCTAAAATATATTCCTGAAAATGATATATAGCCTCACTTGGCGAGTTTACTTGTTCGTGTGTACGGCAAACAAGTGAATACTACATGTTTATAGTGGCAATGACCGCTCGACTAGATCGAAAATAAGTGTGCAGTGGCGAATTTCCTTGTCAAGTTTTCCTTGTCGGCCGTACACACGAACAACTTTCCTTGTTCGAAAGCTGGTATGACTAGTTTTTGAACAAGGCTCCTTGTCAAGGAAACCTTGTCAATTTTTTGCCGTACACACGGACAAATAAAATTTGTGAAGGAAAACTTGCTCATCTGACGGGCCTTAAGGGAAAAGCTCTGGCTCGAAACGCGAAAACATTTTCGCTCGGTTTTCAGAAATGCTATAATGTATTCCTATTCTTTGGATCCATTCAGCCTGCAAATTATATTTTTGGCAGCACAGCGATTGGGTAATACAAACGCGTTACATAACATGCATTATACATTATTACATACAGACTGTAGATTGAAACTGTAACAGCTTCATTTGGGCATTGGCAACACGCACTGATGAAACTTTTGTGTTGCCATGGCAAACGCCAAGAATATTGAACTAGGACATGCAACTAATGTTACTAATTCATTAAAACATTTATCATAATCAATACTAAGTCGGCCAGAATAGACCTTTTTCATAATGACGTTAAACACGGATAAACACTTCTGCTCCAGCTTTTGTATTTCAGGCTATGTATTTTTAACAACAATTCGCAATGTATTGATTCTTAATTCAAAGGCTCCAGTGCCAATCTCCTACCCTTGAGAAAATTCCTTATAGAGTCTCGGCTCAAACTTTGCAGTTTAATTGACATGATCGTCCCTCTCCTCCACAACACCGCGGTCAAACGTCAGCACATACACATACACTTTTTCCCAGGATCTTTTTTAACATATAAGCTGGGGGGATCACCCCCTAGTCCCCCCTTGTGCCCCCCCTCCCACAAATCAATTCCCCCTCCCCAATAAACAATTATAATAAATAAACTTACGAAAATAACAAATAAAATCGGTATGTATGTGAAAATTGATTTTCGAGGGTGTTTACTACCAGTAGGCGGGGGTGGGGAGGTGGGGTATTGTCGAAATCATACAATATCTTATCCTGCGCCGCAGACGCCCGTCATATGTGGTTTTGCACGCGGAATTAAAGCATGCTTCGAATGCTTCATGCTTGAACAATATAAACAAAGACTAGAATAATGTATAAAAGGCGTAATATTTTAGTCATAGAACGAGTTATGGAGTAAATCGGTTAGATTTCGACAATGTGAACGTATTATTATGAATGTTGTGCTAGACATGCATAAATTAAACCCTGTGCATGTGGCAAAATGCCCTGATATTGATGTTCGCACGTCAGTAAATCACATATATAAACCGATTTAACTGTGTAGACGCCAGACATGGTTAATTTTGCTACGAAATCATGCGAACACTATCTTTCCTCTCGAGAAACTTTATTTCTCTTACAGACATTGTAATGCGCCTAGTTGTATTTATAAATGTTTCGTATTCGTTATAACGCGTACGGTTGTTAACCTTGCGACAGGTAGAATCTTGTTTAAAGTACATTCTACACTTGCTTGTTTTTCTTGAATGCACTCTACCGCATAAATAAAAGAACAAGATTGGAGTGGGTGCCACACCTATTCCTGGTTAATTAATAATGTTAAGCCTAGCAGGTCCCCATTCACCAGCTGCATGACTCGACTGTATTAAAGCACAGGAGAGACCTAATTTTATTTATATGAGGATAAGAACCCACTTTCCGTAAGTTGCCTAATTAAGTTTTTAGTGTCAAGCAGGGTTAAATGTTTATTTAACAACGCCTATAGGTAACAGGCAGTGCCCATTTGCACTGATCACCTATCCTACTTCTATAACATACCATACAAATTCACCCTACCTGTAGAACAGATGATGAAAATCAAACTTAACAAAACTACGTTCTTCATCTTGACACTGTGCTCTTCACTTTGTGATGCTATCTCGTGTTGTGATCCGAACAAGTTGCTTTTAATAAATTTCTCAATATTATGTTTGGGTGAGTCCTTGAGGTTGTGTAGGTTACGAATCACAATTCAATTCTAAACTAATTAGAATAAAAATTCCATGAGAATTTACTCACTGTCGGCTCCTTAGACCACCTTCCAAGTCTTTCCTAACATATTCTCTCGTCTAGGCGCCAGTAGTTTTGTCTCGGGCTTAATGTAGATGATTTAAGACAAATTGATTTAGCGAGCTATGATATAGAATTATTCTCTTGGCCTTGGCGCCAATATCGTGGTTGCTAGGATGAAAGTGTTATAACTTTACCGCACGATTAACTTTAATGATCCAAGCGAGGGGCATTTCACTAAGATTTTTTGGACTTTTAAAATTCCCCGATTTTTGTGTGTATTTTTGGACTTTTGCGGACTTTTTTGTAGATTTTTTGAACGAAATTGTCATGGATGTTTTGGACTTTTTCGGATTTTCTGGACTTTCCCGGATTTTTTTCGGACTTTTCCGGGCTTTTTTCACGCCTCGTTTTGACGCCAGTCATGCTCAAGACACTTTACGATGAAATTACACAAGTACTTCGTTATTGTTGCTGATATTTGAAGGATTTTCTGGACTTTTGAAGGATTCTTATGAATTCTTCGAACTTTTTGAGGATTTCACAAAGTGTACGGTTTTTTTAAGTGAAATGCCCCTCGGATCCAAGCCATTATATATGGAAATACACCAGTAAATAAATTCAACACACGCCACATTTTGTGGGAGAACGGGTTCGAGGTGAAGTGAACCAATTATATATATTTATACTCTTCAAACTCTGGTCAACCCAAAGACTCATTATAGCCTTATGTTTTCATCCCGCTGGGTATACATGAGACCCACCAGGAGAGACTGAATGCCCTAGCTAGGGGTAAAACCCCCGATAGAGCCCTGCCCTCAGGGTAGCGACCCCCTCCGACATTACCTGAACCAAGGGTGATAATCCCCTTGGACAGTTCTTACGATTCGACTGATTATATTTCCATTAAATAACCTGAGTCTATGGGCTGAAGTTGACCATTTGGAATACTTCAACCCCGAATCAAACTATTTATTCAACATCAACCAGTTTAGATATTTATAAAAAAAGATCATTCACAGTGATAAAATTGTTTGTTTGTCCTTCTTGCATTGTCCCACATAACAATAGTTATATGAAGATATAATAAATATATAGTCCATCTGATTAGTTCCTCCAAACACCTAACATAGAAGGGTGGGTCAGTGGGTGGGTAGAAATTTTCCTTCTTGCCAATCTTTGGATGTTTATTCGGTTGAAACATTCATCGAAGTGACACGCTTCACGTTTTGGGTTGCTTTGCCTATTCGTCGTCGAAATATGATTGGTTAGGACCCTTTCCAAATGTCGACATTTGGGCAAAACTTGATTTCGCTGAGCTTGTACAAAAAGGTCCGGTTAACGACTTCTCTAGACGGTCAATAATGGATAAAATGGGAACTAGGATTTGCCTATTTTTGGACTGGGAAAATGGACTTCACTGCACTGGGACTGGGATTTAACCACGGGGAATGGGATAAACAATTTTGGAAATGGGAATGGGATTTTTCTCGTTTGGTGGTCTCTGACTCTAGTATCTGACACATCTGCTTAAATTATCCATTTTTTGACCCGAGCAGACACATAAAATCAGTATTTATCCTTCTTTTTCGCAAAATGTTCTTCCAAAAATCTCTAAATTTCGTTAAATTTTACTTCCATGATATTGTTATCAAATTTATATACTGTTCGGGCAAAGTATATTCTAAAGGTTACTACTAACGCTTCGTTCTTCGCTAAGATGCTATATTGAAATAATGGCTCGTTATATGAAACTATGATGCTATGACAGCTATGTTGGGCCGCAGGTTCAATTCCTGCCAGAGGGCCTAAGTTGCATTTTTCGCAACTGCTCCTGGCTAGGTCTAAAAATGTATATAAATTTTCGTTCGAATATTCCATCTACAAGCACCTTCTACTATAAGTTCTATCGAACGAGATGCCGAGAGAAAAAATCTTGATATATTGAAATAACCAGGTACCGGTCTTTGATTAAGTACAGGGGAGCCCGGCACAAATGACCTTTGAGGGGAAATTAGGCTAGGAAATGGGATTTGAGCCAAAATTTGGCTGGAAACTGGGATTTGGTACCCCCTTCCACGACCCTCTCTCTAAACCAAGGCGGGATGGTACAGAAGTACCACGCACTTTGAGATATTTTCCATATGCGTAGCAACGGAGTTTTTACATCGAATGGCAGCGACGTCTAGTTTTACAAAAAAAAGAAAACGTTGGCTTTGGAGCAACAACGAACAATCGAACGAAGAAGTTATACTATTAACTTGTAAAAAATATATCGCAAGATGAAATTAACATGGGTGACGAAAGACGCCAAATGCAGTTGTGTCAGGAAAACGAATGCAATATAAACGAAGGATGGCAGGCATACGGTATAGAAGCTATAGACGTGTTAATAACAAGCATTTGGTTTGGGACTCGTTTGTCGAGGCTGCAAGAATACTGAAAATCAATTGCCACAAAGACGCCCTTAACTGAATGCTTAGGAGAGTTAGAAAAGGCGCCAGATCATATGTTCGTTTACGACTTGGAAGAATCGCGTCACAGTTATTTATCTTTTTGGAGAAACGTGAACAAGTCCCTTGACGTATCGAAGGTTCCAATCTGGACGTATTCAAGCAATATTTCTTGTAAAAAGTAGATGATCGCGTTACTATATTGGCCGAGATGTTAAGGGGTGGCCTTAATCCCACCCCAAAGATAACTTCACCTTACATCAAAAGTTATATGTAAAACATACAGTAAATAAACATCCAATTAGAAATTTGGAACAGAAGTGCGCATGCGCAATTGAAAATAAAGGAAATAAACGTCTTTAAGGTGTTCCTTTTGGTCAATTTCTAAAGGTAATTGCAATTCAGATAGGGTATACTATATTTGTTTACATAAGATCGTTTAAGAAGTCTAGTCGGAATCACGATCGGTATTTAAAAAACGTTTCAGAAGAAACTTTCTTTTGTCAACGGCTGCTTCCAAAACCTTAGCCTGTGCACATCCTGTATTACACTGCAGTACAGTGTAATACAGGATATGCACAGGCTACCAAAACCTCGTCATGATCAAAATCGTCACGGTTTATAAACGCATCTCTCGTGTTCGATCATTTCTTTCCTATGTACATGATTCCTCCTAAGCTCTTTCATCCACAATAGACGTTCCAGATAAACACTCTCGAAATCTTTCTGTAGTTTAGGTAATATAAGCGCATACGCTTGGCTGCCAAGTCGACCTCGACTAGGACGAAGTCGACTAGGACAAAGACGAAGGTCTTTGCGAAAGTCTAGGCTGCCGGCAGTTTCGTCATCAAGGCATGTTGCGATAAAGTTCTGCTTTATTTCTTCGTACTCGCTGGCATTTTTTCGTTTTTCTTCCTCTATTAATGGTTCCAAAAGGTCACTCTCATCTTCCAATACTGTACATCCTTTCGATAATTACTTCACAAATTTCTCCTTGGTCCGGCAGCCTCATTCTCGTGAATCGTAAGCGAATTGCATTTCTTGTTGATTCACGAGAGCGAGGTTCCCAGGCCAAGGACGTCACCCCAACTTTGAAAAAGTAGGGAAATGAGGGGGCTAAGCCACCTCCCCCCACTGTTTCTGTCTTTCAATTAAATATATTTATATAACAAATGTTGAATATTAGATTATTGAACTATGTTTTTAGTACTCGAGATGAATGTGAAAACAAAGTTGTTAAGAAAGTGAGTGACGGAAGCGAGTGCTGTGGATATAAGTCTTACAACCCAATGACCTCGATCTGCTGCGCTAGACAACCTGCACTAAGAATTGCTGACAATTTAACCCAATGTTGCTACGAGTGATATCTCTTTGTTGTGAAAACAAGGTTGTTAAGAAAACGAGTGATGTCAGTGAGTGTTGTGGAGATAAATCATATAACCTCATAACCTCGATCTGTTGTGCTAGAGAACCCGTCGTAAGAATGGCTGGTAATTTAACACAGTGTTGCGAGGATGAAAGCCATGATCCAGCGAGATCTCTATGTTGTGAAGGAAATCTTGTTGAGAAAAGGAGCGATGTTAATCAGTGTTGTGGGGATGAATCATATAACCCTTTATATTTGATCTGCTGCGCTAGAGAGCCCGTGGTGAGAATGGCTGGTGATTCAACCCAATGTTGCGACGATGAAAGTTACGATCCAGCTATAGCTCTCTGTTGTGAAAACAATCTGGTGAAGAAACTGAGTGATGTTAGTCAGTGTTGTGGAGATGAATCCTATAACCCTGTACATTCGATCTGCTGCGGTAGAGAGCCCGCGGTTAGAGTGGTTGGAAATCTACCCAATGTTGCCGCAACGAAAGCTACGATCCAGCGTTATCTCTGTTGTGAAGGCAAGGTTGTTGAAAAACTCAGTACTGTTAGTAAATGTTGTGGAGATAAATCCTATAACCCTTTAACCTCGGTCTGTTGAAAATAGAAAATATGGGAGGAAACGAATTTGTTGTGGCAAAGGAAAATTACAGAGACGGGAACCTACAAATATCGTGGACATATATAATCAATGAACATATATATACTGAGCCCAACAAAAATATATCTTGTCTGGGGTTCAGACCATATATATTAAATAACTACTGAAAAAGGTATACTAATGACAGAAAATAATAAAAGCAATGGTTTAAAGGAAATTAAAAACTGCCACAAACCTATGGCGATCAATTTTTTGGTGAGTATGCGCTTCATAAAACATAGTTACCTAGCCAATAGTATAATACAGTAGAATGTTTTTTGAGGGTGTGCAGTGTATGTTGAGGGTGGATGAGGATAAGGAGCTGAGGAATGAGCTGAGGTGATTAAATTAAATATTCAGGGTCCGTTGGTGTCACAACAGATAATGAACATTGGTTCCTATCGTTTAAGAAGTCCTGTCGGAATCACGATCGGTATTTAAAAAACGTTTCAGAAGAAACTTTCTTTTATCAACGGCTGTAGTACAGTGTAATACAGGATGTGCACAGGCTACCAAAACGTCGTCATGATCAAAATCGTCACGGTTTATAAACGCATCTCTCGTGTTCGATCATTTCTTTCCTATGTACATGATTCCTCCTAAGCTCTTTCATCCACAATAGACGTTCCAGATAAACACTCTCGAAATCTTTCTGTAGTTTAGGTAATATAAGCGCATACGCTTGGCTGCCAAGTCGACCTCGACTAGGACGAAGTCGACTAGGACAAAGACGAAGGTCTTTGCGAAAGTCTAGGCTGCCGGCAGTTTCGTCATCAAGGCATGTTGCGATAAAGTTCTGCTTTATTTCTTCGTACTCGCTGGCATTTTTCGCTTGTCTTCCTCTATTAATGGTTCCAAAAGGTCACTCTCATCTTCCAATACTGTACATCCTTTCGATAATTACTTCACAAATTTCTCCTTGGTCCGGCAGCCTCATTCTCGTGAATCGTAAGCGAATTGCATTTCTTGTTGATTCACGAGAGCGAGGTTCCCAGGCCAAAGGACGTCACTCCCAACTTTGAAAAAGTAGGAAATGAGGCTAAGCCACCTCCCCCCCCACTGTTTCTGTCTTTCAATTAAATATATTTATATAACAAATGTTGAATATTAGATTATTGAACTATGTTTTTAGTACTCGAGATGAATGTGAAAACAAAGTTGTTAAGAAAGTGAGTGACGGAAGCGAGTGCTGTGGATATAAGTCTTACAACCCAATGACCTCGATCTGCTGCGCTAGACAACCTGCACTAAGAATTGCTGACAATTTAACCCAATGTTGCTACGAGTGATATCTCTTTGTTGTGAAAACAAGGTTGTTAAGAAAACGAGTGATGTCAGTGAGTGTTGTGGAGATAAATCATATAACCTCATAACCTCGATCTGTTGTGCTAGAGAACCCGTCGTAAGAATGGCTGGTAATTTAATACAGTGTTGCGAGGATGAAAGCCATGATCCAGCGAGATCTCTATGTTGTGAAGGAAATCTTGTTGAGAAAAGGAGCGATGTTAATCAGTGTTGTGGGGATGAATCATATAACCCTTTATATTTGATCTGCTGCGCTAGAGAGCCCGTGGTGAGAATGGCTGGTGATTCAACCCAATGTTGCGACGATGAAAGTTACGATCCAGCTATAGCTCTCTGTTGTGAAAACAATCTGGTGAAGAAACTGAGTGATGTTAGTCAGTGTTGTGGAGATGAATCCTATAACCCTGTACATTCGATCTGCTGCGGTAGAGAGCCCGCGGTTAGAGTGGTTGGAAATCTACCCAATGTTGCCGCAACGAAAGCTACGATCCAGCGTTATCTCTGTTGTGAAGGCAAGGTTGTTGAAAAACTCAGTACTGTTAGTAAATGTTGTGGAGATAAATCCTATAACCCTTTAACCTCGGTCTGTTGAAAATAGAAAATATGGGAGGAAACGAATTTGTTGTGGCAAAGGAAAATTACAGAGACGGGAACCTACAAATATCGTGGACATATATAATCAATGAACATATATATACTGAGCCCAACAAAAATATATCTTGTCTGGGGTTCAGACCATATATATTAAATAACTACTGAAAAAGGTATACTAATGACAGAAAATAATAAAAGCAATGGTTTAAAGGAAATTAAAAACTGCCACAAACCTATGGCGATCAATTTTTTGGTGAGTATGCGCTTCATAAAACATAGTTACCTAGCCAATAGTATAATACAGTAGAATGTTTTTTGAGGGTGTGCAGTGTATGTTGAGGGTGGATGAGGATAAGGAGCTGAGGAATGAGCTGAGGTGATTAAATTAAATATTCAGGGTCCGTTGGTGTCACAACAGATAATGAACATTGGTTCCTATCGTTTAAGAAGTCCTGTCGGAATCACGATCGGTATTTAAAAAACGTTTCAGAAGAAACTTTCTTTTATCAACGGCTGTAGTACAGTGTAATACAGGATGTGCACAGGCTACCAAAACGTCGTCATGATCAAAATCGTCACGGTTTATAAACGCATCTCTCGTGTTCGATCATTTCTTTCCTATGTACATGATTCCTCCTAAGCTCTTTCATCCACAATAGACGTTCCAGATAAACACTCTCGAAATCTTTCTGTAGTTTAGGTAATATAAGCGCATACGCTTGGCTGCCAAGTCGACCTCGACTAGGACGAAGTCGACTAGGACAAAGACGAAGGTCTTTGCGAAAGTCTAGGCTGCCGGCAGTTTCGTCATCAAGGCATGTTGCGATAAAGTTCTGCTTTATTTCTTCGTACTCGCTGGCATTTTTTCGTTTTTCTTCCTCTATTAATGGTTCCAAAAGGTCACTCTCATCTTCCAATACTGTACATCCTTTCGATAATTACTTCACAAATTTCTCCTTGGTCCGGCAGCCTCATTCTCGTGAATCGTAAGCGAATTGCATTTCTTGTTGATTCACGAGAGCGAGGTTCCCAGGCCAAGGACGTCACCCCAACTTTGAAAAAGTAGGGAAATGAGGGGGCTAAGCCACCTCCCCCCCCACTGTTTCTGTCTTTCAATTAAATATATTTATATAACAAATGTTGAATATTAGATTATTGAACTATGTTTTTAGTACTCGAGATGAATGTGAAAACAAAGTTGTTAAGAAAGTGAGTGACGGAAGCGAGTGCTGTGGATATAAGTCTTACAACCCAATGACCTCGATCTGCTGCGCTAGACAACCTGCACTAAGAATTGCTGACAATTTAACCCAATGTTGCTACGAGTGATATCTCTTTGTTGTGAAAACAAGGTTGTTAAGAAAACGAGTGATGTCAGTGAGTGTTGTGGAGATAAATCATATAACCTCATAACCTCGATCTGTTGTGCTAGAGAACCCGTCGTAAGAATGGCTGGTAATTTAACACAGTGTTGCGAGGATGAAAGCCATGATCCAGCGAGATCTCTATGTTGTGAAGGAAATCTTGTTGAGAAAAGGAGCGATGTTAATCAGTGTTGTGGGGATGAATCATATAACCCTTTATATTTGATCTGCTGCGCTAGAGAGCCCGTGGTGAGAATGGCTGGTGATTCAACCCAATGTTGCGACGAGGAAAGTTACGATCCAGCTATAGCTCTCTGTTGTGAAAACAATCTGGTGAAGAAACTGAGTGATGTTAGTCAGTGTTGTGGAGATGAATCCTATAACCCTGTACATTCGATCTGCTGCGGTAGAGAGCCCGCGGTTAGAGTGGTTGGAAATCTACCCAATGTTGCCGCAACGAAAGCTACGATCCAGCGTTGTCTCTGTTGTGAAGGCAAGGTTGTTGAAAAACTCAGTACTGTTAGTAAATGTTGTGGAGATAAATCCTATAACCTTTTAACCTCGGTCTGTTGAAAATAGAAAATATGGGAGGAAACGAATTTGTTGTGGCAAAGGAAAATTACAGAGACGGGAACCTACAAATATCGTGGACATATATAATCAATGAACATATATATACTGAGCCCAACAAAAATATATCTTGTCTGGGGTTCAGACAATATATATTAATTAACTACTGAAAAAGGTATACTAATGACAGAAAATAATAAAAGCAATGGTTTAAAGGAAATTAAAAACTGCCACAAACCATGGCGATCAATTTTTTGGTGAGTATGCGCTTCATAAAACATAGTTACCTAGCCAATAGTATACTACAGTAGAATGTTTTTTGAGGGTGTGCAGTGTATGTTGAGGGTGGATGAGGATAAGGAGCTGAGGAATGAGCTGAGGTGATTAAATTAAATATTCAGGGTCCGTTGGTGTCACAAAAGATAATGAACATTGGTGACGTTACGTGCACATATAGGATTATGGGTAACATGTACATATTGTCAAGTCGTATCACAAATGCACAGCCCTTACATTCAGTACATTCTAAACCTCTCGTATAAAGATTTCAACAGCTGCTCCGAACTGGTTATTAACTTATAGACCAGGCTCCATCGGCTTCGAGCCGGCTCTTAACCTATAACAGCAGGCTCGACTTGCTCCAAACCTGCATCTAACCTACCGAGTATGCTCAACTCGGCTCTGCGCTAGTTCGTAACTCATTGAGCTGGCTCGAATTGGCGTCCACCAAGCTCTTAACCTATCGAGCATTTGTCTTGGGAACGTCACCACTGTTAATTCTTCTTTGTGATACTAGCGGATCGTAAATATTTCATGTGTGTGCACGCACTCCCACATATCCTAAAATAGCAGGAATTTAATATAGTCCAGGACCTGTATATGAGTTTGTATGCATTTCATTTAGGACAGATAATCTCAACTGCTACCAAACCATAAAAGCTTTGGCTATTCTGAGGTGCTTATATGGTTCAGAGAATGCCTAGCACTGATATTTCACAAGAAAATGACCATACAATACTCATGGTCAAACGTCAATTTGTGACTTACAACTTCAGATAAACAGCAGTGGACCTACATTACCTTTTTTCCTAAATCTTTTTGATAGAAACATAATTGGTACTTATTTAAGTATATTACCACTGTTTTGGTGTAAAATAGTTTGTGACCGAAATAATAATTTGAAATCCTGCAAATGGACGTATTTGGCCAAATTCTCCACTTTACTCCGCTGTTTATCACCGATACTCGTTGAAATCCTTCCAAATATGTTCAGACATAATGGTATCAAGCACATTTTAAACAAGTTTTAACTAGGTTTCAAGTAGATCCTAGCTGTTTAACCATCGACAAGGTAAAACCTCGACTTTGTCCAAATTCGGCGCTCGTTATTCTTCCATTCTTTCGATTACACTAGTAACAAATTTAACCCTTTATTATGGGTATGAAGATAAAAATATGAATAAAGATACGAAATGCAGCACCTGTAAAATGTTGCTTACGAGTCTTTCAAAACATTCAAATCTCGCGTGGTCAAAGTGACAGATTTTCACGAAGATAGAAGAGTGACAACAGGGAACCCAAGCTGACTTAATTAACTTTAGTTGAATATAGACTAAAAACTGAACTATTAGTGCAAGCTAACTCTAAAATACATCCTAAACTATACTGTTATTTACTGAATACTACTTTTTTAAACTAATAACATTTTTTCTACATTTTTGTCCAAATATATTATATAAAGTTCATATTTTAACGTCAAGTATAAACTGCAACTCTGACTTGTTATGTTTAGAATGTTACTAATATTATATTAATGAAAATAACTACAGGTATATATTATCAAACATTTATATTATTGGTTAGTAGTGTTCAACTTTTTCCTGTTTATACTTTTACAAAACTGAGGACAGAAATGTAGAAAAAAATATGTTATTAGTTTAAAAAAGTAGTATTCAGTAAATAACAGTATAGTTTAGGGTATTTTAGAGTTAGCTTTCACTAATAGTTCAGTTTTTAGTCTATATTCAACTAAAGTTAATTAAGTCAGCTTGGGTTCCTGTTGTCACACGCAGCCTTCTTCTATCTTCGTGAAAAACATCACCCCCCCTGTCACGGCCTGTCACTTTGACCACGCGAGATTTGTACGGAATGTTTTGAAAGACTCAGCAACATTTTACAAAATGCTGCATTTACTCATACTTTTATCTTCATGCCCATAATAAAGGGTTAAATTTGTTACTAGTGTAATCGAAATGATGGAAGAATAACGAGGCCGAATTGTTGACAACCGACACGGGATGACACAATGGCGCCGAATTTGGACAAAGTTGAGGTTTTACCTTGTCGATGGTTAAACAGCTAGGATATACTTGAAACCTAGTTAAAACTTGTTTAAAATGTGCTTGATACCATTATGTCTGAACTGACTTACATATTTGGAAGGATTTCAATGAGTATCGGTGATAAACAGCGGAGTAAAGTGGCGAATTTGGCCAAATACGTCCATTTGCAGGAGGTAGGTACATTTCAAATTATTATTTCGGTCACAAAATATTTACTATTTTATACCAAAACAGTGGTAATATACTTAAATAAGTACCAATTATGTTTCTATAAAAAAGATTTAGGAAAAAAGGTAATGTAGGTCCACTGCTGTTTATCTGAAGTTGTAAGCCACAAATTGACGTTTGACCATGAGTATTGTATGGTCATTTTCTTGTGAAATATCAGTGCTAGGCATTTCACACTTACCAATGACCCCCCCTAAAAGCACTATCTCTGAACCATATAAGCACCTCAAAATAGCCAAAGCTTTTATGGTTTGGTAGATAACACCATGGCGAAAGCGTCGTTTTTGGGTGTGGTCCGTTTCGGACGTTTCGCCCCGGATTGGGGTTCAGGCAGCGTTACCATGTTGACCGTCATGGTCAACTTGCCCTAAAACAGTTGAGATTATCTGTCCTAAATGAAATGCATACAAACTCATATACAGGTCCTAGACTAATAGGAAGCAAAGAGGAATTAAAAGGCAGTTTTTATTCAGCTCCTGCAAAGTTCCATCGCAAAAGTTAATTTTCGTCCGAGTTTTACTTTTACTCAGTGCTTACAACGTGCGTACAGAGGACTGTTAATCTTCATTACTTTTCTAATTCTTTATATAATATATGAAAGTCTATATATACTATCATCTCACTATCTATATTTAACGTGGTTTATCTTTATATTGTAATATACACTACAATACTACTACTTATAGTTCTTTATCATCTGGTTACTATTGAACGTCAATAATGTCCGGTTCACAAGATTCGCAAGAGCAGGATTCCGCAGACCGGATGTTAAAAGCTTGGTATGTATTCATACTGCACTTCAAATCAACGGTTATTGTGACTTTTGTTTTTGCTTTGCAGCAACCGCAATTCATTTCATAAAATCCGTTCCGTTTCACAAAGTTCGAAAATGAAGAGCAATGTCCACCACAGACACCTATATAAACAAATAATTATATGTTTAATTAAATTTATGATTTTTGGCATGTATAATATTTGGGTCATTCTAAGAAAAAATGTAATATTAACTACTTACTAACTGAGCGTGAGGTCTGTACGGTAAAATATCAAGCTGAGGTCTTGCTGTATTGACCGAGCGATATTTTACCGTACAGACCGAACAGTCGAAGTTAGTAAGTTGTTTATTATATGGCATTTCAGACAACAAAAAACAATTCATTTTGCCAAAAATTGGTCACGCGAGGGCAAAGTACAAAGTCCGAAACTCAAAGCCGGTCATTTTCAAATGTCAAAATAATTTCAATGATACGAATTTGTCTTAGTTTTTTACAAATTTATCTAATCTTAGCTTAGTAAAACTACTCTACAGTACCATTTATAGAATAAAATATAAAATTAATAGAAAATATAGTGATATTGAGCTATCGGATCAAGGACAAAAACAACTTTGCATGTTCGAAAAAACAAAAATATTCTTGACTGTTTTAGTTCAAAAACATCGTAAAATTTACCTTAATATTTCGACTTGAGCCAACAAAACTTGATTTTATCCTTATCCCTTTCCGTATTTTCCGTTTATTTTTCATTGTTTTAAATTATTTTTAAGGATTTTTAATGCTTTTATTGGTTTGAAATGTTCAAGTCGTCGCAGGGCAATAAGACTACCGAAAATCCTGCCTCGTCAGCAGCCAATCAGATTGCGAGATTCACCAAAACAAGCACTTGCCATATAATAAATATATGTTAATTACCGGCTTGGAGGTCCGTATAGGGAAATATTTCCCTGTACGGTAAATAATATATATTTTTTATATAATTTTAAAAACAAAAACATTGGCTCTATGGATTTAAATCTCGCGCGGTCCGTACGGCCTCATACGGATCGCTCGCATAGCCAATCAGATTGCAGGAAACCCTAGAATATAAATTCGGACCGCAAAAGAAAAGAAAATCTTTGTAATAGCCTCATCTTGTTCAACTTTGTCACAATCAAAGTTGCCAGATATGATGTCATTAGAATTTTAGTAGCAAAAAGAAAGGAAATCTAATTTGCAACCATCTAATGAATGACTAAATTAAAATATTACATGGATTTGTACTTACACCTTTCGCGTGGATGTTGAATAGAAAGATATTTTCGCGAAAACGTTCATTCTTACCTATTTCTACTGGCTTTTCACTGACACATCCACCAATCTTTAAACCTGCAACCTGCTTCTTCAAAAGTGCGCAGGCACTGTTGTCTGAAGTCAAAGAAGAAAATAATATGAATATCGAGTAATTCGAATCTATTTGATTCATAAATCTTTGCCTTAACGAATGGATCGTACAGTTTACATTGAAACATTCTAGTGAGTAATGTGATCACGCGTACCGTATATGTAATACATGTAATGACACGTGAAATAATCGTGATTGCATGTACTATGGAAACATTTCCGATGTAAATGTTCTAAATCCACAAGTGAGTATTTTTGAATGAAAAGTAATCTTCCGTTTCTCCAATTGTCATGGTAAAATTTTTGGTTCATACATTATTCGCTGATTAAACGCTTTAAATATTTTATGTCATCATTATTTTACAAATTAAATGACGTTTTCTAAATTCAACCTGAAAATCGTTTAGGCAATGTTTTATATGTATCTTTTGTTTTCTCAAAAGGCACTCGCATGATGTCACCTTCATCAATCATTGAATGATGTTTAAATGGAATTGAGAATTCTCATGTCCAGGTCTATGTTATCTGCCAAGAAATAGATTGAGGCAGACGATCCAACTAAGTGAAAATTCTCAATACCATGCAAAATCAAATTCAACAATTTTATACATTAACATACGAAAAATGAGTATGGCCCAGGGACGTAGCCAGAACTTTAAAAGGGGGGGAGCCCTGTGGGGATTAAAGGTAGTTGTGGCTATATGTGGGGCATAATTCCTGGTTTTGCAGTAAGTATTAGCACTAAATATTACCAAAGGGGGGGAGCCGCGGCTCCCTCGGCTCCCCCCCTGGCTACGTCCCTGGTATGGCCAAAACAATCCTAATACAAACAGTCAAACGAGAAAAACCGAAGAATTCTTCGCGTCTTTCTGCCCCACTTGTACGGCAAAATTGTGTTCAAAGGAAGTATCTGTGCTGTAACCTGCGAGGCAATATGTACCATAAATGTGAAGATAAATTAGTAAATGCATAATACAATAGATTCAAACGTACCGCGTTTTAAACAAAAACGCTTCAGTAAAGCAACCAGGTTTTCTGTTGCATCCTCAAATCTTTCCACCATAATTAAATCTTCAGCCGGCGACGCTACAATTTGAGCTAAGAGATCCTGATCCGCTTCACCCACCCCAACGACTATAACCCGTACTTCATTATTACGTAACATAGATGAGATCTCTTTTGCAGATTGTGTTATAACCTTTTGAGCACCATCATTAAGGACTACAAGAACTTTAGGGACGTTTGAGCGCATGCCATTCTTTACAGTAAACATGGCGGATGCTGCTAAATGCATTGCCTTATCTAAATTTGCTCTTCCTCCTTTCAATGGAAGATTGTCAATCTCTGTCTGGAAATCTTTCAGTGATTTAGTCTCGTTGAATCTCTTTGCAAGCACACTTTCAGTACCATAAACAATAGTACTAGTACGAGTTGCTCCTGGGGCGACCTGAAAATATCCAGCAAGTTCTTTTACAAAATCCTTTTCTTTTCCAAAGTTACAGTTTCGCATACTGGCAGTAGAATCAAGAAGGAAACCAATATCCATATCACAAATTTCAGCTATATAACAAATATATATTTCAGGAATTACTTATGGACATGACTGGTATTTTCTTTATACTTGAATGAAGAATTCTGGTTTCATAAGAATCTTTCCTCAATAATCAGAAATCGGTTAAATCATTTCCAAAAAGTGCTGAAACCCGTCATATGGATCCGAACAGTTTTGTAAATTCACATGGATATTTTCAATCTTAATATGGAGTTTTAATTCAATTTGCCAAGTTTGATGATGTGTTCCTTAAATATTATGGAGTAAACTTTTCCATCTGTCAAAATCTTATATGTACTCATTAAATATCCAAGGTGAGCAACAGTCATTACATATTAAAGTAATGCATGTGGTCACAAAAGGTAATTAAGAGTAGTTATCACTCTCTTGGCGTGCTTTGATAAACGGATTAAGAAACAAAGCATTTTGTGGACTCGTACATTTTACGTAACGTCGCAAAAATATAGAGATGCTAAACCACTCGCTATTGTGGGCAGTTGGCGAGTGTAGTTACATCAGCGAAGCACATTGCTTTGATTATTCTATGTTCTTACTTTTTCAACTAGCTCTTAGGCGAATACACGAAATAACAAAAATAGAAAGTTTAGCGAAATAGCTTAATCAATTACAAAGTTTAGAGCTTATATCATAGTAGTAAATATATACAGACGCTAGGAATTGAAAACTTTAATTCTCTAAAAAATAATTCGATCTTAAGTCAAGAGTTCAATGATATGAATCATTCATCCTGAATACTTAACGATTGTTTCTCACCGTGAATATTTAACGACTGTTGCTCACCATGAATCAGGGATGGATCCAGCTTGATCTGGCAGGGGGGTGCAGAACGGGCGCTGGTCCGAAGCAGGGCGCGACCTTCCACCGAGGCAGGGTGCATCATCATTGGGCTGAGCTTGCCAGAAAAGTTTTGGAAAATATAGTTGCCTAGATGGTCAAAGAGGCCCTCGAAGGCCCAATATGTTAATAGTTTTGTTTCATAATTGCTCTGCCAAGTCCAAAATTTGAATTTCATACGGAAATTTGCACCCCTCTTGCACCCCCCTTGGCCAAGGCTAGAAGGGTTGCACACCCCTTGCATTTCCCCCAGTAAATCCATCACTTCCATGAATATTTAACGACTGTTGCTCACCATGAATATTTGTGTGAATATCAAATGATAGCAGTCCCCCAATAAAGGAGGTCGAACAGTTCCTCTATTACTACTTGGGATCTTCAGGAAAAACTGCCATGCGGCTTATTTTCACACAGACGAAGTATCTTCTCGTAGTAACTGGCTTATCGCGGACACTATCAACACTTGCCTGAACTGGTCTCAGACGAACGATAAGCTTACTCTACATTAAATATTTTCAAGAGCAATCAAAGTAGCTTCACACTAATTTTAACTTTCAATTTACTTTAGACGTGTTTTTTTCACTCAATATTAAAAACCATAATATAAACATTGCAATAAATAGCAAAAACACTGTAAGAAAATGAAAAACATCTACCAAATACGTATACGGTTACGTAGTATCATAAAAGTAAGTAAATTATTGCATTTACATGTTTTACATATTGGGTGCATTACGACCGCAAGAAAAGACTAATATTAATACACCTAGAGTTGCACTTACCGTCATCGTCGTCTTCAATCCTAACTGTGGACGGTGAACCAAACGCAATACGCATCGAGGAAGAAAGCCTGACAGTAAATTCTTCCGTCGGTTCAGTTACATCATCATCAATCAAATCAATTTCTACAATTTTATTTTCTACAGTGTCACCAGGTTGGAATGTCACATATTTGGTAATTGGAATAAAATCTTTATCATCAGCTGTTCCTTTTATCGTTTTTACTCTGCAAAGAGGATTTTTATTTTAAACAACTATTGCGTTAACCATATACCATGCATACGGCAATCAAAGTGAATATATTAAGCTACACCCCCCACCCTCCCTCTCTCCCAGAAAATATAAAAAATGTAATGTTACAGTAGTAGTACTAGTATAGTAGTATTTAATACATTTTATTAATTGTTTTATATATTGAAAGGTTCAAATCTGATATATTTATTTATTTATTTATTTATTATTTATTTATTATCAAATCTTTACAGAGGATAAAACATTTCAGTAAAAATTACTGTTATAAACATGTGTCCTCTATCTAAAAATATCTTATATTACAATAAAAACTACAATATTATTTTATTAACTAACTAAAATATACAATAATATAAAATGTAAAATGTTAAAATCATCAAGAATAATGATTAAAAATGATTAAAAATTCCATCATATAAAATGTTCGTTTAACATAGTCCTAAAAGTTAAATAATCTCCAGCATCTCTAATATGTTTGGGTAGATCATTATATATCTTAGCTGCAAAGAAGCGAAAAGATTGTCTAGCAAATTCTAACTTTACTTTTGGCAAGTTAAGCATTATATTACTATTTCTCGTATTATACGTATGTCCGTTTAATTCAAAATATCCCTGAAAATTTTTACACACGTCATTGTCCAAACGTTTTCTTACTATCATACATGGTTCATAATTGGCAAAAAAGATTGATTTTCAAGAATTGAATACCATGAAGGTCCAATGAAAAAAATGAAACGGTGGGTCGAAAGTATGTAAAGAAATCAAATCACAGTATAGGTAAAAGGTTCATCATTCTATTTCATTTGAACGCAAGTTCTAAATGCAATCATAATCTAAACCACACTAAATCCTGCTCATTTCACATAATATACTTCAACTTACTCGATGGTAACAGGTTCACTTATTTCACCTCTTTCTAGTTTAATTTCAACAGCGGGCTTTTCATATTCTTTAACATCGTACACCGATTTTGTGAAACTGAACGCAATGGCTAGAGAAAGAAAGAATATTCCTGACTAGAATGCAAATGTCTTAAGGATCAATTGTGACATGCAGCAAATTAATATTACTGAAACTGACTTTTCTTTACTATTCAATTATAAAATTCACTTTTTATTATATTAATAAAATATATTAACAACTTAGTATTTATTACGCGCAAATTGACATGTGTACATCAGGGCGGTGTACGTGGTCAATTGCGAGTAGCAACTACGTTACTAATTTTAAAAATTATAAACTGTCTATTCTGTGTGGTGAATAAAAATGTCTTAACGGCCGGTTCAGAAGTATCTTTCCTGCCGTTATGGAGCAGCAGCAGCAACAGCTAAGAATCTTTTTAGTTTCTTGAACAAGCAATCATGTTAGCTTGTATTTTTATACAGGCTCATTTTTTCGTAAAAGGCACTTCCAGTAATCCTCAAGAAGTCTCATATGACAGTACCTTCACATGTCTTCCCGTCACCAGAAAGTCCTGAATTACAGGTGCATTCATAAAGGCCAGGGCCAGTATCCTTGCAGGTAGCAAATGGATGGCAATCGTGTTTATCGGTCTTACAAATCGGTTCTAGTTTAAAAAGATAATTGTGTGAGCATAACATACATATACAATGTTTACGAAAGTATCTGAAAATTGAAAATGCTCGACTTCTAGTCTTACTCGTCTACGAATATATTCCAGTTGGCGAAAATGGCTGTATTCGGAAATTTCTGTGGTATAGTTAAAAAATATACTAGTACTGACTACCGTCCTTATTGCATAAGACGCAAACTTGCTTTCTTAGCAAAAGAAATTTACCCTTTATAAAGGTTAAAGATAAGAAAGATTGTCCAACATTACTGAGTAGAAACATTCCCACTATACGGAGGATTGTACCATATAATGTTTCTTTTACGGTGTCAGGTATTCTTATTGATGAAGAGTCATTCAAACAGGCTACTCCGTTATATCAGCAAGCCCTTGACAAAAGTGGTTACAAATACAAGCTGAAATTTAAACATCCCCTTAACCAAACGACTAATAAGAATACCGAACACCGTAAAAGAAACATTATATGGTACAATCCTCCGTATAGCGAGAATGTTTCTACTAATGTTGGACAATCTTTCTTACAGATTATTGACGAGGAACTCCCCGCAGAACGTCCTCTACATAAGATCTTTAACCGTAATACAGTTAGGATAAGCTACAGTTGTATGTCAAACATCAAGCAGGCTATTGATGGCCAGAACAAATCCAAGTTATCTCAAACTTCCAATACAGATAGTCAAGACACATGCAATTGCAGGAAAAGGTCAGAATTCCCACTGTCTAAGAAATGCCTCAACGAATCGGTCATATATCAAGCCACAGTTATAACCAAACACAAAACTATAAACAGACCTGCCCAAACCATTGAGCTGAGCAAATATGTATGGAAATTGAAAAACCAAAACATTGATCATGCGATTAATTGGAAAATACTAAAACAAGCTAAACCTTATATAACTGTGCTTCGAATAGATGTAATTTGTGCTGATGGGAAAAGTACTATATTTATATGTAAGCCAACAATGGCCACTTTGAACAAAACGTAATGAATTAGTTTCTACATGTAGGCATAATAAGAAATTCCTTTTAAGTAACATTTAAAAACTAGACACTATCACTATTTTAAATTATATATTTCGCTTACCTCAAAACTGGTCTGCGAAAATCTGTTACGCGAAAATCTGTTGCAGACCAGTTTCGAGGTGAGCGAAAATCTATAATTTGCTCTAACTATATGTTGTCGAGCACTCTTTGCGTTTCGTAGACCTAAACCTACACGTATATATATATATACATATATATTAAGATAGTAAGCACATACCATCGTTATCAATGATATTCACGAATGCAGGTTCGTCCAGGCCAACTGGATCATCAGAGGAAAGTGATACTTTCAACTTCTCATCTTCTTCATTTTCTGTATCATCAATTATATTAAACAAGACTGACTTGGGACCAGTTTCGCCTGGTTGGAACGTTACTTTCACTGGTTCTTTATTGAAATCAAGCAAGCCAGCCGAGACAGGATCAGGGTCAACACTGACGAAAAATACATAACACGATAGTTATTATTCATGATATTATTCAACCGGGGATTAAACTAGAGTTGCGGGTGAAACTGACATGTTCTGATATTTAACCTGGTTGCTGAGAACGCACAAACTTCAAAACGATAGTTATTCTTGCATGAAGAAAAAATATCAACCTGAATGCAGGTTCGATCGATTAATTGTATTCCCGATAACAAATCAGAAAAGCAATCAATCTTATTGTATTATTATTCTATTATTCTTCTTGTTTTCGATCCTAAATACAGCAAAATAGTATCTGCAGGTTATTATTGGAAACGCCAACGGCAATAATTTTACAAACACTTTAAATATACAATTAGAATAGTATAATATTTTCTATTTTTTATGTATCCATACAACTGCATGGAAAGAGCCGATTGGCCTATGCTTAACGAAATTTTTTAAATTCATAGATGTTATTGCTGACTATTCATTACTTACGTAACAGTCACAGGAGAGGTGATTGCTCCCGACGTAACAATTAGCTGAATCTCCGCGGTCACTGCGGTTTCGTTTACATTGTACACAGATTTTGTGAAGCCAACTCGTATCTCTATCGAAAGAAATTAAGATATAACATTAGTTTCCTTGCTTAAAAATTCAGTAGTTCCCTGAGTTAAAAATTCAGTAGTTCCCACAACCACATACATGCCGCTTGTTTTGCTCTAAATGATTGCAAGTGTCATCCGGAAAAAAATTACAACTCTGCCCATTTCAACAAGGAGAAGTAATAGCGAGGCTGAAGGCAATTGTTTCGTCATGCCGACTAGGTACCAGGGTGTCCGGGGACGCTTGCCCCGGAACATTTTGAATTTCAGAAGTCAGCAATGGCCATTTCCTCGTTTTCTGTGTAAAATTTGGTTTCATTTTTGCTCTATATGTAAATCTCTGCATGAATGCTTCTGCTGCACTATACAATTTATATATAGTTACTTAAATATGTAAGATAATATGGACTGTTCAGTCACGTTTGGGGAATGTCAATTCGACATTTTCCCTAAAAACTCCACAAAAACTCTAAAAACTCCTCAATTGTAAAATGAGAGGGATATGCCTTAGGATGATCTCTGGATGATTGTATAACATATCGCAAAAACTACATATTCAAAAACATATTTCATAAACTATAACTTGTGGAGGGTCATGTGGAGGGTCCACTCAACAACTGACCTTTACAGAACGTTCCATCTCCTGCGTACCCAGGGTTGCAATAACACATATATGCTCCAGGTCTTACATCTGTGCAGATGGCATGTTCATGACAGTCATCATGTGGTGTACCACAAATTGGAGCCACTAATCAAAATATAACAAAACAATTAGTTCAAAGAAAATACCGGCAAATCATATGTAGAAAGGTTGGTAGTGCAATATTGCACGTGTTAACCCAAATATCAAACATAAGTATCCTAAAATTATTCCTTGTTGTACGTATAGGAACTTCTTTATAGTTTCTATTTTTGCATCAATTTCTCACGCTTGAATTTGAAATACAACACGATAACGATATCCAATCGTCATGCCTCCATCCAATCCATTGCATGGCTTTTTGAAAAATTCATTACAAAATGAATAAAACTAGGACAGAAATTTTGTATTGGAAAAATAATTTTATGATTAAAAGAATCTACCGTCATCATCTTGTATGTTTACAGAAGAAGGTCCTCCCAGAATTACACGTGAGTTTGACGAGAGAGAAAGAGTAAATTTCTCTGTTGGTTCATCATCAGCATCATCAACCAGGCCAATATCAACGAATCTCGCTCCAGTTTCACCTGGTTGAAATGTAACTTCTTTGACCGAACCATCAAAATCGTTTCCACCAGCCGTATCTGAATTTCCTGAATTTGGGGTTATTCTGAAAAAATGATGGTGAATAATTCCTCATTTATACTTTATAGGCGCTGTTTTGTCAAACATTTAGTTGGATGAAGTCATAATTTACAACTTTGCTCGATCTCATCTATTTTTCTGAAGAGCTAATAGAAGAATACCTTTGTGAGATTTGGTGCAATCTCTTTTTCGTAATAATCATTTATAAAAGATTTTTTCTTTAGTATTATATTCTAACGCCTCGTATGTGGAAAGAGTTGTATGGTAAAGAGTTATTTAACGTTTCTTTAAAATTTATGTCCACTATTTCTACTGACCAGGGTATCGAGCAAGGAAACATAAAACTTTCCACGTACCTTATAATGACAGGTTCAGTGACTTTGCCATCGGTAACAGAAATTCCAACAACAGCATTACCACTTTCTGACGCATTGTAAACATGTTGAGTGAACTTGATCACTGGAAGAGGTGGAACTAATAACAAATGTAAAGTTAATAAAGAAGAAGTTGAACACAATCAAAAGAACAACAAGAACAACTGAAACAATAACAACAATTTATGCAATAACACGTCAAGAAGATGGTTACATGCGTCTATAAGATTTTCATGAATGGTGCATGAGAAAGAATGACGAAAGTGAACCGTATCGAAGACAGCCTTTTGTCCTTACTATCGAAAAAACAACAAAATTCTCAAAATAGCTACCGTCATCATCTTGTATGTTTACAGAAGAAGGTTCTCCCAGAATTACACGACGTGAATTTGACGAGAGAGAAAGAGTAAATTTCTCTGTTGGTTCATCATCAGCATCATCAACCAGGCCAATGTCAACGAATTTCGCTCCAGTTTCACCTGGTTGAAATGTAACTTCTTTGACCGTACCATTAAAATCCTGTCCACCAGCCGTATCTGAATTTCCTGAATTTGGAGTTATTCTGAAAAAAATGATGGTGAATAATTCCTCATTTATACTTTATAGGCGCTGTTTTGTCAGATATTTAGTTGGACGAAGTCGTAATTTACAACTTTGCTCGATCTCATCTATTTTTCTGAAGAGCTAATAGAAGAATACCTTTGTGAGATTTGGTGCAATCTCTTTTTCGTAATAATCATTTATAAAAGTTTTTTCTTTAGTATTATATTCTAACGCCTCGTATGTGGAAAGAGTTGTATGGTAAAGAGTTATTTAACGTTTCTTTAAAATTTATGTCCACTATTTCTACTGACCAGGGTATCGAGCAAGGAAACATAAAACTTTCCACGTACCTTATAATGACAGGTTCAGTGACTTTGCCATCGGTAACAGAAATTCCAACAACAGCATTACCACTTTCTGACGCATTGTAAACATGTTGAGTGAACTTGATCACTGGAAGAGGTGGAACTAATAACAAATGTAAAGTTAATAAAGAAGAAGTTGAACACAATCAAAAGAACAACAACAACAACAACTGAAACAATAACACCAAATTAGGGACCGGTCATAGAGTATGTGTATTGGGGGGTGGAGGGTATTCCAAAATACTACCATAAAAATTTGCACCCCCCCCGAAAAGCGTCGGAAAATATTTAATACCCCCCTCAAAAGTGATGAAATGTTTCGTACCCCCCCACCCCCACCCAACCAATCACCCTCCCAATAAAAAAATTATAAGAACATACACTCAATTTTATTAAAGTATTAAAGTTTGTAGTTTTAATCATAGACATAGTATTAGATTTTTTGTTTCGTAACCCCCACAAATGTCGTAATTCGTCTCATACTCCCCCCCCAGTACACATACTTTATGACCGGTCCCTAACTACAATCAAATATATGCTACAAGCGTTAATGGGAATAAAGTTTACTTTCTGTACGGATAAAAGGAATAATTGTATTCCTGATCGACTTCCGGCAATAAAACTTTTCGTCTTACCTTCACAAATTTTTCCATCCCCAGTATATCCTTCATTACAGGTACAGGTTCCAGGTCCTGTGTCAGTACAAGTAGCAAATTCACTGCAGTCATCTTGTGGAGTTCCACATATTTTTATTTCTGAAAGAAAACATAAAATAAACTGATAATTAATTGAACTCATGAAATAACAATAAAGATTAAAGGAAAGAGAAGAGAAGAAGTCTGAAGCAGAAAATCTTAACTTAAGATCAACTCAATAACTACAATCAAATATATGCTACACGCGTTAATGGGAATAAAGTTTACTTTCTGTACGGATAAAAGGAATAATTATATCCCTGATCGACTTCCGGCAATAAAACGTATTGTCTTACCTTCACAAGTTTTTCCATCCCCAGTGTATCCTTCATTACAGGTACAGGCATAGTTTCCAGGTCCTGTGTCAGCACAAGTAGCAAATTCACTGCAGTCATCTTGTGGAGTTCCACATATTTTGATTTCTGGCGAAAACATAAAAAAACCTGATATTTAATTTAACTCCTGAAATAACAATAAAGACTAATGGAAATAGAATAGAAATTAAGTCAGAAAAAATACATATTTAACTTAAGATCAACTCAATAACTTCAATCAAATATATGCTACACGCGTTAATGGGAATAAAGTTTACTTTCTGTACGGATAAAAGGAATAATTGTATTCCTGATCGACTTCCGGCAATAGAACATATTGTCTTACCTTCACAAGTTTTTCCATCTCCAGTATACCCTTCGTTACAGGTACAGGTATAGCTTCCAGGTCCTGTATCAGTACATTTGGCAAATACACTGCAGTCGTCTTCAGCACTTCCGCATATGTCAGTAACTAAAATAAGGTTAACGGGAGTCGACATGAAAACTATGATCGACTTAAAATAATCAGAATACGTTGAGAAAAACATTATTTTACTTATCAAAGTCTAATAACAATGTCACTAATTGTAGTAATTGTATTGTGTTTGTGTTATCAATGGATACCTGGGCAGAATTTCTTTGTGATGCTTTCAACTTTGTGAAGTAAATCACTAAAGTTAGCAGCAAGGATAGCGTTTTCTGGAACGTTTACCATGTCTTTAACTTCGTTAATGGCAGCTTCGTTTTCCAGACCAACGCCAATTGCAAAAACATCCATTTGTCTATCAAAGAAAACTCTCATAGCATCTCCAACATAGACATAACCCCTTCGAACTGATTCTCTAGTTTGTTCTCCATCTGTGATAACCATGATCAATTTCTTAACATCTGGATTATCTTCGCGATATCCTGCTTCTTTAATAGCGATTTGTGTATCAGCAACTGCTAAACCTCGATGTGTTTTAGTTCGCCCCCCGGACAAGGGACCAGGCATCCTAGTAACTACATCATAGAATTTCGTTGCATCTTGGCTTTCTGTTAACGTTATTCTTTTCTCTCCTTCTTCACTAAATGTAACTATGGCAGCCTGACCGATTATTTCTCCTTCTTCATTTTTTTCACCAACTTTGAATTCTGTTGCTATTTCTTTAACAAATTCACGCATTTTGTCGTAATCTCCTGGTGCTATACTGCCTGATCTGTCGAGTACAAATATGAGGTCTGTCTTTGGTTTGCATGGCACTGAAACAAAACGATAAGGCAACAATGATTTCCTGTGGAATTTGAAAATGTAAGAGCGTTGTAGCAATGTTATCTTAAAACATGCTCTTAATGGAAGGATATGTATCTTGAAGAAGAAATATGACGCTAGGTTATCTGATAATTCCGAATGCTGGAAAGCCTACCTGGTTTATCATTATCTTCAATGACCACAGTCGCAGGTTCGCCCACTGTTACTCCAGGTGAAGAAGATGACAGAATGATTGTGAATTCTTCTTTGGGTTCAACAGCATCATCGTCAATTATGTTAATGGAGATTGGCTTTGGACCAGTCTCGCCTGGTTCAAATGTGACATCAATCGTTTGAGGATCAAAATCGTCGTCTCCGGCTGTCTTAGGACTTGTAGTAACACTGTTAAACGAAAAGTAAACTTCGATTATGAGTAGTACATTATGGAGCTGCGTATGAACAGGAAAATCTAAAATGTTATTATTGATTAGTATTAAGCTAATGCAGTCTACAAGGACTGTCATTTGCCTTGTTTTGAAAAGATAATAACTTTGGATTTTAAACAATCAAGTTCCTCATGAATAAACTTAAAGACTGAGTTTTATCAGATTTATTGTTTGTGGTAACTCCTTAACAAAACTTAATATGATTAACCTGGGAATGTAACACCTGGGGTAATATTCGTTTGTGAACATTTTTGATGGATTTCTAAACATCGAGAGTGTTATATTCTGGGCTGGGGCGTTAATGTGGTTAAAAGACTTATTTGTATTTTGTTTGTGCATTTAAAATCAACTTCTGGACAATCAAAATTTTACTTTAAAAATTGTTAAAAGTAACATGTTGCACTCAGTACTAAAGGGAAAGAAAAGATCGAAAGATGTTTAACTTCTTTCATCAATTTTTAGTTGAAAACTTTATCAAAATTATATTTGTGACCATGTAGAAATCCGTAAATGGATTATTCAATAGAATATTATATTCCGGCTTTGCGGTATACGGAGAAAAGAAGAGTGCTTACCTTATAGTTATCGGTTCAGTAATATCACCCGCACTTACAACAATTTCAGGTAAAGCTGGCTCACCCTCTTTGCCAATATAAATTTTCTTTGTAAACTCGACAATTACACCTAGAATACAAACATACGCGAGTATTAATTAAATGAATAGATGGTTCCTTTCTCATAAAAATTCTCGTAATAATAAATAAACCTTTGCATGTTTTTCCATCCCCAGTGTATCCTTCATTACAGGTACAGCTATAGGTTCCAGGTCCTGTGTCAGCACATGTAGCAAATTCACTGCAGTCGTCTTGTAGATTTCCACATATTTTGATTTCTGAAAGAAAACATAAAATAAACTGATAATTAATTGAAGACATGAAATAACAATAAAGATTAATGGAAAGAGAATAGAAGAAGTATGAAGCAGAAAATTTTAACTTAAGATCAACTCAATATTACTACAATCAAATATATGCTACAAGCGTTAATGGGAATAAAGTTTACTTTCTGTACGGATAAAAGGAATAATTGTATTCCTGATCGACTTCCGGCAATAAAACTTTTCGTCTTACCTTCACAAATTTTTCCATCCCCAGTGTATCCTTCATTACAGGTACAGGCATAGTTTCCAGGTCCTGTGTCAGCACAAGTAGCAAATTCACTGCAGTCATCTTGTGGAGTTCCACATATTTTGATTTCTGGCGAAAACATAAAGAAAACTGATCTTTAATTGAACTCCTGAAATAACAATAAAGACTAATGGAAATAGAATAGAAATTAAGTATGAAGCAGAAAATTTTAACTTAAGATCAACTCAATAACTTCAATCAAATATATGCTACACGCGTTAATGGGAATAAAGTTTACTTTCTGTACGGATAAAAGGAATAATTGTATTCCTGATCGACTTCCGGCAATAGAACATATTGTCTTACCTTCACAAGTTTTTCCATCTCCAGTATACCCTTCGTTACAGGTACAGGTATAGCTTCCAGGTCCTGTATCAGTACATTTGGCAAATACACTGCAGTCGTCTTCAGCACTTCCGCATATGTCAGTAACTAAAATAAGGTTAACGAGTCGACATGAAAACTATGATCGACTTAAAATAATCAGAATACGTTGAGAAAAACATTATTTTACTTATCAAAGTCTAATAACAATGTCACTAATTGTAGTAATTGTATTGTGTTTGTGTTATCAATGATACCTGGGCAGATACCTGGGCAGAATACCTTCTTTGTGATGCTTTCAACTTTGTGAAGTAAATCACTAAAGTTAGCAGCAAGGATAGCGTTTTCTGGAACGTTTACCATGTCTTTAACTTAACTTCGTTAATGGCAGCTTCGTTTCAGACTAACGCCAGCAATTGCATAAAAAACATCCATTTGTCTATCAAAGAAAACTCTCATAGCATCCATCCAACAAACATAACCCTTCATAACTGATTCTCCAACTTGTTCTCCATCTGTGATAACCATGATCAATTTCTTAACATCTGGATTATCTTCGCGATATTCTTTAATATAGCGATTTGTGTATCAGCACTGCTAACCTCGATGTGTTTTAGTTCGCCCCCCGGAAGGGACCAGGCATCCTAGTAACTACATCATAGAATCATTTCGTTGCATCTTGGCTTTCTGTTAACGTTATTCTTTTCTCCTTCTTCACTAAATGTAACTATGGCAGCCTGACCGATTATTTCTCCTTCTTCATTTTTTCACCAACTTTGAATTCTGTTGCTATTCTTCTTTAAAAAATTCCATTTGTTTAATGTAATCTCCCCTGGTGCTACTGCCTGATCATCTGAGTACAAATATGAGAGTCTGTTGAAACTTTGGTTTGCATGGCTTTAACAAATTCCCGCATTTTGTCGTAATCTCTGCTGCTGCTATGCTGCTGTCGAGTACAAATACAGGAGGTCTGTTGGTTGCATGCATTTCCATGAAAAAACTGAAAAAAACGATAAGGCAACAATTATTTCCTGTGGAATTTGAAAATGTAAGAGCGTTGTAGCAATGTTATCTTAAAACATGCTCTTAATGGAAGGAATATGTATCTTGAAGAAGAAATATGACGCTAGGTTATCTGATAATTCCGAATGCTGGAAAGCCTACCTGGTTTATCATTATCTTCAATGACCACAGTGGCAGGTTCACCCACTGTTACTCCAGGTGAAGAAGATGACAGAGTGATTGTGAATTCTTCTTTGGGTTCAACAGCATCATCGTCAATTATGTTAATGGGGATTGGCTTTGGACCAGTTTCGCCTGGTTCAAATGTGACATCAATCGTTTGAGGATCAAAATCGTCGTCTCCGGCTGTCTTAGGACTTGTAGTAACACTGTTAAACGAAAAGTAAACTTCGATTATGAGTAGTACATTATGGAGCTGCGTATGAACAGGAAAATCTAAAATGTTATTATTGATTAGTATTAAGCTAATGCAGTCTACAAGGACTGTCATTTGCCTTGTTTTGAAAAGATAATAACTTTGGATTTTAAACAATCAAGTTCCTCATGAATAAACTTAAAGACTGAGTTTTATCAGATTTATTGTTTGTGGTAACTCCTTAACAAAACTTAATATGATTAACCTGGAAATGTAACACCTGGGGTAATATTCGTTTGTGAACATTTTTGATGGATTTCTAAACATCGAGAGTGTTATATTCTGGGCTGGGGCGTAAATGTGGTTAAAAGACTTATTTGTATTTTGTTTGTGCATTTAAAATCAACTTCTGGACAATCAAAATTTTACATTAAAATTGTTAAAAGTAACATGTTGCACTCAGTACTAAAGGGAAAGAAAAGATCGAAAGATGTTTAACTTCTTTCATCAATTTTTAGTTGAAAACTTTATCAAAATTATATTTGTGACCATGTAGAAATCCGTAAATGGATTATTCAATAGAGTATTATATTCCGGCTTTGCGGTATACGAAGAAAAGAAGAGTGCTTACCTTATAGTTATCGGTTCAGTAATATCACCCGCACTTACAACAATTTCAGGTAAAGCTGGCTCACCCTCTTTGCCAATATAAATTTTCTTTGTAAACTCGACAATTACACCTAGAATACAAACATACGCGAGTATTAATTAAATGAATAGATGGTTCCTTTCTCATAAAAATTCTCGTAATAATAAATAAACCTTTGCATGTTTTTCCATCCCCAGTGTATCCTTCATTACAGGTACAGCTATAGGTTCCAGGTCCTGTGTCAGCACAAGTAGCAAATTCACTGCAGTCGTCTTGTGGAGTTCCACATATTTTGATTTCTGAAAGAAAACATAAAATAAACTGATAATTAATTGAAGACATGAAATAACAATAAAGATTAATGGAAAGAGAATAGAAGAAGTATGAAGCAGAAAATTTTAACTTAATATAAGATCAACTCAATATTACTACAATCAAATATATGCTACAAGCGTTAATGGGAATAAAGTTTACTTTCTGTACGGATAAAAGGAATCATTATATTCCTGATCGACTTCCGGCAATAAAACATATTGTCTCACCTTCACAAGCTTTTCCATCTCCAGTATACCCTTCGTTACAGGTACAGGTATACGTTCCAGGTCCTGTGTCGGTACATTTGGCAAATTTACTGCAGTCGTCTAGTGGAGTTCCGCATATTTTGATTTCTGACGAAAACATAAAATAAACTGATAATTAATTTACCCCGCGAAATAACAATAAAAAATAAAAGAGGAAACTGATTCAGAAAAAAATACATATTTAATTTAAGATCTACTCAATAACTACAACAAAATAAATGGCGTTAATGGAAATGAAGTTCGCGCTTCTGAATGAATAAAAGCAATAATTCGATTTCTGTTTGTCTTTCTACAAGGAAAAATATTGTCTTACCTTCACAAGTTTTTCCATCCCCAGTATATCCTTCGTTACAGGTACAGGCATATGTTCCAGGTCCTGTGTCAGCACAAGTAGCAAATTCACTGCAGTCGTCTTGTGGAGTTCCACATATTTTGATTTCTGGCGAAAACATAAAGAAAACTGATATTTAATTGAACTCCTGAAATAACAATAAAGACTAATGGAAATAGAATAGAAATTAAGCCTGAAGCAGAAATTTTAACTTAAGATCAACTCAATAACTACAATCAAATATATGCTACGAGCGTTTATGGGAATAAAGTTTACTTTCTCTACGGATAAAAGGAATGATTATATTCCCGATCGACTTCCGGCAATAAAACATATTGTCTTACCTTCACAAGTTTTTCCATCTCCAGTATACCCTTCGTTACAGGTACAGGTATAGGTTCCAGGTCCTGTATCAGTACATTTGGCAAATACACTGCAGTCGTCTTCAGCAGTTCCGCATATGTCAGTAACTAAAATAAGGTTAACGGGAGTCGACATGAAAACTATGATCGACTTAAAATAATCAGAATACGTTGAGAAAAACATTATTTTACTTATCAAAGTCTAATAACAATGTCACTAATTGTAGTAATTGTATTGTGTTTGTGTTATCAATGGATACCTGGGCAGAATTTCTTTGTGATGCTTTCAACTTTGTGAAGTAAATCACTAAAGTTAGCAGCAAGGATAGCGTTTTCTGGAACGTTTACCATGTCTTTAACTTCGTTAATGGCAGCTTCGTTTTCCAGACCAACGCCAATTGCAAAAACATCCATTTGTCTATCAAAGAAAACTCTCATAGCATCTCCAACATAGACATAACCCTTCGAACTGATTCTCTAGTTTGTTCTCCATCTGTGATAACCATGATCAATTTCTTAACATCTGGATTATCTTCGCGATATCCTGCTTCTTTAATAGCGATTTGTGTATCAGCAACTGCTAAACCTCGATGTGTTTTAGTTCGCCCCCCGGACAAGGGACCAGGCATCCTAGTAACTACATCATAGAATTTATTTTCATCTTGGCTTTCTGTTAACGTTATTCTTTTCTCTCCTTCTTCACTAAATGTAACTATGGCAGCCTGACCTATTATTTCTCCTTCTTCATTTTTTTCACCAACTTTGAATTCTGTTGCTATTTCTTTAACAAATTCACGCATTTTGTCGTAATCTCCTGGTGCTATACTGCCTGATCTGTCGAGTACAAATATGAGGTCTGTCTTTGGTTTGCATGGCACTGAAACAAAACGATAAGGCAACAATGATTTCCTGTGGAATTTGAAAATGTAAGAGCGTTGTAGCAATGTTATCTTAAAACATGCTCTTAATGGAAGGATATGTATCTTGAAGAAGAAATATGACGCTAGGTTATCTGATAATTCCGAATGCTGGAAAGCCTACCTGGTTTATCATTATCTTCAATGACCACAGTCGCAGGTTCGCCCACTGTTACTCCAGGTGAAGAAGATGACAGAGTGATTGTGAATTCTTCTTTGGGTTCAACAGCATCATCGTCAATTATGTTAATGGGGATTGGCTTTGGACCAGTCTCGCCTGGTTCAAATGTGACATCAATCGTTTGAGGATCAAAATCGTCGTCTCCGGCTGTCTTAGGACTTGTAGTAACACTGTTAAACGAAAAGTAAACTTCGATTATGAGTAGTACATTATGGAGCTGCGTATGAACAGGAAAATCTAAAATGTTATTATTGATTAGTATTAAGCTAATGCAGTCTACAAGGACTGTCATTTGCCTTGTTTTGAAAAAGATAATAACTTTGGATTTTAAACAATCAAGTTCCTCATGAATAAACTTAAAGACTGAGTTTTATCAGATTTATTGTTTGTGGTAACTCCTTAACAAAACTTAATATGATTAACCTGGGAATGTAACACCTGGGGTAATATTCGTTTGTGAACATTTTTGATGGATTTCTAAACATCGAGAGTGTTATATTCTGGGCTGGGGCGTAAATGTGGTTAAAAGACTTATTTGTATTTTGTTTGTGCATTTAAAATCAACTTCTGGACAATCAAAATTTTACATTAAAAATTGTTAAAAGTAACATGTTGCACTCAGTACTAAAGGGAAAGAAAAGATCGAAAGATGTTTAACTTCTTTCATCAATTTTTAGTTGAAAACTTTATCAAAATTATATTTGTGACCATGTAGAAATCCGTAAATGGATTATTCAATAGAATATTATATTCCGGCTTTGCGGTATACGGAGAAAAGAAGAGTGCTTACCTTATAGTTATCGGTTCAGTAATATCACCCGCACTTACAACAATTTCAGGTAAAGCTGGCTCACCCTCTTTGCCAATATAAATTTTCTTTGTAAACTCGACAATTACACCTAGAATACAAACATACGCGAGTATTAATTAAATGAATAGATGGTTCCTTTCTCATAAAAATTCTCGTAATAATAAATAAACCTTTGCATGTTTTTCCATCCCCAGTGTATCCTTCATTACAGGTACAGCTATAGGTTCCAGGTCCTGTGTCAGCACAAGTAGCAAATTCACTGCAGTCGTCTTGTGGAGTTCCACATATTTTGATTTCTGAAAGAAAACATAAAATAAACTGATAATTAATTGAAGACATGAAATAACAATAAAGATTAATGGAAAGAGAATAGAAGAAGTATGAAGCAGAAAATTTTAACTTAATATAAGATCAACAATATTACTACAATCAAATATATGCTACAAGCGTTAATGGGAATAAAGTTTACTTTCTGTACGGATAAAAGGAATCATTATATTCCTGATCGACTTCCGGCAATAAAACATATTGTCTCACCTTCACAAGCTTTTCCATCTCCAGTATACCCTTCGTTACAGGTACAGGTATACGTTCCAGGTCCTGTGTCGGTACATTTGGCAAATTTACTGCAGTCGTCTAGTGGAGTTCCGCATATTTTGATTTCTGACGAAAACATAAAATAAACTGATAATTAATTTACCATGAAATAACAATAAAAATAAAAGAGGAAACTGATTCAGAAAAATACATATTTAATTTAAGATCTACTCAATAACTACAACAAAATAAATGGCGTTAATGGAAATGAAGTTCGCTTCTGAATGAATAAAAGCAATAATTCGATTTCTGTTTGTCTTTCTACAAGGAAAAATATTGTCTTACCTTCACAAGTTTTTCCATCCCCAGTATATCCTTCGTTACAGGTACAGGCATATGTTCCAGGTCCTGTGTCAGCACAAGTAGCAAATTCACTGCAGTCATCTTGTGGAGTTCCACATATTTTGATTTCTGGCGAAAACATAAAGAAAACTGATATTTAATTGAACTCCTGAAATAACAATAAAGACTAATGGAAATAGAATAGAAATTAAGTATGAAGCAGAAAATTTTAACTTAAGATCAACTCAATAACTTCAATCAAATATATGCTACACGCGTTAATGGGAATAAAGTTTACTTTCTGTACGGATAAAAGGAATAATTGTATTCCTGATCGACTTCCGGCAATAGAACATATTGTCTTACCTTCACAAGTTTTTCCATCTCCAGTATACCCTTCGTTACAGGTACAGGTATAGCTTCCAGGTCCTGTATCAGTACATTTGGCAAATACACTGCAGTCGTCTTCAGCAGTTCCGCATATGTCAGTAACTAAAATAAGGTTAACGGGAGTCGACATGAAAACTATGATCGACTTAAAATAATCAGAATACGTTGAGAAAAACATTATTTTACTTATCAAAGTCTAATAACAATGTCACTAATTGTAGTAATTGTATTGTGTTTGTGTTATCAATGGATACCTGGGCAGAATTTCTTTGTGATGCTTTCAACTTTGTGAAGTAAATCACTAAAGTTAGCAGCAAGGATAGCGTTTTCTGGAACGTTTACCATGTCTTTAACTTCGTTAATGGCAGCTTCGTTTTCCAGACCAACGCCAATTGCAAAAACATCCATTTGTCTATCAAAGAAAACTCTCATAGCCTCTCCAACATAGACATAACCTTCGAACTGATTCTCTAGTTTGTTCTCCATCTGTGATAACCATGATCAATTTCTTAACATCTGGATTATCTTCGCGATATCCTGCTTCTTTAATAGCGATTTGTGTATCAGCAACTGCTAAACCTCGATGTGTTTTAGTTCGCCCCCCGGACAAGGGACCAGGCATCCTAGTAACTACATCATAGAATTTATTTTCATCTTGGCTTTCTGTTAACGTTATTCTTTTCTCTCCTTCTTCACTAAATGTAACTATGGCAGCCTGACCTATTATTTCTCCTTCTTCATTTTTTTCACCAACTTTGAATTCTGTTGCTATTTCTTTAACAAATTCACGCATTTTGTCGTAATCTCCTGGTGCTATACTGCCTGATCTGTCGAGTACAAATATGAGGTCTGTCTTTGGTTTGCATGGCACTGAAACAAAACGATAAGGCAACAATGATTTCCTATGGAATTTGAAAATGTAAGAGCGTTGTAGCAATGTTATCTTAAAACATGCTCTTAATGGAAGGATATGTATCTTGAAGAAGAAATATGACGCTAGGTTATCTGATAATTCCGAATGCTGGAAAGCCTACCTGGTTTATCATTATCTTCAATGACCACAGTCGCAGGTTCGCCCACTGTTACTCCAGGTGAAGAAGATGACAGAGTGATTGTGAATTCTTCTTTGGGTTCAACAGCATCATCGTCAATTATGTTAATGGGGATTGGCTTTGGACCAGTCTCGCCTGGTTCAAATGTGACATCAATCGTTTGAGGATCAAAATCGTCGTCTCCGGCTGTCTTAGGACTTGTAGTAACACTGTTAAACGAAAAGTAAACTTCGATTATGAGTAGTACATTATGGAGCTGCGTATGAACAGGAAAATCTAAAATGTTATTATTGATTAGTATTAAGCTAATGCAGTCTACAAGGACTGTCATTTGCCTTGTTTTGAAAAGATAATAACTTTGGATTTTAAACAATCAAGTTCCTCATGAATAAACTTAAAGACTGAGTTTTATCAGATTTATTGTTTGTGGTAACTCCTTAACAAAACTTAATATGATTAACCTGGGAATGTAACACCTGGGGTAATATTCGTTTGTGAACATTTTTGATGGATTTCTAAACATCGAGAGTGTTATATTCTGGGCTGGGGCGTAAATGTGGTTAAAAGACTTATTTGTATTTTGTTTGTGCATTTAAAATCAACTTCTGGACAATCAAAATTTTACATTAAAAATTGTTAAAAGTAACATGTTGCACTCAGTACTAAAGGGAAAGAAAAGATCGAAAGATGTTTAACTTCTTTCATCAATTTTTAGTTGAAAACTTTATCAAAATTATATTTGTGACCATGTAGAAATCCGTAAATGGATTATTCAATAGAATATTATATTCCGGCTTTGCGGTATACGGAGAAAAGAAGAGTGCTTACCTTATAGTTATCGGTTCAGTAATATCACCCGCACTTACAACAATTTCAGGTAAAGCTGGCTCACCCTCTTTGCCAATATAAATTTTCTTTGTAAACTCGACAATTACACCTAGAATACAAACATACGCGAGTATTAATTAAATGAATAGATGGTTCCTTTCTCATAAAAATTCTCGTAATAATAAATAAACCTTTGCATGTTTTTCCATCCCCAGTGTATCCTTCATTACAGGTACAGCTATAGGTTCCAGGTCCTGTGTCAGCACAAGTAGCAAATTCACTGCAGTCGTCTTGTGGAGTTCCACATATTTTGATTTCTGAAAGAAAACATAAAATAAACTGATAATTAATTGAAGACATGAAATAACAATAAAGATTAATGGAAAGAGAATAGAAGAAGTATGAAGCAGAAAATTTTAACTTAATATAAGATCAACTCAATATTACTACAATCAAATATATGCTACAAGCGTTAATGGGAATAAAGTTTACTTTCTGTACGGATAAAAGGAATCATTATATTCCTGATCGACTTCCGGCAATAAAACATATTGTCTCACCTTCACAAGCTTTTCCATCTCCAGTATACCCTTCGTTACAGGTACAGGTATACGTTCCAGGTCCTGTGTCGGTACATTTGGCAAATTTACTGCAGTCGTCTAGTGGAGTTCCGCATATTTTGATTTCTGACGAAAACATAAAATAAACTGATAATTAATTTACCGCGAAATAACAATAAAAAATAAAAGAGGAAACTGATTCAGAAAAAAATACATATTTAATTTAAGATCTACTCAATAACTACAACAAAATAAATGGCGTTAATGGAAATGAAGTTCGCGCTTCTGAATGAATAAAAGCAATAATTCGATTTCTGTTTGTCTTTCTACAAGGAAAAATATTGTCTTACCTTCACAAGTTTTTCCATCCCCAGTATATCCTTCGTTACAGGTACAGGCATATGTTCCAGGTCCTGTGTCAGCACAAGTAGCAAATTCACTGCAGTCATCTTGTGGAGTTCCACATATTTTGATTTCTGGCGAAAACATAAAGAAAACTGATATTTAATTGAACTCCTGAAATAACAATAAAGACTAATGGAAATAGAATAGAAATTAAGTATGAAGCAGAAAATTTTAACTTAAGATCAACTCAATAACTTCAATCAAATATATGCTACACGCGTTAATGGGAATAAAGTTTACTTTCTGTACGGATAAAAGGAATAATTGTATTCCTGATCGACTTCCGGCAATAGAACATATTGTCTTACCTTCACAAGTTTTTCCATCTCCAGTATACCCTTCGTTACAGGTACAGGTATAGCTTCCAGGTCCTGTATCAGTACATTTGGCAAATACACTGCAGTCGTCTTCAGCAGTTCCGCATATGTCAGTAACTAAAATAAGGTTAACGAGTCGACATGAAAACTATGATCGACTTAAAATAATCAGAATACGTTGAGAAAAACATTATTTTACTTATCAAAGTCTAATAACAATGTCACTAATTGTAGTAATTGTATTGTGTTTGTGTTATCAATGGATACCTGGGCAGAATTTCTTTGTGATGCTTTCAACTTTGTGAAGTAAATCACTAAAGTTAGCAGCAAGGATAGCGTTTTCTGGAACGTTTACCATGTCTTTAACTTCGTTAATGGCAGCTTCGTTTCGTTCAGACCAACGCCAATTGCAAAACATCCATTTGTCTATCAAAGAAAACTCTCATAGCATCTCCAACATAGACATAACCCCTTCGAACTGATTCTCTAGTTTGTTCTCCATCTGTGATAACCATGATCAATTTCTTAACATCTGGATTATCTTCGCGATATCCTGCTTCTTTAATAGCGATTTGTGTATCAGCAACTGCTAAACCTCGATGTGTTTTAGTTCGCCCCCCGGACAAGGGACCAGGCATCCTAGTAACTACATCATAGAATTTATTTTCATCTTGGCTTTCTGTTAACGTTATTCTTTTCTCTCCTTCTTCACTAAATGTAACTATGGCAGCCTGACCTATTATTTCTCCTTCTTCATTTTTTTCACCAACTTTGAATTCTGTTGCTATTTCTTTAACAAATTCACGCATTTTGTCGTAATCTCCTGGTGCTATACTGCCTGATCTGTCGAGTACAAATATGAGGTCTGTCTTTGGTTTGCATGGCACTGAAAAAAACGATAAGGCAACAATTATTTCCTGTGGAATTTGAAAATGTAAGAGCGTTGTAGCAATGTTATCTTAAAACATGCTCTTAATGGAAGGAATATGTATCTTGAAGAAGAAATATGACGCTAGGTTATCTGATAATTCCGAATGCTGGAAAGCCTACCTGGCTTATCATTATCTTCAATGACCACAGTGGCAGGTTCACCCACTGTTACTCCAGGTGAAGAAGATGACAGAGTGATTGTGAATTCTTCTTTGGGTTCAACAGCATCATCGTCAATTATGTTAATGGGGATTGGCTTTGGACCAGTCTCGCCTGGTTCAAATGTGACATCAATCGTTTGAGGATCAAAATCGTCGTCTCCGGCTGTCTTAGGACTTGTAGTAACACTGTTAAACGAAAAGTAAACTTCGATTATGAGTAGTACATTATGGAGCTGCGTATGAACAGGAAAATCTAAAATGTTATTATTGATTAGTATTAAGCTAATGCAGTCTACAAGGACTGTCATTTGCCTTGTTTTGAAAGATAATAACTTTGGATTTTAAACAATCAAGTTCCTCATGAATAAACTTAAAGACTGAGTTTTATCAGATTTATTGTTTGTGGTAACTCCTTAACAAAACTTAATATGATTAACCTGGGAATGTAACACCTGGGGTAATATTCGTTTGTGAACATTTTTGATGGATTTCTAAACATCGAGAGTGTTATATTCTGGGCTGGGGCGTAAATGTGGTTAAAAGACTTATTTGTATTTTGTTTGTGCATTTAAAATCAACTTCTGGACAATCAAAATTTTACATTAAAAATTGTTAAAAGTAACATGTTGCACTCAGTACTAAAGGGAAAGAAAAGATCGAAAGATGTTTAACTTCTTTCATCAATTTTTAGTTGAAAACTTTATCAAAATTATATTTGTGACCATGTAGAAATCCGTAAATGGATTATTCAATAGAATATTATATTCCGGCTTTGCGGTATACGGAGAAAAGAAGAGTGCTTACCTTATAGTTATCGGTTCAGTAATATCACCCGCACTTACAACAATTTCAGGTAAAGCTGGCTCGCCCTCTTTGCCAATATAAATTTTCTTTGTAAACTCGACAATTACACCTAGAATACAAACATACGCGAGTATTAATTAAATGAATAGATGGTTCCTTTCTCATAAAAATTCTCGTAATAATAAATAAACCTTTGCATGTTTTTCCATCCCCAGTGTATCCTTCATTACAGGTACAGCTATAGGTTCCAGGTCCTGTGTCAGCACAAGTAGCAAATTCACTGCAGTCGTCTTGTGGAGTTCCACATATTTTGATTTCTGAAAGAAAACATAAAATAAACTGATAATTAATTGAAGACATGAAATAACAATAAAGATTAATGGAAAGAGAATAGAAGAAGTATGAAGCAGAAAATTTTAACTTAAGATCAACTCAATATTACTACAATCAAATATATGCTACAAGCGTTAATGGGAATAAAGTTTACTTTCTGTACGGATAAAAGGAATCATTATATTCCTGATCGACTTCCGGCAATAAAACATATTGTCTCACCTTCACAAGCTTTTCCATCTCCAGTATACCCTTCGTTACAGGTACAGGTATACGTTCCAGGTCCTGTGTCGGTACATTTGGCAAATTTACTGCAGTCGTCTAGTGGAGTTCCGCATATTTTGATTTCTGACGAAAACATAAAATAAACTGATAATTAATTTACCCCGCGAAATAACAATAAAAAATAAAAGAGGAAACTGATTCAGAAAAAAATACATATTTAATTTAAGATCTACTCAATAACTACAACAAAATAAATGGCGTTAATGGAAATGAAGTTCGCGCTTCTGAATGGATAAAAGCAATAATTCGATTTCTGTTTGTCTTTCTACAAGGAAAAATATTGTCTTACCTTCACAAGTTTTTCCATCCCCAGTATATCCTTCGTTACAGGTACAGGCATATGTTCCAGGTCCTGTGTCAGCACAAGTAGCAAATTCACTGCAGTCATCTTGTGGAGTTCCACATATTTTGATTTCTGGCGAAAACATAAAGAAAACTGATATTTAATTGAACTCCTGAAATAACAATAAAGACTAATGGAAATAGAATAGAAATTAAGTATGAAGCAGAAAATTTTAACTTAAGATCAACTCAATAACTTCAATCAAATATATGCTACACGCGTTAATGGGAATAAAGTTTACTTTCTGTACGGATAAAAGGAATAATTGTATTCCTGATCGACTTCCGGCAATAGAACATATTGTCTTACCTTCACAAGTTTTTCCATCTCCAGTATACCCTTCGTTACAGGTACAGGTATAGCTTCCAGGTCCTGTATCAGTACATTTGGCAAATACACTGCAGTCGTCTTCAGCAGTTCCGCATATGTCAGTAACTAAAATAAGGTTAACGGGAGTCGACATGAAAACTATGATCGACTTAAAATAATCAGAATACGTTGAGAAAAACATTATTTTACTTATCAAAGTCTAATAACAATGTCACTAATTGTAGTAATTGTATTGTGTTTGTGTTATCAATGGATACCTGGGCAGAATTTCTTTGTGATGCTTTCAACTTTGTGAAGTAAATCACTAAAGTTAGCAGCAAGGATAGCGTTTTCTGGAACGTTTACCATGTCTTTAACTTCGTTAATGGCAGCTTCGTTTTCCAGACCAACGCCAATTGCAAAAACATCCATTTGTCTATCAAAGAAAACTCTCATAGCATCTCCAACATAGACATAACCCCTTCGAACTGATTCTCTAGTTTGTTCTCCATCTGTGATAACCATGATCAATTTCTTAACATCTGGATTATCTTCGCGATATCCTGCTTCTTTAATAGCGATTTGTGTATCAGCAACTGCTAAACCTCGATGTGTTTTAGTTCGCCCCCCGGACAAGGGACCAGGCATCCTAGTAACTACATCATAGAATTTATTTTCATCTTGGCTTTCTGTTAACGTTATTCTTTTCTCTCCTTCTTCACTAAATGTAACTATGGCAGCCTGACCTATTATTTCTCCTTCTTCATTTTTTTCACCAACTTTGAATTCTGTTGCTATTTCTTTAACAAATTCACGCATTTTGTCGTAATCTCCTGGTGCTATACTGCCTGATCTGTCGAGTACAAATATGAGGTCTGTCTTTGGTTTGCATGGCACTGAAAAAAACGATAAGGCAACAATTATTTCCTGTGGAATTTGAAAATGTAAGAGCGTTGTAGCAATGTTATCTTAAAACATGCTCTTAATGGAAGGATATGTATCTTGAAGAAGAAATATGACGCTAGGTTATCTGATAATTCCGAATGCTGGAAAGCCTACCTGGTTTATCATTATCTTCAATGACCACAGTCGCAGGTTCGCCCACTGTTACTCCAGGTGAAGAAGATGACAGAGTGATTGTGAATTCTTCTTTGGGTTCAACAGCATCATCGTCAATTATGTTAATGGGGATTGGCTTTGGACCAGTCTCGCCTGGTTCAAATGTGACATCAATCGTTTGAGGATCAAAATCGTCGTCTCCGGCTGTCTTAGGACTTGTAGTAACACTGTTAAACGAAAAGTAAACTTCGATTATGAGTAGTACATTATGGAGCTGCGTATGAACAGGAAAATCTAAAATGTTATTATTGATTAGTATTAAGCTAATGCAGTCTACAAGGACTGTCATTTGCCTTGTTTTGAAAAGATAATAACTTTGGATTTTAAACAATCAAGTTCCTCATGAATAAACTTAAAGACTGAGTTTTATCAGATTTATTGTTTGTGGTAACTCCTTAACAAAACTTAATATGATTAACCTGGGAATGTAACACCTGGGGTAATATTCGTTTGTGAACATTTTTGATGGATTTCTAAACATCGAGAGTGTTATATTCTGGGCTGGGGCGTAAATGTGGTTAAAAGACTTATTTGTATTTTGTTTGTGCATTTAAAATCAACTTCTGGACAATCAAAATTTTACATTAAAAATTGTTAAAAGTAACATGTTGCACTCAGTACTAAAGGGAAAGAAAAGATCGAAAGATGTTTAACTTCTTTCATCAATTTTTAGTTGAAAACTTTATCAAAATTATATTTGTGACCATGTAGAAATCCGTAAATGGATTATTCAATAGAGTATTATATTCCGGCTTTGCGGTATACGAAGAAAAGAAGAGTGCTTACCTTATAGTTATCGGTTCAGTAATATCACCCGCACTTACAACAATTTCAGGTAAAGCTGGCTCGCCCTCTTTGCCAATATAAATTTTCTTTGTAAACTCGACAATTACACCTAGAATACAAACATACGCGAGTATTAATTAAATGAATAGATGGTTCCTTTCTCATAAAAATTCTCGTAATAATAAATAAACCTTTGCATGTTTTTCCATCCCCAGTGTATCCTTCATTACAGGTACAGCTATAGGTTCCAGGTCCTGTGTCAGCACAAGTAGCAAATTCACTGCAGTCGTCTTGTGGAGTTCCACATATTTTGATTTCTGAAAGAAAACATAAAATAAACTGATAATTAATTGAAGACATGAAATAACAATAAAGATTAATGGAAAGAGAATAGAAGAAGTATGAAGCAGAAAATTTTAACTTAATATAAGATCAACCCAATATTACTACAATCAAATATATGCTACAAGCGTTAATGGGAATAAAGTTTACTTTCTGTACGGATAAAAGGAATCATTATATTCCTGATCGACTTCCGGCAATAAAACATATTGTCTCACCTTCACAAGCTTTTCCATCTCCAGTATACCCTTCGTTACAGGTACAGGTATACGTTCCAGGTCCTGTGTCGGTACATTTGGCAAATTTACTGCAGTCGTCTAGTGGAGTTCCGCATATTTTGATTTCTGACGAAAACATAAAATAAACTGATAATTAATTTACCCCGCGAAATAACAATAAAAAATAAAAGAGGAAACTGATTCAGAAAAAAATACATATTTAATTTAAGATCTACTCAATAACTACAACAAAATAAATGGCGTTAATGGAAATGAAGTTCGCGCTTCTGAATGGATAAAAGCAATAATTCGATTTCTGTTTGTCTTTCTACAAGGAAAAATATTGTCTTACCTTCACAAGTTTTTCCATCCCCAGTATATCCTTCGTTACAGGTACAGGCATATGTTCCAGGTCCTGTGTCAGCACAAGTAGCAAATTCACTGCAGTCATCTTGTGGAGTTCCACATATTTTGATTTCTGGCGAAAACATAAAGAAAACTGATATTTAATTGAACTCCTGAAATAACAATAAAGACTAATGGAAATAGAATAGAAATTAAGTATGAAGCAGAAAATTTTAACTTAAGATCAACTCAATAACTTCAATCAAATATATGCTACACGCGTTAATGGGAATAAAGTTTACTTTCTGTACGGATAAAAGGAATAATTGTATTCCTGATCGACTTCCGGCAATAGAACATATTGTCTTACCTTCACAAGTTTTCCATCTCCAGTATACCCTTCGTTACAGGTACAGGTATAGCTTCCAGGTCCTGTATCAGTACATTTGGCAAATACACTGCAGTCGTCTTCAGCAGTTCCGCATATGTCAGTAACTAAAATAAGGTTAACGGGAGTCGACATGAAAACTATGATCGACTTAAAATAATCAGAATACGTTGAGAAAAACATTATTTTACTTATCAAAGTCTAATAACAATGTCACTAATTGTAGTAATTGTATTGTGTTTGTGTTATCAATGGATACCTGGGCAGAATTTCTTTGTGATGCTTTCAACTTTGTGAAGTAAATCACTAAAGTTAGCAGCAAGGATAGCGTTTTCTGGAACGTTTACCATGTCTTTAACTTCGTTAATGGCAGCTTCGTTTTCCAGACCAACGCCAATTGCAAAAACATCCATTTGTCTATGAAAGAAAACTCTCATAGCATCTCCAACATAGACATAACCCCTTCGAACTGATTCTCTAGTTTGTTCTCCATCTGTGATAACCATGATCAATTTCTTAACATCTGGATTATCTTCGCGATATCCTGCTTCTTTAATAGCGATTTGTGTATCAGCAACTGCTAAACCTCGATGTGTTTTAGTTCGCCCCCCGGACAATGGACCAGGCATCCTAGTAACTACATCATAGAATTTATTTTCATCTTGGCTTTCTGTTAACGTTATTCTTTTCTCTCCTTCTTCACTAAATGTAACTATGGCAGCCTGACCTATTATTTCTCCTTCTTCATTTTTTTCACCAACTTTGAATTCTGTTGCTATTTCTTTAACAAATTCACGCATTTTGTCGTAATCTCCTGGTGCTATACTGCCTGATCTGTCGAGTACAAATATGAGGTCTGTCTTTGGTTTGCATGGCACTGAAACAAAACGATAAGGCAACAATGATTTCCTGTGGAATTTGAAAATGTAAGAGCGTTGTAGCAATGTTATCTTAAAACATGCTCTTAATGGAAGGATATGTATCTTGAAGAAGAAATATGACGCTAGGTTATCTGATAATTCCGAATGCTGGAAAGCCTACCTGGTTTATCATTATCTTCAATGACCACAGTCGCAGGTTCGCCCACTGTTACTCCAGGTGAAGAAGATGACAGAGTGATTGTGAATTCTTCTTTGGGTTCAACAGCATCATCGTCAATTATGTTAATGGGGATTGACTTTGGACCAGTCTCGCCTGGTTCAAATGTGACATCAATCGTTTGAGGATCAAAATCGTCGTCTCCGGCTGTCTTAGGACTTGTAGTAACACTGTTAAACGAAAAGTAAACTTCGATTATGAGTAGTACATTATGGAGCTGCGTATGAACAGGAAAATCTAAAATGTTATTATTGATTAGTATTAAGCTAATGCAGTCTACAAGGACTGTCATTTGCCTTGTTTTGAAAAGATAATAACTTTGGATTTTAAACAATCAAGTTCCTCATGAATAAACTTAAAGACTGAGTTTTATCAGATATATTGTTTGTGGTAACTCCTTAACAAAACTTAATATGATTAACCTGGGAATGTAACACCTGGGGTAATATTCGTTTGTGAACATTTTTTATGGATTTCTAAACATCGAGAGTGTTATATTCTGGGCTGGGGCGTAAATGTGGTTAAAAGACTTATTTGTATTTTGTTTGTGCATTTAAAATCAACTTCTGGACAATCAAAATTTTACATTAAAAATTGTTAAAAGTAACATGTTGCACTCAGTACTAAAGGGAAAGAAAAGATCGAAAGATGTTTAACTTCTTTCATCAATTTTTAGTTGAAAACTTTATCGAAATTATATTTGTGACCATGTAGAAATCCGTAAATGGATTATTCAATAGAATATTATATTCCGGCTTTGCGGTATACGGAGAAAAGAAGAGTGCTTACCTTATAGTTATCGGTTCAGTAATATCACCCGCACTTACAATTTCAGGTAAAGCTGGCTCACCCTCTTTGCCAATATAAATTTTCTTTGTAAACTCGACAATTACACCTAGAATACAAACATACGCGAGTATTAATTAAATGAATAGATGGTTCCTTTCTCATAAAAATTCTCGTATTAATAAGTAAACCTTTGCATGTTCTCCCATCGCCAGTATATCCTTTGTTACAGGTACAGCTATAGGTTCCAGGTCCTGTGTCTGTACATGTAGCAAATTCACTGCAGTCTTCTTGTGGAGTTCCACATATTTTGATTTCTGAAAGAAAACATAAAATAAACTGATAATTAATTGAAGACATGAAATAACAATAAAGATTAATGGAAAGAGAATAGAAGAAGTATGAAGCAGAAAATTTTAACTTAATATAAGATCAACTCAATATTACTACAATCAAATATATGCTACAAGCGTTAATGGGAATAAAGTTTACTTTCTGTACGGATAAAAGGAATCATTATATTCCTGATCGACTTCCGGCAATAAAACATATTGTCTTACTTTCACAAGCTTTTCCATCTCCAGTATACCCTTCGTTACAGGTACAGGTATACGTTCCAGGTCCTGTGTCGGTACATTTGGCAAATTTACTGCAGTCGTCTAGTGGAGTTCCGCATATTTTGATTTCTGACGAAAACATAAAATAAACTGATAATTAATTTACCCCGCGAAATAACAATAAAAAATAAAAGAGGAAACTGATTCAGAAAAAAATACATATTTAATTTAAGATCTACTCAATAACTACAACAAAATAAATGGCGTTAATGGAAATGAAGTTCGCGCTTCTGAATGAATAAAAGCAATAATTCGATTTCTGTTTGTCTTTCTACAAGGAAAAATATTGTCTTACCTTCACAAGTTTTTCCATCCCCAGTGTATCCTTCATTACAGGTACAGGCATAGTTTCCAGGTCCTGTGTCAGCACAAGTAGCAAATTCACTGCAGTCATCTTGTGGAGTTCCACATATTTTGATTTCTGGCGAAAACATAAAGAAAACTGATATTTAATTGAACTCCTGAAATAACAATAAAGACTAATGGAAATAGAATAGAAATTAAGTATGAAGCAGAAAATTTTAACTTAAGATCAACTCAATAACTTCAATCAAATATATGCTACACGCGTTAATGGGAATAAAGTTTACTTTCTGTACGGATAAAAGGAATAATTGTATTCCTGATCGACTTCCGGCAATAGAACATATTGTCTTACCTTCACAAGTTTTTCCATCTCCAGTATACCCTTCGTTACAGGTACAGGTATAGCTTCCAGGTCCTGTATCAGTACATTTGGCAAATACACTGCAGTCGTCTTCAGCAGTTCCGCATATGTCAGTAACTAAAATAAGGTTAACGGGAGTCGACATGAAAACTATGATCGACTTAAAATAATCAGAATACGTTGAGAAAAACATTATTTTACTTATCAAAGTCTAATAACAATGTCACTAATTGTAGTAATTGTATTGTGTTTGTGTTATCAATGGATACCTGGGCAGAATTTCTTTGTGATGCTTTCAACTTTGTGAAGTAAATCACTAAAGTTAGCAGCAAGGATAGCGTTTTCTGGAACGTTTACCATGTCTTTAACTTCGTTAATGGCAGCTTCGTTTTCCAGACCAACGCCAATTGCAAAAACATCCATTTGTCTATCAAAGAAAACTCTCATAGCATCTCCAACATAGACATAACCCCTTCGAACTGATTCTCTAGTTTGTTCTCCATCTGTGATAACCATGATCAATTTCTTAACATCTGGATTATCTTCGCGATATCCTGCTTCTTTAATAGCGATTTGTGTATCAGCAACTGCTAAACCTCGATGTGTTTTAGTTCGCCCCCCGGACAAGGGACCAGGCATCCTAGTAACTACATCATAGAATTTATTTTCATCTTGGCTTTCTGTTAACGTTATTCTTTTCTCTCCTTCTTCACTAAATGTAACTATGGCAGCCTGACCGATTATTTCTCCTTCTTCATTTTTTTCACCAACTTTGAATTCTGTTGCTATTTCTTTAACAAATTCACGCATTTTGTCGTAATCTCCTGGTGCTATACTGCCTGATCTGTCGAGTACAAATATGAGGTCTGTCTTTGGTTTGCATGGCACTGAAAAAAACGATAAGGCAACAATTATTTCCTGTGGAATTTGAAAATGTAAGAGCGTTGTAGCAATGTTATCTTAAAACATGCTCTTAATGGAAGGAATATGTATCTTGAAGAAGAAATATGACGCTAGGTTATCTGATAATTCCGAATGCTGGAAAGCCTACCTGGCTTATCATTATCTTCAATGACCACAGTGGCAGGTTCACCCACTGTTACTCCAGGTGAAGAAGATGACAGAGTGATTGTGAATTCTTCTTTGGGTTCAACAGCATCATCGTCAATTATGTTAATGGGGATTGGCTTTGGACCAGTCTCGCCTGGTTCAAATGTGACATCAATCGTTTGAGGATCAAAATCGTCGTCTCCGGCTGTCTTAGGACTTGTAGTAACACTGTTAAACGAAAAGTAAACTTCGATTATGAGTAGTACATTATGGAGCTGCGTATGAACAGGAAAATCTAAAATGTTATTATTGATTAGTATTAAGCTAATGCAGTCTACAAGGACTGTCATTTGCCTTGTTTTTAAAAGATAATAACTTTGGATTTTAAACAATCAAGTTCCTCATGAATAAACTTAAAGACTGAGTTTTATCAGATTTATTGTTTGTGGTAACTCCTTAACAAAACTTAATATGATTAACCTGGGAATGTAACACCTGGGGTAATATTCGTTTGTGAACATTTTTGATGGATTTCTAAACATCGAGAGTGTTATATTCTGGGCTGGGGCGTAAATGTGGTTAAAAGACTTATTTGTATTTTGTTTGTGCATTTAAAATCAACTTCTGGACAATCAAAATTTTACATTAAAAATTGTTAAAAGTAACATGTTGCACTCAGTACTAAAGGGAAAGAAAAGATCGAAAGATGTTTAACTTCTTTCATCAATTTTTAGTTGAAAACTTTATCAAAATTATATTTGTGACCATGTAGAAATCCGTAAATGGATTATTCAATAGAATATTATATTCCGGCTTTGCGGTATACGGAGAAAAGAAGAGTGCTTACCTTATAGTTATCGGTTCAGTAATATCACCCGCACTTACAACAATTTCAGGTAAAGCTGGCTCACCCTCTTTGCCAATATAAATTTTCTTTGTAAACTCGACAATTACACCTAGAATACAAACATATGCGAGTATTAATTAAATGAATAGATGGTTCCTTTCTCATAAAAATTCTCGTAATATTAAGTAAACCTTTGCATGTTCTCCCATCGCCAGTATATCCTTCATTACAGGTACAGCTATAGGTTCCAGGTCCTGTGTCTGTACATGTAGCAAATTCACTGCAGTCTTCTTGTGGAGTTCCACATATTTTGATTTCTGAAAGAAAACATAAAATAAACTGATAATTAATTGAAGACATGAAATAACAATAAAGATTAATGGAAAGAGAATAGAAGAAGTATGAAGCAGAAAATTTTAACTTAAGATCAACTCAATAAGGGACCGGTCATAAAGTATGTGTACTGGGGGGTGGAGGGTATTCCAAAATACTACCATAAAATTTGGCACCCCCCCCCCCGAAAACCGTCGGAAAATATTTAATACCCCCCTCAAAGGTGATGAAACAAAATTCTCAAAATAGCTACCGTCATCATCTTGTATGTTTACAGAAGAAGGTCCTCCCAGAATTACACGACGTGAATTTGACGAGAGAGAAAGAGTAAATTTCTCTGTTGGTTCATCATCAGCATCATCAACCAGGCCGATATCAACGAATTTTGGTCCAGTTTCACCAGGTTGAAATGTAATATTTTTGACAGCACCTTCAAAATCGTTTTCACTAGCTGTGTCTCTTCTTGAAGTTATACTGAAATTAAAATAAAAAATAACCGACGTAAAGCAAGCTATTGGGTTAAAGAATATAAGATTTATTAATTCTCCTGGTTGGAACGTTCAATTGAAATAAACTTCAGCAACTATATACTATATAAGATGGAATAGGGCATCTCTAAGCCCTCCTTAGTGAGCCAACGAACCTGCTATGCAGGTGTAGCAATCGACCACTGAATTCCAGAAACCAGTTGCCAAGAACTAGTTACAAATTGATGTAGTTGATTGACAAAAAGAAATACAAAGCGCTCTTCTGATAAATGCCAACATTTCATTTCACTTTTTCCTACCTCACAGTCACTGGTTTAGACACCATACCATCCGATACAGAAATTCCAACTTTCGCGTTTCCTTCATTTTCCTTCACGTTGTAGGCAGGTTGAGTAAAGTTAATGACGACTGTTAACGGGTAAAAGAAAAACAGGAAATTCAACATATCTCAATATCTTCAGAATATCTGCAATAATGATCTAGGAAATTATATATTGTGTGAACTAAACAAGGAATAAAAACATTTTTTACTTCCTACTTAATAGACACTTTCAAGAAATATAAGAAAAAGTTCCTACGACAAATAACATCTTGTAAACTCAAGAAATGGATTATTTGAAACAACGCACAGAATTCACGATGATATTTCCACTTTACTTCGAAATCATTATCAATTATATCCACAAACCTTTGCTACGAAGCAGTGCGTGCATATGACCGCTTCGTACGACACTTAGTGACGATAATGATTGCTGATTTTGAGTTTCCAAGATGCAAGAGTATGTTTCTATAACGATTGCAAACCGATTGCAAACCCAGTTCTACAAACTGCATTATTAACAGAACAAAAGCGGAAGATTATTTACCATCATTGTCAATTATATTCACTGAGGAAGGTTCCCCTAATATTGCAGGTGAGGCAGACGCCAATGACAAAACAAAATTCTCTGTAGATTCAACACGCTGGTCGTCCACTAGGTCAATTGCAATTGTTTTTTGGGTTTCGCCTAGCTGGAATGTCACATTCTGAACGGTGGCAAAGAAATCATCATTGTCTGCTGTAGCTGGGCTTGGATGAATACTAAAATGGATTTAAAATATGCTTTTTGATTTTTTCTTGTTTAAAAAAAAATTATTTGAATTCTGACAATAGTTTACAGTTACATTGCAATCAATACAGTTATAGATATATGTGATCTCTTTCTTGTAAACTGAACTTCAACTAACCGGAAAATTAACTAACCGATTGCGGAAGCCAGGCAAATCGCAATCGCCAAGCGCACAAATTTAGACCGCGAAGCGAACGAACTACACGCGCAAACCGAACGAACAACACCCTTGAACCGCACAAACTAAACCTATGCACCAAACGAAGTACATCCGGGTACCGAATAAACTACATCCGGACTGATGTTAATTGCTAATTTGAAGTGTTTTAATGGTGTTATATAATTCAACAATAAGTCCTGGGCCGGTTGTATTAAAAAAGTTGTTAAAGTTAACTATATAGTTAGTGCGAATGTTAACAAATCTGAATAGCGTATTTTAGACTTAACTACTGTTTAACTACGAAACGGTATAGTTAAAAAGTATAGTTATGGAAGAGGGCAATAGCATGAGTGTTTCGAGACATTCCTAATGCAACATACAAGCTTAGGTCTCAATGACTTTGGAAATGTGGCAAGTGTCCAAACACTTAACATCCACTACAAAACGCACCTTACGGTGAGAGGGGCAATCACTTTACCCTTTGTGACAGATATACCAACAACCGCTTTGCCATCTTCATTCGCATCGTAAGAAGATTGAGTAAAGTTAATCATAGGTGGATCTAATAAAATGAAAGATCGAATCAATGAACGTGAAAATATTTTACGCAATATATACATAGTATGGACGGGAACGAAGGCGAGTAGTTATATATCAACACGGACGCGAATGCTGTACATATAGCTTGTGATTCGTCTTAATGAAAACGTTCGTATTCTTCAATAATCTTAAAGACATGAATGGTGTTTTGGTGGGGGAATAAACTCATAGTTTATGTCTCTCAGCAGGTATCAGATATACAAGCACCTTCATGGTCATGAAACGATCCTTAAGCCCGAACGTCGCCACACGAATATATCAAGCGAATCGAAAAATAAATTCAGTAATGTAATAGACAATTTGCATTATAGACTAAATTTTGTTCTAGGCAAGGAAAAGGGAAACAATCACAACAGCTACAAAGAACATAATAAGATTAGTAAAATTGCAAAGTTTGGTTTGTTAAATGTTGTATGTATAATCAAAAATATAGCCTTGCAAAGTTTGCAAATAATTTTTTGTTTTTTGTTATTATTGGGAACACATTTCGGCCAAATGTGGTAGGAATTTCCGCACGTAATACAAAAGTTACCAAATTTGCAAACTTTGCAAGGCTATATTTTCCGCATTTTACAACATTTCGCAACCAAACTTTGCAATTTTACTAATTTTAGTATGTTCTTTCCGGCAATATATTTTTTTGCCTAGATAAAAAATTAGTCTATAATGCAAATTGTCTATTGGATGGCAACAAAATTGCTGCAAAAATACCTTTCTACCTTTTCGTGGCGATTCCTGCCGCTATCCTATTACTGCATTGCTGAATATTCTTTTTGATTCGCTTTGCCTTTGGGCGAAAATAATTGCCTAATGGAAATAGCCTTTACTGGCTTGTTCTATAAAGTGCTTTGTTTTAAAGTACTATAGCAGTAAGAGAATATGTGAAAACCTACAGCAAAACCTAGGGCGCAGCAATAATATGACAAACATCAATCAGTCTTACCTACGACTTGTTGGCAGATGGAAGCTGCAATTTTAGTTGCACTTTCTTGCAATTCAGAGAAGGAGCTTAACATAATTACATTCTCCTCGCCACCCGCGATATCCAAAAGTTGTTTTCTTTTTACTGAATCTCCAATACCCACAGCAAATACGACAACGCCTCGTTCTCTCAGTCTATTCGCTGCTTCACGGAGTGGTATCAAATCATTGACATCCTTCGTTGTCTGTTCCCCATCCGTAAACAATATTGCTATCTTCTTAGCATCCTCTCGAATACCGAATTTCGTAGTAAACAGCTCAGTATTGGCAACATGAAGACCCAGGTCAATGCGAGTGAGGTCTTGATGATGTGGCATTTTCCACAACATTTGAAATAATTTTCTGATGTTCGCATGCTTACCAAAGCCCGTATGTACTTCAGCTTTCTTACTGTACAATACTACACCAATGTGCGTCACACCAGGCTGGAATCCCATGTATACTGCAATACCTTTTATAAAGTTCTTCATATTTATATATCCTGAATGGCTTATACTTCCAGAGGAGTCCACAATGAAGCCAACATCTACCTTATTTCTGCAAATAGCTAAGGAGCCTATAGTGAGAGATAAAAATCATGTTAAAACCCTGGGCAAAAAGAAAACAGTGTCGTGGGAACAATGTTCCCTTTGTTCCTGCCGAAGGTGGAACTGACAGGAAACATTGTTTTCACAAAAAAATCACACTTGCAAAACATATGCTTTGATCTGAATTTCTTGGAAAGCATCTGGGTTAGGATGGGCCGGTTTCATAGGTTAAGATTAAAGTTAACATTTGGCGAGGATTTGGGTTCCGATTAGGGTTAAAATTTGGTTAGGTTTTGGGTTAAGAATAGAGTAGGATAAGTATAGGGTTAGAATGAGAGTTAGGATTAGGAGGACTGGGTTTAGGATTGCAAGGGTTAGGGAGTCATTGTATATTATGTATTTTGGCTGTTAATATGGAAATAAAATTCATGTACCGCGTTCTTACCAAGGTGATCTATTTTACAAATGTCACTTGCAATATTTACAGCCACGGCATCCAAATCTTTAAATACATCAACCTGATAAAGATATTCACTCTCATTCTTCACCATGAGCCCGAGCTCATCACGTGAAACTCCATCACCCACCCCAACAACAGACACGTAAACACCCATATCATGAAGATCTTTAGCTCTGCTTTGTAACACATTTCTATCTCCGTTTGTCTGTTGTCCGTTGGTCACAACCACCACAACCCGCGGTAGAAAATTTCGTACGCCATTTTCAATTGTAAAGACCCGATCTTTAACCAAACTAAGACCTCTATCCAAACTCCAAGCTCCTCCTAACGGTTTTACAGAATTATCCACAGCCACAGGAAATTTTTTTCCATTTGCACCGAATTTTTGTAAACCTATTGCGACACGGACCTGAGTTCCCGCCAAGATAACTGACATGTGACTAGCATGGGGTGCCACCTTAAAAGCATTTGCTAGTCTTTTTAAGAAATTCTTTATTTCAGGTAAATCGCTGGGTGATAAATTATCAGAGACATCAATCACTGCAGCAATTTCCATTGGTGTGTTACATTTGCCTAGAAAGTAATGTGGAAAATATAATTTTAATATAAAGGAATCTTTTTCGACAGATGCAGGGAATCATCGCACCATACAAAAATGTTTGTTCCCAACTTGTTAACAAGTTGTTACAGAACTAGCAGACAGTACAAGGGAGTCACAAGTTGTAACAATGTTGATAAAGTAACAACATTGTTACAACTTGTTGACAAACCTGTTGCGAACACTTCTTGCATGTTGACAAGATGGGCGATTTTTACGCGTGTAACTTTTATAGATATCTTTTAGCATTAACAACGATGTCTAAAGAGTAAAACTATACTATATTTCGAATTTAATATATCGTTTACCAGCAGCTTCAAGAATACCACCAAGCAAAAATATGCAAGCGATTATTCTCACATCCATTTTGCCTTGTCGAACTGCAAAAAAATACAAATGAAACAAAAATTAAAAGAGAAAGAAAATCATTTTCTAAAGGCATGGTGGAAAAGACAGAGTACGGAGTACGGAGTCTATCAAAAAGTCTGTCTTTACGATAGGCAATCGATTTTTTCCACTTTATGGAGGAATAAAATGGAAAACGAGGAGTCTGTCAAAAAAGTCCTCCTGAAAGCTTAATATTTGTTTTAACTAGACTCTGTCTTTTCCACTCTATGGAGGGATAAAAATCTGACAAAAAACGAATGCTAAGCTTTCAGAAACACTTTTTTGACTCCGTCTTTCCACTTTATCCCCCCATCATCGATTGCCTACGGCCTACCGTAAAGAAAGACTTTTTGATAGACTCCGTACTCCGCACTCCGTTCTCGCACTGCGTCTTTTCCGCCATTCCTTTCCTAAAAGCTTTTACCAGCTTTTACTGATTGATGGTGCAGACAACAGGTCAAATGAGCTTAGAATAGTTCAAGCAGCGAAACTATTTGACGTACAAACATAAAAACTTTTCAATGTTTGATGTTCTAAATAGTAACGAGATTTAATTATCCCCTATATATAACGTTGTTCTAATACGATCTCTCATGCAGTCTAAAAACACAATGCGTCGTGAAAACAAGAGCGCAAGAGAAAGCCTACTAACTTTGATTCTCAGTATCAGTATTCAGAACGTTTACATACAGTGTAAAGAGAAATTTAACAAGGCCGGTTCAGCTACAACATCAGATTTCAATCCAATATATTAACTTGGAACTATTAGTACTTGCAGGTTAGAGGTGAGATATCGACACAATTTCAATTAATTGCGTCCTAGCTAGTATCACGCAGTGCGGCATACCTCTCCAGAAAAGACAAAGAAGGGGCACCACCGCTCTATAATCATAGGCTGGCTTACACTATATCGAAGTTTTTTTATCAAAGTATGATTAGGCATTTTTATAGTCTAAACTAGCCTAAAAGATATAGTAAAGGCTTCTTAGGGTCCATTTCTTAAAGAAATAGACTGTCAGGAAAATATCCAGCGGTATTTCGGTAGTCCACAATGCCCCTGGTATTGACAGTATGTTAACAGTGCATTCTTCTAGATTTCAAAATATTTCGATTCCTATACACAGAGATCGACGTCCTGCATTCTTATTTAAATAAAGTTCTCTCACTACAATAACATGCACTGAAGCACAGTAAGATCACGTGCTTTGAAAATTACCACATGCGAATTATGTATAAACTTAGAATTGTTTTGTCACATAGTGTGTTTGTGAAATTTCCACCGTGCAGTTTTGAGTGAGAATTGAGTGATGCTATTTCAAGTGAGAATTACATTTTGACCAATAAAATCTAATACAGATATTTGACAAATATAATGACATTACTATGATATGCTATAGGCATCTGGATCAATCTTGACGAAGGGCATACAGGTTTTTCTGTATTTTTCGAGTGGTTAATAAACCATTTGCAGAATTATTGGAGCGTACATTATTATTCACGCACATCCTCAATTCCATTATTTTGAAAACAGGCAGAAATTTCAGACATTACGTAAGACCGAAAATTCATTAAAAATTAATGCTATGCGCATTATAATGCTACTCTACAGTAATTCTGCTAATGTATGGTCTATAACCAACATAACATACGTTTTCATGTACAGTTACTTAGAACTTATATATATATATACCTCTCTACTCGACCACCACAAAAAAATCTCACATCTTGTAAACAACTCAACAACCCGCCGTCAACAAGTTGTCGCACCCCACTCCCCCAAGTTGTCAACAAGTATGGAACAACTTGTTAACAAATTGTAACAATCTTGGTGGCATTAACAGACTTGTTACAAGGTTCTTCCAACAAGTCCGTTACATGCTTGATATAACAATATTGTTACAACCTTGAGTTGTCAACCTTGTAACATTGATTCTTGTTGTATCATGGCTGTGACAGACCTGTTAGAACAACCTTGTAGCAAGTCTGATAATGCCATCAAGCTTGTTACAAGTTGTTAACAGCTTGTTACAACAACTATATATAAGAAGATTTGAAGGATTTCTTCTTTATTTTATATTTATCAACCTTTTATCGTTTAAACCGGAGTAAATACGCGCCGCGCGAGCCAGTGGATCGAGATGTTCTTATGTTGCTATCCATATTGAGAATGAGAATTTAATTTTAAGGCTATCTATACTAATCCTGCAAGTGCTTCTCAAAGATTATTGACCACCAATTTTGAAAAGAAAACCATTTCCGCGCTGAACAAGTAACACTCTTTTTTTGCTTTAACACTTCTATTTTGTCGGCTATATAATCGTGTCTATAAGGTCTAAGTTGTTCGATCGTCTGTTTAGGAAGTGTAAAGTCACATAATTAAAATTTATACATAATTACAGAATGATCACACTGGATGATCTTATATAGCACTAATGACAGGACTAGCATAATGACCTACTTACATCACATAAATTTGTCCGTCATCTACACTGTCCAAAATATATTTCATCAGAGAAAAGAGATGAGAAATATTAGTCTCAACGCCCATTATATCGTGTTGTTTAAGTCACCAAGAGACAAACAACAAATCTCTATGCTTGCAAGACAAATTCATCCTGGTAGAGTGCGAGAGTTTATGAATTATGAGGAAGCTACGAGCCGTCCTCATGGGTATTTTAACCAAAATGTTCCGTGTTGTTTAGTCGTAGATGATGCAAGTAGATGATGCACGCTCAAACAAAGCTTGGCAAAATATATAGGGACGCTTAACTATTGTGACATATTTACAAAATATGCTGAACTCAGTAAAATTATTGTTTGTTCGCCCAAACTTGCCTGAGCTTGTTCTGTGACGTCATTGCATATTAATGAGGGTTGAGAGGTCTCAAAGGAGTAGGACCGAGTTGCATAATTAATGTTCATCCCCATATGCTAATGATGTTGCGCCGCCTCATATGATAATGCAAGTGCGCAGTCCCCTTTTATGTTAATGATGATGCGCTACCTCATGCGCCCCTCAAAAATCTGGTTCGAAAACTACCTACATTACTACTCATGCGGTAAGTGAAAGCGCGCTAACCGTATCTGTATCTCGTGCTCCCCGATCTTTTTATAGAAACACATTCAGTGTAAACTTCGCCCTTGAAAATTACTAATCCTGCGCGGTTTTCAAAACAATAGTTTATGAAGCGGTGGTACATACATATCCAAAGTCTATAAATTAGCATAAGCTGCATACATCTATATATATTTTAATTACCGTATTTTTCCTGTGTTTGCCACAATATCACTTCATTAGGTTTTCTCCTATCGAAAGATCTTTAGTGCGTACACAGACTATGTTAGGACCTTTTATCTCCTTGTCCTGCAGACGAATGACGCGCATTAGAATGACGCGCAACTCTCATGTTGTACAATCCATCGACCACCTGTGAAGTATACTTTACTACCTTAGTGAACACTTGGTTTGTTGTTTTTATCAACATGCAACTATTTGTCAAAAGTGCAATTTATAAACGCCAGCAGTTAAGAATCATGAGATAACATGCAGGACGTAAAGAAAATTCACTGTATCGGAAAGATACAGGGAGAATCTTGAGTCTGGGCGTGTGTTAAGGCCGGCCTCCACTCGCACGTACGTACGCACAATTGCACGCACGTATGTGTTTACACTTTCGTGAAATTTGATTGGTTAAAAACTTGACGGCCGCACAGAAAGTAGAATACAGTTCTACTGTCATACGTACAAAAGGTTATCCGCGACGGTCAAGATTAGCGATTTTCGAGTCACAGAGCACTTGCACGTACGGCCAGCGCGGTCGATTTTGCGCATGCTCTGTGACTCGAAAATGATCGCTAATCTTGACCGTCGCGGCTAACTTTTTGTACGTATGACACTAGAACTGTATTCTACTTTCTGTGCGGCCGTCAAGTTTTTAACCAATCAAATTTCACGAAAGTATAAACACATACGTGCGTGCAATTGTGCGTACGTACGTGCAATTAAGTGGCGCCCGGCCTTTACTGTGACATTAGGCAATACGCTTAAAATAGATTGATCGTGTACCTACGGTAAGTATGAAGTTTCGGGGGCTTGTATACTCCTGCATTCAACATTCATTGAAATTGCTTTAATCAGTTGATTCAAAAGTAGAAACTGCGCTCTGAAAATTGCTAATCCTAAAATGACGATATGGATTATGGTAAGGATTAGGGTCAAGATTAGTGTTAAGATTAGGAATGGATTATTGGGATTAAGATGTTATTTAAATTAGGGTAAATATGGAAATTGACCCACTGCATCGTTTCATTATACTGAGATCATAACTTATCGCTGAAATAAGGGTGATAGACATAGTTTGTCTGTTATGGAGGCTACAAGACTGATGAATAGATTATCTTTTGTGTTATTTTTCATTACAATAACATCATTATTATGTAGCGACAGGCTATCATATAACTACCGATACCGACCAAGCACCTTTTTGCTGGTGGGTTTTGGAATTATCGGAATTTTATTTTTATACATGAAATGTTGCACGGTGAATTGTGAGGTTGGCTCTTTTTCGCGTACAAAGTAAATAGTCATATCAGTACAACCTGAAAATAGATTTCTAAGCCCCGTTGCCAGTCAAAATCCTTCATTAAAAGGCTGAAAAGGAGACGAAATTTCAATCCCTCTCCAAAAGTTAAGGTCTACTGTATACCGTTTCATAACCTCTATATTGCCTATTGTTGTTCATCAGGTGACTTTCCATATACAATGTTGCGAAATGTCTTTCAGTTCGAGATAAAATAGAATATTTTGATGCGACTTGTCTTAGGTCGTACGTTATTGTATTATGTTATTGTATTAGTTTTGCTACAGGCAGTTTTTGTCAAGTACAACAATGCCGACGGTATCTATAGACATATTATACCAGGCATTACCAGCTGAACAAATAAATGATTGCAAAGTTTCACTATTATGGTTATATATTGCATATGGTATTAGTTACACAGATTAACATGCCCAGAGATTATACTTTCAATTTGGAATTTATATTTTCATTACGTTAATTTTCGTCTCTACATTTCACAGCTTCATACTCATGATTGAAGGCAATTTTAACGACGTGCAAATAATCTGTGGAATTTTTCTTAAATGTGGATAATCTATATCTTTTCTGATGTTTTAATCCTGTGCAGTAATTTGTTTGCTTGTTCGCGCTGTTCGTGTTTCATTTCCATTGACTACTCAACATAATCGTGCTAGCATGAAGTTTAACAAAAAGTTACGAAAACGCTTCAGGCAGATAAGTAACATAAGTTGCGTAACCTTTATACTTATCTTAAAATATTGAAGTGTTAAATATTACAGTTTCACTTTATACCCATTTCTATTTTCCCGCGTCATTCTCTGGGAACAGTATATATTTATTGATATCAAATTAAGAAAATGATCTATGATGTTTTCAGACAAAGTGTTTTCAGAACGTCATCCGTAACAAGCACTCGCCTATTGGCCGTTAACTGGAAATGAGAATATGTGTCGTACCGTATAGAGATAAAACAAAACTGTTTGTTTCTCGTGGGTCTATATGCTTGTTATTTCCGCATGAGGCGTCACGGAAACTATACACTTTGTAATGGTATAATATGTTTGGGTAAAAATTACCACTCATGCAATGATTAAATACGTTCGCCTGATACACTCTTTCATGTGTCATAGGACCATTTTCGTAATAAATGCTTCAGTGTACAAAAGTGTAACTGAAACGTACAGTTCAGTTCCATTCAGAATAACTTTAAGGTCTAAAGTTCTTGGGCGATGTATAGGCAACGAGACATTAAACTAACCTTAAAATGTTCGAAGTTCAAGTGTTTAATATGTCTTACAGAAAATTGCTTTATGGACACTTGGAATTCATATTTACGTTGCGTTTCCGCGTGGTTTACACATTGATCACGATATAACATAATAATATAGTTACTCAGGTTTTACGTCAGTGTTTCTAATCGTTGCGTATGCAATCAAGAAATCTATGATCTTGAAAAAGGTACATTTACAATATAGTAATACCATACACAGTAAATGAAAAAGTAATACTGACTAATAATTTAAAGTTTATGAGTTCATCATATGAGTTCATCAGCAACCAGGTGTAATATTTGTTTCGCTCCTCTTGCATGCAATGAAATCCCCGAACAAATTACACTTACGACCATTTCAACATTCCAGTCTATATAAATGTCTTCATCAGCGGTGAAAACTGAAGGTCTAAACGTTTAGGTCGTGAATATAGGGGCATTCACTTAAACGATAGAAAACCTCTAATTATATCAAACAATGCAATCCTATAACAAATTACATTCACGACCCAAGTGTCATCATCAGGGGAAATTTAGAGTTGAGTCGTGATTGTCGAAAACGTCTAATAATATCAACATGCAACCATTTTTGGTCTTAGTTTTTACCACGAGTTTTAGTTTTACTTACTTATAATATATAAATATAAATATAGTTATAATCGGTGCTCTGTTGAAGGTAAATGAACGCGATTCCTGAATAAATTTCAGCCCGTTCTAACACTCCATTTGGTATTTTGCATGCAGGTTGATGAAGACAGTGGTCAGTAGGCTGGAATGAATGTTTACTTAAACCAGAGTAGCATAAACGTCTATACGTAACATTGTTTTCACCATTAGTTTAAGTTTTACAATATATTTCCACTAACCTTAAAGTTTTTCGCTCTCCTGGTGACGATCCTTACTGTTTGGCTGCCAAGATGAAATGACGTGGTATCGAACTTGTAAGACTCATTTGAGGCTCAATTACTTCGGACACCTTACCCGGGTCAGCTTTCATTTTCGGGATCGCCACATCTTATCGTCACCAGGTGTTGACAGCAATCAAATCTTCAGACACGAAATGTAGCAATTACAGTATTACACCTCAACCATGTGCCAGCCAGAGAAACAACACGAGACTGGGTTCCCTACTCTTAATAAGTTGAAAACTCTAAAAACTCTGAAACTTGCACAATTCTGAGCAATTCTCCTAAACATTCAGTCGTTGGACCTAAATAGGTGGTAAAGAAAAGTAAATTCAATAACATTTACATCTATTTTTACCAATGAGCGAATTTCCAGATCTGTTTATTAATTTGGATTAGGAAATGCTCTATATTTTCCAATGTTGTAAAATGTAAAAATATCTGTGAACGAGATAACCAGATCTTTAAGATTTCCTATTTTTCTTTTAATCAAGTTTAATGTTTCGGATGTTTTGAAGTGAAACGGTTACCATAACTAACGGCAAAGTCAAAACAATGTATTCCTACAAAACAAATTTCAAAACATACATTTAGGACGCCATCTGTTAGTAATTATTATACCGAATAGATCTTTCAGGGGATCTTTTAGTCAAAACAGTTTCTTCAGGTGGAAATTTTGAGAAATATATAGGGTGCATACATGGATACTCGAAATACTATACCTGATAATACAGTTAGATACAGATAAACGTTGGTTTCTAAATGTAGATAAACCATTTAGGCTAGGCAATGCATGTACCGTTCTAAACAGCAACACACCGCGTCGAACTCAGGGTGGTCCTATACTGCTAGTATATCAACAATGCATAGTACATACATGCAGTCAACACAGCAGAAATTATTTGAAAATGGTCGACACATTTTATACACATGCATATTTACTGAATATTGTCACCATAGGATGCACCTTAATACTTTAAACTTAACTCTATCTTTTCTCTCCCCGCTGTTCGTATAAATTCATAACTGCATGGTGCAAAATTAACATTGGTAAATCTAATATCGGATAGCATATTCTTCCCTTAGGCTTAGATAACATGAAATGGTGTCAAAATACTTCCAATTAACCATTTCAACATAAAATTGAATCGCCAGAAAGGGGAGGTATTGAGACGGTTGCTGATATGAACAAACCAATATCATTGTACTAAAAGTGGGAGGCTAGTGCAGTGCAAATAGTGATCTACAAAAAATGTCCTAGTTTGTCTCTGAACTATAATTGAAAATAATTAAGAACTCTTTAATTTTTCGAGCGAAGTTCGAAATGAGGAGGTGAGTGAATGGTTCGTAATCGACTCAGTTGACTTTTGCTCCTGGGTGCTAGACATGAATAAAGTGACCACACATTCATAATTTTTTTGGCAAATTTATCTAGAATCATTATGTTTAGCAATGATTGAAGGGGATGGTGTGATTTCGTGCCGGAATTGGAAGGAAGGCGGAGAATTACAGTAAGTGTCGACATTAAACTTGTTCTAAACTTGTTCATTGAGCAAGGTGCTGACGTGTCGTGAGATCGTTGGTGTTGCAAGAACGTTTCCCTTTTCAGATCATATGTTCAGACCAAGTCTACGCCACAGGCCGCAAAGGGAAATGATGTGAGGTCTGCGGAGGAGGCTATCTAATATCTTAAGTCGTATATTTCTACAATTCTACATGGACCTCCGGTCATTCACAGAGGTTTCTAGTTCTTCAAATCTCGGGATGATTACAGGGAGTCGGGCTTTTCTCCTCCGCAAAGGATTTCTGGTATTCTATAATGGTCCGCGACGTTAATTAATTGCGATTTATTATTTATTTAAAAAATTCCTGGTTTCTGATTGGCTAACAGCCAACTGTGAAATCGTCATATCAACTCAACAACCTCGTGTCCAGGCTCTTTACGCGGCGACAGCTTGCCAAATATGGTCAAGCGAGTCAATATGATAATTAACCTCGTTCAATAATTGCGATATATTGAGATCACTGCCTTACGGAAATATTAGAAAGCGCACGGGCTATTACGCAAAGGCTCTACGTACTCTCTAGCGCAAATATTATAGAATACCAGACAAGGCCTCTACGGAGGAGGCGTCGGGCATTCGCTGGAGGAAACGTTTTCCGCAAAATAGATATTAATTATTAAGCTAACATTTGAATTCGCCTACTTACCGTGCAATTAGTCTAAACTCGATTCTAATGCGATAATTGTGCGCTTTTTTATATCTTGGTAAAGCAAAAAATCAACATGGTTACTTTCAGTGGAAGCTGCACGCACACAAATAAGGCCATACATACATGAACTGCTTAAAAACACGTCAGTATAAAGGTCGACACACACCGACGTAATTTTTCAGTTTTTAAGATAGATTGGCTCGTGTTACAATCTTTTTGGAAATCTTTAATAAAGTGCTACAACATTTTTACTTATTCGGTCTACATAATTTTTTGAACAGTTTTATCTGCTTTCAAAACTGACTGAAAATCGCATCACATTGTCGAATCGGGTGTAGTACGAGCGGATTTTAACAGTAGGCTACTGTACAGAATTGCGCAAGTGGCTAATATCAAGAAAAAAGAGATTTGGTGAATATATCAAATTCGGCACGGCTAACAATCTTTTCGAAACATTATCAAAACACATAACGGACAAGTGATAAAAAGAAATCATGTATCAGTCATGTGAAAATCTAGCACAACTGTGTTGTCAAAATATAGAGCTAGTAAGTTTATACAATGATATTCGGACTGATTTCTGGTTTAGTTCAAATGTTATTTCAAAAGATAATGATCAATGGCGAGGTCGCGTCATTCGTACGTGCATCAGCATACGAGACACATTCTTGTTGATTTGTATAATTTAATGCGTTTGTTGTACATATTGTCATATATAAAACGTGAAATCTGCGCAGAAATATGCTATTCTAATCAAAGCAAGGATGATTTCTAAACGTCAGATAGAACTCCGAGTACGAGGTTGATATAAAACTTAGTGACTTAATAGAGGCCCTCACCCTTTAGAACTCGCTGAGACATTTTTCCGTATGGTCACAGAATAGGAAATGACCAGAAGAGCCACTCAGCAGTGCAACGTGATCCCCTCTTTTTATGAAGTTTTCTGGCCAGAATAATGGCGGACCAGCCAGTTCAGCGTGTTTATTGGCCAGAAAATGCAATTGACTGACTAGAATAATGGTAATGAACATGCGTATTAATGCGACATGCGCAGCGTCAAAGTTTCCGCCTCAAGTGGCCCTTCTAGTAATTTCCTATTCTATGGTATGGTGTTCGGCCAGTTATATTAAGGCAATAAGTATAGTCACTTTATACAATACTGTATACAATATTTTAAGGATGAATGATTGAAAATGAAGATTTGCCGAAATGCGCAGGCAGCACTTAATATGTAAATTCAGCGAAATACATTAAACGAACCGATCTATCTGAAAATCAGGATGGTTGCACGATGTGTGATATCATGAGGTGTGACGAAACATGACGCACGCAAGTTATGCAAACCCCGCTTAGTTCTAACATGGATGTGGATACACAATTTCCACAACAATGCCATTAAATATATATTGCCAGCATCCCGTGCAACCTTTTTAAACATTAATATATACTCTCAGCTTTTCACGATATCGGTTTTCTAGCACATTCAAAGAACTTAAGGGTGGTTCCGTCCGTTACCACGTCACATTACATGTCAGAATGTTACGTCCGTTACATGTCAGAAGCTCCTGTTTATAACAAAGGCAGTTACAGATGATCATAATAGGAACTCTATAAACAATTGACTTCCGCAAATTCCTTACTCTTTCGCAAATACTTCCTTGCAAATTCCTTCGTCATAAAGACGATTCTAAAGACGAGGGACTTTGAGAAAGTCTATGGGAACTCATGCTCCAACACGAATGTTAGGATTGTTTTCATTTTTCTCAATATCTTGTGCAAACATCCATCGAATAAACCTGTTATTTATAATTTATAACGCGTATATATACCCCCGTTGCCATTCAGTTCACCGACATATATAACTGCTGGTTATTCTATGTTTTTGTTATGATAACAACAGTATCTAGGCATGCGAGTTATCCGAAAATATGAACTGGGAGTCGTTGGATAACTTTGCTATTCTAGTATCAAGAGCGGAACTACAATTATATAAATTTTATATAAGTTTTTTTGGGTTTTTTGAATATCCAATTTTTCAGACTTTTCTGAATATATATACATGTGTTGATATATTTATATCAAGTTCAAAAATATATTGTTTGGTTTCAGTATAAGCGTTACGGGGCAGCAGATGGTGGTCAACTTCAGAAATGTTGATACTATATATATATTTATATATATTTATATATAATTATATAGTATTGACATGCAGAAGCAAATTAAACTACATCTTTCAATTCCATTTACGTGCTACGGAATATATATATATATATATATAAATGTGTTTTGGTTCATGAATTATTAGGGAGTGCTCGATACCATAAAAATTTCCATTATTTTCTTATTCTGATAACTGCCTCTTGACCAGGTATGCATGAGCTGCACGGTAATGCTTAGTGAAACCCATCTATATACAGCATAGTGAGTACCTGAAAATGTTCGCCTCAATGATTACGTATAGGTCCTACATGTATTAATTTATGAGACAACACATTCATAAGGATCACTCGTTTCCTCATTATTTTGATCAGCCACTTCATTTATTTCATTAAAACTCACTCCTTCGTCGATATTTTCCTGCTGTTCAGCATTTCGAGTTGTCATTTGATTCTCCGCTAAACGTGTTGCAACAGTACTGATGGCTTCTGATAAGGCTTGCCATTGAGATTTAAACACACCAAAGAAAGCACTGTATCCCTGACTGCAATCAAAATATGATATGCATTAGATTTGAATATCTAACGACATCCCTAAATACATTTCTGCCTCCACGGACATTGCATTGTTCGCTGATGATACTAAATGTTTTTGGACAATTCAATCTCCTATTGACATAGAGATTCTCCAAAAGGATATATCTGGTCTTGAATCTTGGTCTTGTGATCACAGTTTAAAATTTAATCAACCGAAGTGCAAGGTATTGTCTATAACTAGGAAAAAGTCCCCGATTGCAATGACTGCATATAAACTGAACGACCATGTTATCAACCAATCTACAACTTATACGAAGCCAGTTTGGTTACGCCTCCCAAGTATGGTGTCCTCAAACTATCAAATGTATTTGCAATATTGAAAAGGTTCAGAGGAGGGCCACAAAGTATATCTTAAACCTCGGTTACATGTCTGACATCTCTTATTCCACCAGGTTAAATAAGCTCGACCTATTACCTATTACTTACTGGTACGAGTATCTGGATCTAGTTATGCTATTTAAAGTAATTCATGGTATGAGTGTCAGTATCTCATGGCGTACGCCTTGCTGCCGTTTCTTCAAGAGCAAGAACGGTAGTTCCTTTAGACATAAACTAACACAATAGTATCGCGAAGCATTAGTTAAAGTATATGATGCTGAAGACTCGAGGAAGTCAGTCTGTATAAAATGTAAACGCGCCAGATCTCTTGTAAATAATATTAACTGCTGTTTTTAAATGTTTGTATGTATGATCACTTACTATTTTAACTTATAAACTTCTTAGATTAACGGGATCGCAGTAATTGGGGTAAAACCTGTTGCGCAACAACAGGTTCGCAACAGGTTTTACCCCTATTACTGCGATCCCGCTAATCTAAAAAGTTTACAAGTTAAATTAGTAAGTGATTATATATACAAACATTTAAAAACAGCAGTTAATATTATTTACAAGAGATCTGGCGCGTTTACATTTTATATAGTAACGCCTCGTCAGTGCAGCTTGGTACACATCTATACACACGAGATATCAACCGTATTTACAGTATACACACGAGCTTACTCTCACCAAGCGCATGTGGTACAACACGGTGACATCAACGCATCTAGACATGCGCAAAGTGTCATGGAGCCAGAGTGCTCAAACGACCACAAGGGAAGTGAAGTGAGCTTTGCATTATTGCTAATAGACATATGTGCTGAAGCTTATAATAGATCATAAATCATGCATTTGATTAGAATATACAGTATAGCAAAGAAAGTACTGTATCCCATGCAATGAAAATATGGTGTACACATGGTTAAACGTCGAGATGTACACTATGCTGGGCTCTAATTTTCGTTGTAAGATCACATCTGTTGACTTAATATGGGTTCCAAAAGTATACCAGTGCTGCTCCCATCGGGATATAATCGTAATCGATTAATCGCTGTCAACAATCGATTAATCGTATATATTGAATAAATTAAATCATGATAAGTCCAAAACGTGACAGGAGCAGCTCTACTAGTTGTCATCCAAACTCGACACGAAGCGGGGGGGGGGGGGGGGGGCGTTTACCTCATATTAAGATGAATTGAGCTGAACCACTTACCATTCGTGCTGTGCCCAGTTTTCCAAAGTTTTAATACCATCTCGCAGTCGAATGAAGTTCTCTAAAGCAAGCTCATCCATACCCAACAGTAAGATATCTTCAATAACTTGATTTACTAATGGTGCGTCTCGTAAGGCCAATGACAGTAATAGAGACCAGTCAAAACAATATGATTCCGACATCGCTTGCAACAAAAACCTGCGTAAACAAATAATGTACTATATACCAAGATTTATACTACGAGAACTACCCTCTAACCTTGGTTAGTTTACAATATTCAACGCGCCTAACCAGGGTTCGATCTGGGTTAGTTTGAACCTTATCCTGCATGAAACAGGATTAGAAAAAAGCCGCGTGTCGAACCTGGGTTGGGCGCATATCCATGAATTCTACTTTTTCTTCCTGGTAGAGGCCATGAATTAACGCACATGCTTATGCACTGTAGCATCCCATAACCCTCTTCCGCTGGCAACTCTCCTATTTTGACTCGCACCAATTATCCCTTACAATCCCCTGTTACCACCACCTTGATCTGTAAAATATTGCTGATCCAATATTTTTTGTGCAATAATAATTAAATCCCCTCACTTTCATCCATCAGGGCAATTTTGACTGGAAAAGAGTCTGTAAAAGGGTAATTTGCTGTTCGCGTATGTATGGACAGCAGTGATTGCTAATTATTTTCAGCCAAGTGTGTCTACATATCATAAATGGTATTCTAAGGTGAGCAAGTCGTTGTGAAAATCAAACGTAACTAACCTTATTTCTTTATCTGCTTGCCTAGATCCAGGAACTTGACCAACAAAATCATCTAAATCTTTAATGTTGGTATCATAACTCCAAGTACTGTCTTCTAATCCTTCTGGGTCATCGTCCAGCGAAAATGAAACTGAACTCGCTTCAGACTGTTCAACTTGTATTCCCTTCAACTCAACCTCTGAAAGAGCTGGAAATATAACAAAAACCTATCTTGAACACTGTTAAACGTTAGACGTGATTCCAGTCTAAGTAGCGAAAACAATATGCTTGAGCGTTTGTAGGATCAACACATGATCGTGGTACCAGACAGAAAGTCAAGCTGGATGTCCCGTTTTATAGGACTGCTGTGGGGCAGCGTTCCTTTTATATAGGGCGACTAAATTGTGGAACAGTTTAATTGATTATATCAAGGACATATCTAGTATCCAAATTTTTAAGACAGTAAGAAATTTGTTGCATGAAGAGTGGACAAATTAACAAAGTTCTTAACTAATTTTTATACTTGTAAATATATCAATATAATTTAAATTTTAGAACATATATTTTTTATCTCTTTTATCCATGTATAATTATTTCTGAAAAGCCATTTTTGGAGAAATAAATATTTAATAATAATCATTTGTAATATCACTATATTTTTTCAGGTAGCTTGATCCCTCAAGCATATAATATCAAACCTATTTACGCTACTCTGACTTTGTATAATTCCGAACAAATTGAATTTGTTCGGAATTAGCCAAATTGCATTCACAACACAACGTTTCCACACTCCAGGTATAACTATATCCTCCAGAGTATCTCCACCTTGTTGGTCTGGGAAAATTGGGCCAAAAAGTTAACTTTGACGACAGCAACAAAAGGTTTGGAATATATTGGGAACCAAATTTGCATCCCTCAACACTAGAATTTCACACAAAGTGTCTTCCACTGATTCCTTCTATTTCATGAGATACACTTTATCCACTATGTGTTTGAATATATATATATCTCGTTTATACCTGTTTGTATGTCGTCAGTATTTGGAAAATTGTTCGTTGCAGTATTGTCATGATTTTCCCAACTCAGTCGGTTACCAGAGGCAGAGAGAAAAGTCGCTCGAAGTGTTGAGGATGAAGGATCTGAAATATAATATAATACAGTATATATAGCAAAGCTACAAAACGTACAACTTCTGAACTACAGCAAGACATACATGCCTAACACACGTGAGTTTTTACGCTTAAACCCATGCAGCTTTAACTACAAATACTGATATATTGACAGTATAATTATATAACTTTAAATTATAAATATTATACTGCAAATGGGAAACACAAGGTGTTGAGAGGAAAATGGAACATTCTTACCACAGGATTGTGATTGGATATGGCACAATTGTTACGCTAAATGTTACGCAAAAGGCGCTTAGAAAATACAGTAAACTGTGTACAGTAAACTTTGTGTAGGAATAGTTTACCACCTACCCGAGTTTATTGTATTCAACGTTGTCCGTGAAGGGAATGGCCAATCAAACTGACGATGAATACTAAGAAATGCCTCAATGAAATCGTTAATTATCGCTGCTCGATCTCTATATTAAACAAAAGAAGACATGAAACATTATCAATACACACTGCGTGTAATATTGATGGTTCCTCTCAAGCATGCAGTAAGCATTACAGTCATGAAATGGTGGTTAGCTTTAGAAATGTTGACATTTTAAGGAGTAGGAAAATTTAGCAACAGCTCTCAACTCTATATATTCACTGACTACCGAATATAAGACTATACTACATATAATGAAAATAGTTAACATTTTCTCACTCAGATAACTGCTGTTCACCGTCATCTGTTGCACGAGTGTTTAGTGAAACCCACATTCCCCAAGCCAAGAGCAGGTTTCCAAACAGAAGGGGGCAAAGGCAGTATATTAGATCTTCAATAACTTATTCCTTGAACCCATGAAAAATTCTTGAAACTCACTTGAGTAGAAACAAAATTATTTCTCTCTGAGCCATGCGTAAAAAGTTTATTACCTTTTATTACCTTAGTGCGAATATGGTAACTACAGTACAATGTACATGGGATAACAAGACCATATATACTGTACCTTTCCTTTCGAAGCCATTCTCGAAGATTAAAATCAAGATAAGCAGAAAATCGACCAAGATCTTTAAGTCTGTTGCTTGCCAACAATTTTCTGGCATGACGGTTCAGAATAGTATCCAAGAAAAAACCTTCTGGGGCATCTTCCCTTGAGTACCTAATGAAGCATCAAATACATTAATTAATACCATAAAATTTTATTCAACTTCTAAATTACATATATACATATATACAGAAATACTTATTCTATAAATAGCTATAATCTGAGACCCTATTATGCATGGGTATCGGGATACTGAAGGATATCCAGACCCTTCTATTAGGGCCTCTGTAATCTGCGGTGATTTATGTCTGAGCTACATGGAAAAGATTGAAAACACTTTGATGCTTCGAGCGAATGCCCTTTGTTTGTTAACCTCCTGACGAAGGACCTTCGCTTGAAACGTCGAAGTGTTTTTAGTCTTCTGCAGGCTGTTCAGACACACACCGTGCATGGCAGTGACACCGTGCATGGCAGTGACACCGTGCATGGCAGTGACACCGTGCATGGCAGTGACACCCGTGCATGGCAGTGACACCCGTGCATGGCAGTGACACCCGTGCATGGCAGTCTTCTGCAGGCTGTTCAGACACACACCGTGCATGGCAGTGACACCGTGCATGGCAGTGACACCGTGCATGGCAGTGACACCGTGCATGGCAGTGACACCGTGCATGGCAGTGACACCCGTGCATGGCAGTGACACCTGTGCATGGCAGTGACACCGTGCATGGCAGTGACACCGTGCATGGCAGTGACACCGTGCATGGCAGTGACACCCGTGCATGGCAGTGACACCTGTGCATGGCAGTGACACCGTGCATGGCAGTGACACCGTGCATGGCAGTGACACCGTGCATGGCAGTGACACCGTGCATGGCAGTGACACCCGTGCATGGCAGTGACACCATGCATGGCAGTGACACCGCGCATGGCAGTCTTCTGCAGGCTGTTCAGACACACACCGTGCATGGCAGTGACACCGTGCATGACAGTGACACCGTGCATGGCAGTGACACCGTGCATGGCAGTGACAACCGTGCATGGCAGTGACACCGTGCATGGCAGTGACACCGTGCATGGCAGTGACACCCGTGCATGGCAGTGACACCCGTGCATGGCAGTGACACCGTGCATGGCAGTGACACCGTGCATGGCAGTGACACCGTGCATGGCAGTGACACCCGTGCATGGCAGTGACACCGTGCATGGCAGTGACACCCGTGCATGGCAGTGACACCGTGCATGGCAGTGACACCGTGCATGGCAGTGACACCGTGCATGGCAGTCTTCTGCAGGCTGTTCAGACACACACCGTGCATGGCAGTGACACCGTGCATGGCAGTGACACCGTGCATGGCAGTCTTCTGCAGGCTGTTCAGACACACACCGTGCATGGCAGTGACACCGTGCATGGCAGTGACACCGTGCATGGCAGTCTTCTGCAGGCTGTTCAGACACACACCGTGCATGGCAGTGACACCGTGCATGGCAGTGACACCGTGCATGGCAGTGACACCGTGCATGGCAGTGACACCGTGCATGGCAGTGACACCGTGCATGGCAGTGACACCGTGCATGGCAGTGACACCGTGCATGGCAGTGACACCGTGCATGGCAGTGACACCGTGCATGGCAGTGACACCGTACATGGCAGTGACACCGTGCATGGCAGTCTTCTGCAGGCTGTTCAGACACACACCGTGCATGGCAGTGACACCGTGCATGGCAGTGACACCGTGCATGGCAGTGACACCGTGCATGGCAGTGACACCCGTGCATGGCAGTGACACCGTGCATGGCAGTGACACCGTGCATGGCAGTGACACCGTGCATGGCAGTGACACCCGTGCATGGCAGTGACACCCGTGCATGGCAGTGACACCCGTGCATGGCAGTGACACCGTGCATGGCAGTGACACCGTGCATGGCAGTGACACCGTGCATGGCAGTGACACCGTGCATGGCAGTGACACCGTGCATGGCAGTGACACCGTGCATGGCAGTGACACCGTGCATGGCAGTGACACCGTGCATGGCAGTGACACCGTGCATGGCAGTGACACCCGTGCATGGCAGTCTTCTGCAGGCTGTTCAGACACACACCGTGCATGGCAGTATCATTAAGAATATTTTCCCACTTTTGAACAAATAACTGTCGTATACTCGGGCTCATAAACCCGTCCAGGATATGACAATTATAAACCTGTAATTTACTTGCTTGGAAAATCCATTTGGGAAACTTTTCCAACATTATGTGGGAGAAAGAGAGGATATTTTATGCAAGATGTAGAAATTATAGAACTCTCACAGAGACATTTTAACATTTATTAACCAGTTTTGTGTACGATCATTGTAGACTAATAGTAATGAAACATACTGTACATACCTGAACACAATATGTTGGGATCCCTCAGGACCTTCGATATGTTCTTGGGACTCCGATTTTCTTCCTGATACAGAGCTCTTTGCCATCAAGGATCTTTCCTCAGACATATGGCGGCCTCGAACTGGTGATTTCTCATAAGGTCTCATGGTTTGAAGTTTATCTGAGGAACTGATGCGGGTTAATGGCGCCCTGGGACTTATTCTACTTCCAGACTGGGAATGTGATTGTATCCCCTGGGGGAGGGGGGTGAGGTCATCTACTTCATCGTCCACAAGAGAAGGCAGAGCAGTCGACATGACGGGGGTCTTGATACACGGGCTTTGTGGAGGAGAGTCAAAATCACTCACTTTTATAGAGCCGAGAAAACGAACGAGATCTCTTGCGATCTAGAAACAAATATTTTATGTACATTAATACTTATTGAGGATTGATCTCGCGCGAGGTATTATACACAACTCTATTTTTTATACTGGATAGCTCTATATCTGTTCTACCAAGTAAACAGTTCCCCAGTAAGCGACATCCTTAACTGGTTAAGTGTGATTAAACAAGTGTTTGGTAGAGTCAAACTGGAAACACTTCTCTCACATTCCACTGAGGTAAATTCTTAAATGAACAGTCAACTGTCCAATACAGGAATTAAACCCCGACAGCAGAGGTAAAAGGAACCTACACTAAACATGGCGCCACCGACACTGAGTTCAAAATTCATTCATCAAAGACAAAACTTAAATTTTTTTGTATGCTAAATACTACTTGATTGGAGTCGAGAACTTATTTCAAGCCCTCCTTTACCTCATATTTATCATTGCGTAAAGTAGCCTCAAGTAGAATTGTTGCCAGCTAAAGAATACAGAAAAAATACGATCATATAATCAATACTCGAATAAGTAGATCACAACATTGGTACATGAGAGCTCTATCAGCCTTGTAACTGATACAGCTTGATTACACATTGCTGTACGTATTGCTGTACCTATTACTGGATAAACATTTTATAATTGTCTCGCCCCGAGTCTCGTGCAGATGAAAACAAAGTTTATACCGTCATTTGCATCTAAGTATAAACAGCCGCAGATAAAACATTGTCCATTCTCACATGAAACGTCCATGTCTGTACGAGTATTTGAAGGTTTCAATGAGCTCAGCCAATCAGTGTGAGGCTAGTCAAACGTAATTGACTGATCAGATTAAAACTCTTCTCAACATGAACTTTATCTGCAACTTCTCATCCTGATGCAAACGAGGGTATACCGTTAATTGTTCATTACGACGCTCGGCCAATTCTATCTGCGGCTATACCTGTTTGCTGACTTCAGGCGTTTCCAGATTTTGTAAAATGATTAAGTATGAAGCTGCAGTCTCAAGATATCCATCGTCCAGGCATTTCTACAAGAAAACATACATGGAAAGAAGATATACATGTACATGGCGGATATTGGACTGGAAATCAGAGAACCGGTTTACTTTTGCATGTTCTAAATCCTCAATGAGAGATTATAGAGTGAAAAGGGATAATGACGGAGAAGAATTTGGGAAAATCGGGATAGCGGCAAGGAGGAGGGAAAAAAGCGAAGTTGGTTTTATATTTCACCACCCACCCAGAACCTATTCCTTCTTGGGGGCACGACTCAATAGATTCAAGTAAGTGAAAAGAACAAAAATATTTTGAAAGTTCAGTTTGACATTTGGTGAAATGATGTTTCCTTTTAAATAATAACAAGAACTTGAGACATTCTCACCTGAAACAGATTTCGTGGATTACCCACGGCAGCAAAAAGATAACTCCATAACGCTACTTCAGTTTTCCGGGCACAATGTACCACGGTCTGTAAGTATTCGGGAAATTCCTGAATAAATGCCACAATTCTTGGTAGCATCGCATCTGAAAGAATTATAGAGTTTTTAAGAATATTAACATTTTTAACTTAATGATTTTTCTAGTCTTAATCCCTCGTATCTGAATATGGAAAGTAAAATCCTTTACGCGAGCAGACAATTTCACGGAAAAAAGCTCCATCTTATAGCAGTTTGCAAACTCACGACACGACCAAGACACAACATTCACGGTGATATTACCTTGTTAAATAGTGGAAATATCACCACGAATGGTTGATATTTCCACAACGCTTGTTTTCTAACAACGCTTACGTTGAGTTTAGTAGTTTACAAGATATTATTCGGAGTATGTTTTATCTTATTTTTCAGGTAGAAATTTACAAAGCAGCATTTATATACTTCATACCACTAGAAAATATTTCACGTGCGTGCATTGTGCCTGATTTTCTGCAGCCTGTTTATCTTATTATTGTCTATACATTACCTGGTAAAGGCTCTGATGCTGTGGCTTCCTCTTCAAGTATTTCATGCAGCATAAGTTCCAGCACATGAGGAAAATACAGAAGTTCACGACAACTCCGAGCAATTCGTAGTGCATGAATACCAAGACTAAACGAAAGTGTTGAAGGTTCGTCAAGGATCGCAGTTCAAACAGGTACACACAGGTACACAGTACAGGGTGAAACCGACACCAGTGAATATTTTGAGGTAAGCCAACCCATCCTATATATTTGTTCTATCTTTATGGTATTTAAGTACTATATACAGAATGAGCGGCCGCGTAATGTGTAAGGACCATGTTACCGATGAGGCAATTTTTGCTGTGAGCTCCGCGAGGGGTGCTCCGCGAGGGGTGCTCCTCTCACTGCCTCCCTGAGATTAGGTCTACAGGGAAAATGTACCAAGTTCTTTAGAGTATAGAACTATTTAAATAAAATTAAATAGGATTAATTACAGAACCCACTTTCTTCGAAGTAGTTGACGGAGAAGATGGTGAAGATACACTTGTGCCTACAACAAAAATAGAAAATATAGTAATACATAAGTGATTTGATAGAACCTCGTTATCCTACGCCACACCGCAAATTTTGGTAAATATCGACAGTGTAAAACCAGTCTTGAAGAATTGGGAAGTAATAAATACAGTATAGGGCAGTTCATGGTAACGTTATAGAACAAAACGCGTTCAACCTCGAGTTCGACTTTAACAATTTTTCAAACAAATACAGTGTAAACTATGTAATACAAACCGATCGACACAACCGTACAACTTTTTAGAAGCGTAGATTGTGTAGTATACCAGTCTATAATTGACCGCGCCTTGTTCGGCTGAGAGTTTATATCGATGAGTTAAGACAAGAAGCGTTGTCAAATATTAAACACAGAATTTGGTTTAAAGGGGGAGGGAGAATTATATATTCCGCCCGCACAGCAGATTCACCCGCAGAAGCACTGTGAACTCACGGCAGCCGCAGGACGGATGTCGACGCTAAATACTCGCGGGCGAGACGTAGTATCTGATAAGTCTTGGCAGTACTGTATATTATAACATTTCACAAGGTACAGCACAATGTCATCTATGAAATTTGGGAATGCCTAAAAATCGCCTACCACATATTTGCTAGCAATATTTACATGCAGCTGAATTTAAGAAGACATGAGTACGAAAGCTTACCGGTCTTTCCAATGCATACAATGGAAATGGTTCTTCAGGAGAAATTGGAAGATCATTTTGATTAGATGAAAGATTAAAATGTACGGGTTCAGACGCTGCACCAACAACAAGGGCTTCTTCGGATAAAACAACTGAAGAAAGGAAGAAGTAAACAATATTTATACACGTAGGAGACCAGAGCATAAGTACAGTAGTATTCTACATCAAGCTTCATTACATAAGTAGTCAACATAACGTCATAATACTATACATGCAAACTTAAAGAAACAAAGACAGCATACCAAGTGGGCAAAGCGACATCTGGATTGGAAGCATTATTCTTTTAGACAAAAAATTCGGGGGCTTTTCATCATCTCCCGGAAACAATGGAAGCCAAACCTAAATGAAAAAAGTATTCAATTATTACGTTCTACAACAATTTAGTTTTATGGCAACGACATAAAATCAAATACAATAATAATAGCATATATTCAAGTCGCAAACTAATACTAGATAGGTATAACTAGCTGTGCACTTCACTGTACAACTCGATTGAAAGAAGTTAGACCTAACAAATAGACGGAAATACAGTACATTATACACATAGCATACACGCAATAATAGCATGGTTTCGAGCAACAAAATACACTATTGCCCTTACTTTCATTCCAGAAACACCACAGTTTAACCATAACGCTTCAACCAAATGTTGTTTGTCTGTTGAGGACATTTTTAGCGATGACCATATTCCTTCAACACATGAAGCAAGAACCACTGGCGCTGAAAACTGCATCTGTAGACAACAAAAAAGACAAATCAGCAAATACGAACCATCGTGAAATCTTACTCACACCATGGTGGAAGCTTCGCGAAATATTGGGGCTGTGAAGTTAGTTTGCCACTATATGCCGACTCTTTGGTTGCTGCAAATGCAGTCCTTACCCTTGTTAATTAAACCAGCTTACAGTAGTTACTGTGCTTCGTTTATATAACAGCTATCTTTCACAGACTTTACAGAAGCAATTTAACATAAAGGAAAATAGACCATTTATAAGTTTCTCCGAAAATGGTCTCACCTTCTTTCGTTTTTCCTTTTCATGAAGTCTTTGGAGCATCAACAATTTCCCACCAATATTTATCAACAATGATTCAACCCTGCTTATATCAGAGCTAACACAGCCTGCAAGGAAACGAATAAAAATAACATGTAGAGCGCTCTGCTCCACGGAATCGCATGACCGCAGGTTCGCTCAGGAGTTTGGGTTTTCCCTCAAATTAACGGGAAATGTTTTGACATCTTCCTCAATAGCAGTAATCCTTCCTAACGGGTGGTACCGCATGCTTTTTTGCAACTCTGAGGTCATCAACATGTATATATTTTGGCTCAAGCAAGAGCTCGAGCAAGATGCCAAAAATTTACAATGACTGTATCATGAAATAATTATTAAAAGTAAATATTTACTGTATTCAGCCACATTTGACTTTCATTACATTACTGTACCTTGTTCAAAACAAGCCATGCTTAAGGTAATTTCAATGACAGACAGTGGATGAGGTACGTGAGGAACTAATGAGACATCTTGAATGCGAGATATTTGAAGACGATCTAAACATGAAAGATACATAGACCAATTAAACATAAGTAAGATGTACTCAAGGACATGTTATGAGGCAAAGCCACTTTTGCACAGGTCAATGACGAGAGAACGGAAGTATATGTTGCTTGTTGTCCTCGACAGTGTAGGAATAGAAAGATGAGGTGTCTAAATGGAGTCGAAAGACTTGCTGAGTATGAATTGCTGAATGTCCTAACCGAAAAACGAATCCAAATGGGTATCTTAAACCAGAGACCTGATTGAGTTAATCTGATTCTCAGTTCGGGGAATCCTTCACCCCATTTGGGCACAACAAGTTACTATTCCTACACTGCAGAGAACAAGCAATAATATAATTTTGGGGCCGTACATCGTCCCACAATATCGCATCCAGTCACTCTTCAAGTAACTAGAATGTTCCATTGCCTTTTCATTGCTTTGAAAATCCCACTGTTCTCTACACCATCCAGTCACTCATTGTTGTGACGTTTATGCAAAGGGTCTATCATATCTGTAAAGCACGTCATATATGTGGATTAGAATGTGTCAATCGGGCATCCCAATAGCGAAGTAAATACTTTCAGATTTTTACGAGGAGTAGATCTCAGTATAGGTTATTTCCATATATGGTCTGCACAGTATATAACAACAAACAATAACAGAAAGACAAACCTGATTCGCCCTCAGCTTTATCCAAAGAATAAAACGTGACTTTACAATCAGAACAGTAAACTAACAAGATATTATCCAAGATGTTGATCAGAAATGGTGAACAAGTTAGGCTTATTTCGCTCGCAAAAGCATTGTCCAAATTGGATATACGTGGATAGAAGCGTATCTGAAAAATAAACATGATGTTTCAAGGGAAAATTTGTTTTACAGTACAAAATACCGGTAGAAACATGATATGCTGTACACACAAGCCTTACTCACTTCGCTGCAGTGGCAGGCACTAGTGAGGGAGAAGCAACAGCACGTACTCTCCCCCAATATTTTCTAAAATATTCTTAAATTCTCTGAAATATAGCTTATTAATTGAGTAACTAAGTTGTAATTAGGTTTTTGAATCGTGAAAACCTGATATGATCCTTTTAAGTAAGCAAATTAGCATTAAATTTGAGCCAAAAAAGTTTTGAGGCCTGAAAAAAGCTTGGTTTTATATACCAATATATTTTATTATCAGAGGCACTACGAATATCACTTCACTTTCAATGAAATAGAACGTAAATCATAAATATCTCACCTCATCATTATTGGAATGCATGTTGTAACAAGCTATCACCAAGAATTCGTTCCACCAAAGTAGTCCACCACGACAATAAATACTTTGCTCCTGGAAATGTTGAATACATGCATGGAGAAACAAATTTTATCTATGACCGACGCTGTGTTAATGAAAGTTCTACTTGGATTATACGTGCAATTATTAATAAACAGTTATCCATATTGTTTCTGTAGCTTTAATGAACGAGTTTTCCTAATTGTGCGTCTCTTTATACTTATTGGCTCTTGGATCTTAATTTCTACCTGTGATTCGTTGCCAAATAACTTCCATCTGCGACTAAGCAAAGAATAATGAGCAACTCCCATTCGTCCTGCAATTGCGAAATACATCCCAGATTCGTCAACAGCAACACTCTGGAAAAAGACAACAACCTTCTTTTAGTAAAAGAATTTGTCTTAAAACACGTACACTTAGTACAGGGAATTGCACTTTTCCTATACTGCAAAATCGGTTTAAACAAGAACTCCGAAAATATATGAAAGCCGCTGCAATCTTATGAGAAGCTTTAAGGGTCATTAAACAAGAATGACAAAATGCTATAAATGCTACATGTTTCAAAATTACTTAATAATGAAGTAAAGATTTAAAAAAAAAGTTAAACTTAACAAATGAGTAAACTTATGTACTGACTGTATCACTTACCCTAACTGGCCAGTTCTTTTCAATGTAGATTTGTGGATACTATAAATATATTACATGAATATCATACCGGTTAAACAAACTAATGCTTGTGATAATATCTCGAACGTGCGGTGCCAGTGTGGGTAGAGTGTAACAAAGATTCGGCGGTTGACTGTTGTGTAAAACTACCTGAAAAATACAATAAGAACTGCGATGTTTCGAGCGAAGTCCCTTCGTCTGGAAGTTAGTAGAATGGGTCGGGGAAAAAACATGTGCTTTTATAGTGAATACAAAAGCGATCACGTGATAAAAAATAAACCAATCAGATGGATTTAATCAAAACAAAGTATAAACAAAATATGGAAATCACATCACTAAATATATTAGCATATAAGGAGAAGTGACCAAAGCAAGAAAGACAGAAATTAATTGCGAGTGATTAATTGTGATTGCCAGTGTTGATATGTCTTGCAACAAGTTGTTTAGCATGATTGTTTGCGAACAATGATGCTAAACAACCTGTTGCAAGACATTTCAACACTGGCAATCACAGTGTTTCACATATGAAAATTCGAGCTCTGTGTCCCATTTCTGGGCACCATTCATCCTCTCGGCATTAATGAGCGCTTCTCTTACATTTAACTCCTATCTGTTTATGCCTGCCATCAGCAGATACTCTACATCTCACCTCATCTCATATATAGTTCCTTAATTTATGTCTTTCTTGCTTTGTTCGCTTCTCCTTATATGCCAATATATTTTGATTTCCATATTTTGTTTATAGTTTGTTTAATTAAATCCATCTGATTGGTTTATCACGTGATCGCTTTTGTATTCACTATAAAAGCACATGTTTCCCCCCCGACCCATTCTACTAACTTCCAGACGAAGGGCCTTCGCTCGAAACGTCGAAGTTCTTATTGTATTTTTCAGGTAGTTTTACACAACAGTCAACCGCCTAATGCTTGTGATGCATGAGGCAGTTTATTTAAACTCATAAAAAGTAACTTACTGTTGTACTTTAATCACAGCTTTTGCGGTTAAATAGAGAATGATGTAATTGACTTGCACCTACTTTCAAATATGCAACTTTGATTGGTGAACTAGCTCTAACACTAACAGTAGTTAACCTTAATTTTAAACATTCGACTTCAGGAAGTGTCGTCCGAGACATGTCCTCCCCAGAAAATTGATTGCCCGCGGGAAAGAAATCGAACCCGTGAGGCTTGGTTTACTCTAAACTTTCAATTGTCTAACCTGCAGTGGACCTTGCGACCTCTTGGATTGATTGAAATTGTATTTTATATAAAGTATTGAAATAAGCAGGCATGCAGAAACAGTGCGGTGTATGTTAACTCAGAATTAGCGCTAATCGATCTTTGAACAACTAGCCCCTAGTTCGACAGTCTGTATTACATCAAACCGCAAACGCTACTCAAGTGTGAACCATTACTATACCTGTACAATCTGCCAATGTTTAGTACTTGAAGGTGAGCTAGCACCATCTTGACAGTCAAAACCAGCACCTTCAATACCAAATGCATCGTTAAGATGTGTCCGTGTGTCAGATATTACATCTGCTGTACTTAAATACAGACATGTTTCACCCTGGAGAACTAAGTGGTGATGATTCGCCTATATATAGAAAAAAATACACCTATATTCAAGTTTGAACGAATTCAACCGCATTAAAGTTTATGATTTAACAGCAGCCAGGCACATTTCCCTACTCTGGACTAAGTAAATGAATGTAATACCCATTATTACGGCAGATATTTTTCAAAAGAGTATCTCTACTTTGTTGAACGGTGACGTCATTCCTCGAGTATATAAGGAGCCACGTTGGCAACCTCGTACCCAGGCTCTAGATAACCGTCGTTGTCAAAACCTTAGGTCGCGTGAATGTACAGTGATTCGTACGGGAATTACATTCATTTATACTTACACCAGAGTAACATATCTGAAATTCAAACCAAGTTTAGTCTATTCATACAGTACGTCAGTAGGTCTATTTAAGGAAAAACTGTGAAAAAAGAAAAACCATTGGTAACGTGGCTTAGAAGACTTTTACTTACAACGCAAGGGTTAGCGGTCAACACGCTCTTGACAAATGGGATATGAACAATTTCACCTAGGAAAAATCGAAAAAGAACTGGTAACTAACCGTAATCTACTGTAACATATAGCCTGGAACCGAAGTGGCGGACACCTCGCGAACTATTGAACTATTTTCCAACATATTCCCGGCCTGTTGTAGAGAGCGGCAAATCTCAGTTTCTTCAATCACACATCTCATCTTCTTGGCTCAAGTTTAGTGCAAGTTTGCATAAATAATAGCTTATCATAATAGCTCATCGTTGTAAAAAAACATTGTTAAAGCTTAGTAATAAAGTTAAGCAGCTATGATTCAAATCATTTTAGAATATATTTGGAGGTGGTTGCCCCCTTCTCCCCCCCTCCAGGTCCTAGGTCCGGCCAATAAAACATTCTAACAGACATTATACAAACCAGTTCCACTCCATTCATCTCCTGACGGTTTCTCTATTGCCAACAACAAGTTGTAACCTTCAACACCCCATTCCTAAAGTGAGAGAAGTCATTTCATGCTATATTATGCATATGGCATCTGGGAAACTAGATTCTGCAAACGGAAACTATTAAAACGACCTTTGAAGGCATTTCAATTAGCGCAAAATTAAATGAATAATAACCTACCATTGCACTGACATGCCATGGTTTACTACAGAAAACTTCGCCTTGTAACCTAATAAAAGTAAAGACTTGAACATTCCACATTATAATGAGTATACTCACGCCTATAGACTGTGGAACGCCTCATTGATAAAAAAAACAGGAAAATAAATATTGTTTATACTCTATTTTTCAAACGTTGAATAGATCTGTAAATGTGAGGTAATACGAGAAACAAAATTGCTCCAACTTGCGACAATAACTGAGTTCAACGATGTCTACAACATGTTTCTTGTATTACTTCATCTCAACACAGTCTGTGGCATGATAATGAAGCTATATGGTAATCTGCTGTAATATAGGAAAAGCAACTGAAACATAATGTTTAAAATTACCCATGAAACGTTGAGTCCAGTGTACAAAAGAGAAGAGAACCAAACACACTCCATACAGCAAGACCTCCTCCAACCCAGGATACAGCCAAGACATGACCATCTGGACTAAAACACAGATTTTCCACAGCATCTACTGGATTGCTTGAAGCTTTAGTCAAGTTAGGGAAATATTACTGCATTGAAAGATCATCCTTCAACGAGCTTGTGAATCGATACAATTGTCAAATAAAAAACGTAGTGTTTTTCACAAAACAAAACATTTAGTTTCAAAGCTTTACATACTATATAGCAACTTTATTGTGAATAATTACGTGTTATAGGTGTTGTATATATCAGAAAAAATAGGAAAAGGATACTCAGCAAATGTTTAGTCTGTAGTTCAATTTTGTGCGAGAACTGTAAAGCTCCAGTGATCTCATCAAACGAGTACAACATACAACCACCACTAAAATATTCAAATATTGAACACATGTTACTGTACCACTAGAATACACAAACCCCTTGCCTGATAATAACTGACTAACTTATTAACTCAGGAGATTGAACCTTTTCACTATGTACTGTCCCAATATGATTTCGGTGAGAATAATTCAATTGTGATTCCCATCATTGCAGACTTATGATACAAACGGCCATTAACCACCTTGTATGACATATACAGTGTCAGGGATGTCAAGGTGAGGGGGCAATGGGGAATCCGGCAACTTGCAGTGGAGGCTGTTAGGGAACCACAAATTGAAAGGGGGAATTCGATTGAGCTTGTCCCTCTCAAGTTAAACCCTGTAATACTGGGGGTGGCTTTCATACCCCCATCTCTTCCTCCTTTTCTCACTCCCCAACCCACCGTCTTCTCCCAGGATCTCAGTAAGTGCTATACATGGTGCGGCACAAGGTGATCAACTTCAATTCCTAAGTCATAAGAGTTTTGTTTTTATATTTTGAAACCGTTAAACACCATATTATATGTACACATCCGATGCGGGATGCCAAATACACATATAACAACAAGCATTAAAACTGAGATGATTGTGGAACGATGCATCAACAAGCAATACTAAGCCCCACAAAAGTAATTAATAGCTCTATTTTAGTTTAAGACGAAGCACTTACTGAGTACAGCCATAAGCAATAATACGAAACTTGTGGTTAACTTTAACGCAGGTAGCATGTGTCAAATCTCGAGCCCAGATGGCAAGGACATCCTGCAAAGAGATTTGAAAAAAATTATTTGACTCTAGTTCACTATACCATATTAGTAGAATCATACTTACTAGTATACCATTGCAAATGCTGTAATTTGATTGGCTACGCTACTCGCTATCTAATTGTAGATAGATAGCGAGTAGCGAAACAGCCATCTCCTCGGCGCGATTTTTAACGAATTTATTTCAATAAATTATGAAAAACGTTTTGAAATACTGTTTTCTTGCTGGTTTCTACTAAAACAATTAGATTATTCGCTCTCGATTTCTATGAGATGATAGTTCATTCAGGCTTCGCCCTCATCAACTACCACCAAAATCTTGAGCTCATAATCTAATTGTTAAATATAATCAAACACTAGGAGTTACTATCGCAAGGAAGTGCTGCCGCAGAAGCCTTAAATGACCACAGTCCGGCCACGCATACTATGACCAATGTGCCTCTATTTATTATAACTAGGATCTCGCTTATATAATTGAACAGTTTATATTAATGCAAGCTATGACCAGTGTCTATCGTTGATATGATAGCGGTTGTACCTCAGCTGTTTGGGACGTCTTGGCCTGTGTTTAGTGATTGCGCATTAACTTCAAATATAAAGTGATTTCAGCTTGAGAACTGCTCCAACGATATCGAGAACGATATAATGCATTATAATCATGACAACGAATAAAACCGTCGCTGATTTCAAGGTATAATTTGCGCCAAAGTTCAGGATTCTGTAACCAGAATGATTTCAAATATTCAGTCTTTACTATTTATTTATTTATATATAAATTATTCAAAATTGCAGTAAAATAGTTTCGTTTATATTATTTGCTGATGACACAACTTTTTCATACAGTAACAAATAAATGTCTTAAAACATTAAATGAAATTATGCAAGAAGAAATGAATAAAGTAATGAATGGTTAAATATCAATAAATGATCTATAAATACTTCAAAAACAAAGTTTATTCTATTTAGATCATATAACAAAAAGCTTATTTTAACATAACAATTTCTATAAGCAATGAAAAAGTTAAGCAAGTCAAAAATACCACATTTCTTGGTATCGTTATTGATGAATGCTTGACATGGAATGGCCATGTAGATTTGATAGCGAAAAAAATTACTAAATCTGCTGGAATAATAACTACGACATTTTACAAATTTAAATGCTCGAAAACGTATTTACTATGCTTTAGTCTATCCATACTTAATCTTAAGTCTATCCATACTTAAATTGTACGGCTTATGACATTTAACTCTTATTTGGCACATAGCGAAGCGATTTTTAAACAGTTAAAAAGAGCAAGGATTATAAAGGATGGGTTAAATATATGACGGATTGTAAAAACGTTTCCAGATCTTCTCATCTAGTCGGCCCGAAAAATGGCCGCCATCAGGAGTTTGAGCCCGCGAATTACTATATTTGTTGTTATGTTGTTCATTTTAGTTTGTTCATTGCAAAAGCAAAGTGTATACAGTAAGTACTACTTTGGGTTTCAACGCCACATACCTTTTTAATTTTGTTATCAAAAGTCCTGAATTGGCTAGCTTTTCTACGGAGCCCGCAACTGAAATCGTGCGAAATGAAATATCAAACAGAACTTACTTGTGGTTCAAATTTGGACGTAGAAGCAGACAGGAAACCACCACGACCATTTTCCAACACAATAGCAAACCCTCCAAGTAAAGCACTGTATTGCATGTCACGAATATCACTTTCTGAAGCCTTGAGATACTGAGCTGACTCTTGAAAAATACATAAGAAAACAGGTTACTTCGCATACGAATGCGGTACATTAGTAAATCATGGAAAGAAAGAAGAGACGAAAAATGGGAATGTGAACAAACAAACTGGCGTAAAAAGAAGAAAGAAGTCACCCCTCCCCCTCTGGCAGTACTGCCATAGTGTCAGCCACAGCTTGAAACTGTATAAAAGCCTGAAACCAGAAGATTATTTCCATGTTTCCACTTACCAATTGGTGTTTCCAAGTCAAGTGAAAAAGGAATAGAGGAGACTGGGAGAGAAAGATCTTTATCAACTGTTCCATTCCAATTAACACGATGTAAAACTCCCAATCTACTTGCTACAAATATTTCACTTCGTTTGATCGATAAACTTTGGAGAAAAAGAGAAAGATGTTAAACCTAGTGTGTTGTTGAGTGTTATTGGAAACTGAACTCGATACAATCGTTTGATCAGTGGTTTTCTAATTCGAAATATTTCACGTGAAATTGCCGCATATATAGATTACTAGTAAAAAGGGTCTACAATATGCTTTGCGGACGATTGTATTTCGACTGCAATAATGAAAGAAAAAGTTAATCAATGCCAATGGAATTCTATATAATAAGTCGCGGAAACGTTATTTGGATTTTTTTAATAACCTCGAGCAGAAAAGGCCAAGATGAGTTAATGGGAATCTGGTAATAGAGAGTTCAAAACACCATTATAGTGCTGAGTTTAAGGTCGTTATGAGAATGACAACGCTGTTGACGATACTCCTGGGAGCGCGCGTCGTCTAACTCTCCGCGTGGTTGATCATAAACACTAAAATTTCTAACCAATGCGCATGCGCCACCAATACAGGCAGCTTGCAAGCGACAAATTCCCATTAATTAATAAAACCAGAGTTACTGGAGTGGAAGTCCCACTCTAGCAACTCTGATAAAATATTCTATAAGAAAACAATGTTATCTATTAATTTTCTCACCTCGAAACGCCGCCAACGATGGAAACAGTAGTTGTTTCAGCCAATAATATTGCTGGTACGTCGTACGATATTTTGTAGTTAGGATTGCCAACATTTCTGTAACATAATGTAATATCACCATGCAATTACCATATCCAGTTTATCCACGCTTTGACTTTTTAACAATTCTTCCGAGAGCGCAATGCTCATTTTGGGAGCTATAAATATGACTATTGTAGATATAAACTGGTGAATTTGCTGCAGTATCTTTCGGAGATCTACTGTATGACTTATAGGATAGTGTAGACGCTCTCAGTGATGTAGGCTTTAATCACAAAAATAGTTTGTATATACTATTGTCACCCACCCAGTATACTTCCCCCCATTCTCTTTATTATGCTTGCAATAAATCTAGCAGTAATTTATTTATTTATCTTTGTGATGTATAATCTTGTCTTGCTATGGCTGATCTGGAAGCAAGTGTATAGCAAAATGACAGAAACGGTCACATAATATGTTTTATGTACAGTAGTCAGTATACACATATAAATATATATATATATATATGTATATCATATGTCGTTGTATATTTAAAAGGGTACAGCTTTAAACCATCTTGCATGCATGTAGTATATAGGAATGATTATCTTTATTTGTCTTTCTGGAATTTTTTCATCAAGCTTTGTTAATACTCGAGTACTTCCTGAAAGTATGTTGTTCAATATTTGGTAACATGCAACTTTATTTTGCCATTAAATCTCTTGTTTTAGAAACCAAGAACACTAGATTGCTCTCACTCCTTCTGTAAAAAATATCTGGCAAAGCATGTCGAAAATCAACGCGATGAAACCAAAGATGGTCTCGAACATCTATTTAACTGACCGTTGTTTCAACTGAAGCAAGGATAAAGTGTGACTTCTGCCAATATTTTCATCAATAGCCTACTAGAAATATATTAAGCATTCAGGAACGAGCATCACAGCAACCTTGTAAATCTTGTAGAACTCAAGGCCCTGCCACATGCAGATCAGCTTATGTAACGTTATCTGTGCAGTAACTGCTTAACAACGCACAGAAACTGGCTTAAAAAACACATGTTGTGTTGAGGTTGGAGGAATGGGCGAAACAAGAAAACCAAGCGAAAGCGAAAGCAGAAATGTGGTCATACCGCTTGAATTCTATTGCAAGTCGTGTCAGAAATTGGCTTGTATTCATTGCGTGGTCTTAAGGCCAGATTACACGAGATTCATGCTGACAATTTCTCTGCGAATATACGTTTTACCTAACATCGCTCTATGTCCGAAATTGCGTTGCAAGTTGCAGCAAAAATTGCCTCGTGTCACATCGCCTTTTATAGACCATCCAAGATCTGGCAGTGCATGACAATCAACCTATCGGTGCAGTAGTGCAAGATCTGGCCATGCATGACAATCAACGTATCGGTGCAGTAGTGCAAGATCTGGTCATGCATGACAATCAACCTATCGGTGCAGTAGTGCAAGATCTGGCCATGCATGACAATCAACGTATCGGTGTAGTAGTGCAAGATCTGGCAATGCATGACAATCAACGTATCGGTGTAGTAGTGCAAGATCTGGCCATGCATGACAATCAACCTATCAGTGTAGTAGTGCAAGATCTGGTCATGCATGACAATCAACCTATCGGTGCAGTAGTGCAAGATCTGGTCATGCATGACAATCAACCTATCAGTGCAGTAGTGCAAGATCTGGCCATGCATGACAATCAACCTATCAGTGCAGTAGTGCAAGATCTGGTCATGCATGACAATCAACCTATCGGTGCAGTAGTACAAGATCTGGTCATGCATGACAATCAACGTATCGGTGTAGTAGTGCAAGATCTGGCAATGCATGACAATCAACGTATCGGTGTAGTAGTGCAAGATCTGGCCATGCATGACAATCAACCTATCAGTGTAGTAGTGCAAGATCTGGTCATGCATGACAATCAACCTATCGGTGCAGTAGTGCAAGATCTGGTCATGCATGACAATCAACCTATCAGTGCAGTAGTGCAAGATCTGGCCATGCATGACAATCAACCTATCAGTGCAGTAGTGCAAGATCTGGTCATGCATGACAATCAACCTATCGGTGCAATAGTGCAAGATCTGGCCATGCATGACAATCAACGTATCGGTGTAGTAGTGCAAGATCTGGCAATGCATGACAATCAACGTATCGGTGTAGTAGTGCAAGATCTGGCCATGCATGACAATCAACCTATCAGTGTAGTAGTGCAAGATCTGGTCATGCATGACAATCAACCTATCGGTGCAGTAGTGCAAGATCTGGTCATGCATGACAATCAACCTATCAGTGCAGTAGTGCAAGATCTGGCCATGCATGACAATCAACCTATCAGTGCAGTAGTGCAAGATCTGGTCATGCATGACAATCAACCTATCGGTGCAGTAGTACAAGATCTGGTCATGCATGACAATCAACGTATCGGTGCAGTAGTGCAAGATCTGGCCATGCATGACAATCAACCTATCGGTGCAGTAGTGCAAGATCTGGCCATGCATGACAATCAACCTATCGGTGTAGTAGTGCAAGATCTGGCAGTGCATGACAATCAACCTATCAGTGCAGTAGTGCAAGATCTGGTCATGCATGACAATCAACCTATCGGTGCAGTAGTGCAAGATCTGGTCATGCATGACAATCAACCTATCAGTGCAGTAGTGCAAGATCTGGTCATGCATGACAATCAACCTATCGGTGCAGTAGTACAAGATCTGGTCATGCATGACAATCAACGTATCGGTGCAGTAGTGCAAGATCTGGCCATGCATGACAATCAACCTATCGGTGCAGTAGTGCAAGATCTGGCCATGCATGACAATCAACCTATCGGTGCAGTAGTGCAAGATCTGGTCATGCATGACAATCAACCTATCAGTGTAGTAGTGCAAGATCTGGTCATGCATGACAATCAACCTATCAGTGCAGTAGTGCAAGATCTGGTCATGCATGACAATCAACCTATCAGTGTAGTAGTGCAAGATCTGGTCATGCATGACAATCAACGTATCGGTGCAGTAGTGCAAGATCTGACCATGCATGACAATCAACCTATCAGTGCAGTAGTGCAAGATCTGGCCATGCATGACAATCAACCTATCAGTGCAGTAGTGCAAGATCTGGTCATGCATGACAATCAACCTATCAGTGCAGTAGTGCAAGATCTGGCCATGCATGACAATCAACCTATCAGTGCAGTAGTGCAAGATCTGGTCATGCATGACAATCAACCTATCAGTGCAGTAGTGCAAGATCTGGCCATGCATGACAATCAACCTATCAGTGCAGTAGTGCAAGATCTGGCCATGCATGACAATCAACCTATCAGTGCAGTAGTGCAAGATCTGGTCATGCATGACAATCAACCTATCAGTGCAGTAGTGCAAGATCTGGCCATGCATGACAATCAACCTATCAGTGCAGTAGTGCAAGATCTGGCCATGCATGACAATCAACCTATCAGTGCAGTAGTGCAAGATCTGGTCATGCATGACAATCAACCTATCAGTGCAGTAGTGCAAGATCTGGCAATGCATGATAATCACCCTATCAGTGCAGTAGTGCAAGATCTGGCCATGCATGACAATCAACCTATCAGTGCAGTAGTGCAAGATCTGGTCATGCATGACAATCAACCTATCAGTGCAGTAGTGCAAGATCTGGCCATGCATGACAATCAACCTATCAGTGCAGTAGTGCAAGATCTGGCCATGCATGACAATCAACCTATCAGTGTAGTAGTGCAAGATCTGGTCATGCATGACAATCAACCTATCGGTGTAGTAGTGCAAGATCTGGCCATGCATGACAATCAACCTATCAGTGCAGTAGTGCAAGATCTGGTCATGCATGACAATCAACGTATCAGTGCAGTAGTGCAAGATCTGGTCATGCATGACAATCAACCTATCAGTGCAGTAGTGCAAGATCTGGCCATGCATGACAATCAACCTATCAGTGTAGTAGTGCAAGATCTGGCCATGCATGACAATCAACCTATCAGTGCAGTAGTGCAAGATCTGGCCATGCATGACAATCAACCTATCAGTGCAGTAGTGCAAGATCTGGCCATGCATGACAATCAACCTATCGGTGTAGTAGTGCAAGATCTGGCCATGCATGACAATCAACCTATCAGTGCAGTAGTACAAGATCTGGTCATGCATGACAATCAACCTATCAGTGCAGTAGTGCAAGATCTGGCCATGCATGACAATCAACCTATCGGTGCAGTAGTGCAAGATCTGGTCATGCATGACAATCAACCTATCAGTGTAGTAGTGCAAGATCTGGCCATGCATGACAATCAACCTATCGGTGCAGTAGTGCAAGATCTGGCCATGCATGACAATCAACCTATCAGTGCAGTAGTGCAAGATCTGGCCATGCATGACAATCAACCTATCAGTGCAGTAGTACAAGATCTGGTCATGCATGACAATCAACCTATCAGTGCAGTAGTGCAAGATCTGGTCATGCATGACAATCAACCTATCAGTGCAGTAGTACAAGATCTGGCCATGCATGACAATCAACCTATCAGTGCAGTAGTACAAGATCTGACCATGCATGACAATCAACCTATCAGTGCAGTAGTACAAGATCTGGCCATGCATGACAATCAACCTATCAGTGCAGTAGTACAAGATCTGGCCATGCATGACAATCAACCTATCAGTGCAGTAGTACAAGATCTGGCAGTGCATGACAATCAACCTATCAGTGCAGTAGTACAAGATCTGGTCATGCATGACAATCAACGTATCGGTGCAGTAGTGCAAGATCTGGCCATGCATGACAATCAACCTATCAGTGCAGTAGTACAAGATCTGGCCATGCATGACAATCAACGTATCGGTGTAGTAGTGCAAGATCTGGCCATGCATGACAATCAACCTATCAGTGCAGTAGTGCAAGATCTGGTCATGCATGACAATCAACCTATCGGTGCAGTAGTGCAAGATCTGGTCATGCATGACAATCAACCTATCGGTGCAGTAGTGCAAGATCTGGCCATGCATGACAATCAACCTATCGGTGTAGTAGTGCAAGATCTGGCCATGCATGACAATCAACCTATCAGTGCAGTAGTGCAAGATCTGGCCATGCATGACAATCAACCTATCAGTGTAGTAGTGCAAGATCTGGCCATGCATGACAATCAACCTATCAGTGCAGTAGTGCAAGATCTGGCCATGCATGACAATCAACCTATCAGTGCAGTAGTACAAGATCTGGTCATGCATGACAATCAACCTATCAGTGCAGTAGTGCAAGATCTGGCCATGCATGACAATCAACCTATCAGTGCAGTAGTGCAAGATCTGGTCATGCATGACAATCAACGTATCAGTGCAGTAGTGCAAGATCTGGTCATGCATGACAATCAACCTATCAGTGTAGTAGTGCAAGATCTGGCCATGCATGACAATCAACCTATCAGTGCAGTAGTGCAAGATCTGGCCATGCATGACAATCAACCTATCGGTGTAGTAGTGCAAGATCTGGCCATGCATGACAATCAACCTATCAGTGCAGTAGTACAAGATCTGGCCATGCATGACAATCAACCTATCAGTGCAGTAGTGCAAGATCTGGCCATGCATGACAATCAACCTATCGGTGCAGTAGTGCAAGATCTGGTCATGCATGACAATCAACCTATCAGTGCAGTAGTGCAAGATCTGGCCATGCATGACAATCAACCTATCAGTGCAGTAGTGCAAGATCTGGTCATGCATGACAATCAACCTATCAGTGCAGTAGTGCAAGATCTGGCCATGCATGACAATCAACCTATCAGTGCAGTAGTGCAAGATCTGGCCATGCATGACAATCAACGTATCAGTGCAGTAGTGCAAGATCTGGCCATGCATGACAATCAACCTATCGGTGCAGTAGTACAAGATCTGGCCATGCATGACAATCAACCTATCAGTGTAGTAGTGCAAGATCTGGCCATGCATGACAATCAACCTATCGGTGCAGTAGTGCAAGATCTGGCCATGCATGACAATCAACCTATCAGTGCAGTAGTGCAAGATCTGGCCATGCATGACAATCAACCTATCGGTGCAGTAGTGCAAGATCTGGCCATGCATGACAATCAACCTATCAGTGCAGTAGTACAAGATCTGGCCATGCATGACAATCAACCTATCAGTGCAGTAGTGCAAGATCTGGCCATGCATGACAATCAACCTATCAGTGCAGTAGTACAAGATCTGGCCATGCATGACAATCAACCTATCAGTGCAGTAGTGCAAGATCTGGTCATGCATGACAATCAACCTATCAGTGCAGTAGTGCAAGATCTGGCCATGCATGACAATCAACCTATCAGTGCAGTAGTACAAGATCTGGCCATGCATGACAATCAACCTATCAGTGCAGTAGTGCAAGATCTGGTCATGCATGACAATCAACCTATCAGTGCAGTAGTACAAGATCTGGCCATGCATGACAATCAACCTATCAGTGCAGTAGTACAAGATCTGGCCATGCATGACAATCAACCTATCAGTGCAGTAGTGCAAGATCTGGTCATGCATGACAATCAACCTATCAGTGCAGTAGTACAAGATCTGGCCATGCATGACAATCAACCTATCAGTGCAGTAGTGCAAGATCTGGTCATGCATGACAATCAACCTATCAGTGCAGTAGTACAAGATCTGGTCATGCATGACAATCAACCTATCAGTGCAGTAGTACAAGATCTGGCCATGCATGACAATCAACCTATCAGTGCAGTAGTGCAAGATCTGGCCATGCATGACAATCAACCTATCAGTGCAGTAGTGCAAGATCTGGCCATGCATGACAATCAACCTATCAGTGCAGTAGTACAAGATCTGGCCATGCATGACAATCAACCTATCGGTGCAGTAGTACAAGATCTGGCAGTGCATGACAATCAACCTATCAGTGCAGTAGTACAAGATCTGGTCATGCATGACAATCAACGTATCGGTGCAGTAGTGCAAGATCTGGCAGTGCATGACAATCAACCTATCAGTGCAGTAGTACAAGATCTGGTCATGCATGACAATCAACCTATCAGTGCAGTAGTGCAAGATCTGGTCATGCATGACAATCAACCTATCAGTGCAGTAGTACAAGATCTGGTCATGCATGACAATCAACCTATCAGTGCAGTAGTACAAGATCTGGCCATGCATGACAATCAACCTATCAGTGCAGTAGTGCAAGATCTGGCCATGCATGACAATCAACCTATCAGTGCAGTAGTGCAAGATCTGGCCATGCATGACAATCAACCTATCAGTGCAGTAGTACAAGATCTGACCATGCATGACAATCAACCTATCAGTGCAGTAGTACAAGATCTGGCCATGCATGACAATCAACCTATCAGTGCAGTAGTGCAAGATCTGGTCATGCATGACAATCAACCTATCGGTGCAGTAGTGCAAGATCTGGTCATGCATGACAATCAACCTATCAGTGCAGTAGTGCAAGATCTGGTCATGCATGACAATCAACCTATCAGTGCAGTAGTGCAAGATCTGGCAATGCATGACAATCAACCTATCAGTGCAGTAGTGCAAGATCTGGTCATGCATGACAATCAACCTATCAGTGCAGTAGTACAAGATCTGGCCATGCATGACAATCAACCTATCGGTGCAGTAGTACAAGATCTGGCAGTGCATGACAATCAACCTATCAGTGCAGTAGTACAAGATCTGGTCATGCATGACAATCAACGTATCGGTGCAGTAGTGCAAGATCTGGCAGTGCATGACAATCAACCTATCAGTGCAGTAGTACAAGATCTGGTCATGCATGACAATCAACCTATCGGTGCAGTAGTGCAAGATCTGGCAGTGCATGACAATCAACCTATCAGTGCAGTAGTACAAGATCTGGTCATGCATGACAATCAACGTATCGGTGCAGTAGTGCAAGATCTGGCCATGCATGACAATCAACCTATCAGTGCAGTAGTACAAGATCTGGCCATGCATGACAATCAACGTATCGGTGTAGTAGTGCAAGATCTGGCCATGCATGACAATCAACCTATCAGTGCAGTAGTGCAAGATCTGGTCATGCATGACAATCAACCTATCGGTGCAGTAGTGCAAGATCTGGTCATGCATGACAATCAACCTATCAGTGCAGTAGTGCAAGATCTGGTCATGCATGACAATCAACCTATCAGTGCAGTAGTGCAAGATCTGGCAATGCATGACAATCAACCTATCAGTGCAGTAGTGCAAGATCTGGTCATGCATGACAATCAACCTATCGGTGTAGTAGTGCAAGATCTGGCAATGCATGACAATCAACCTATCAGTGCAGTAGTGCAAGATCTGGTCATGCATGACAATCAACCTATCGGTGTAGTAGTGCAAGATCTGGCCATGCATGACAATCAACCTATCAGTGCAGTAGTGCAAGATCTGGTCATGCATGGCAATCAACCTATCAGTGCAGTAGTGCAAGATCTGGTCATGCATGACAATCAACCTATCAGTGCAGTAGTGCAAGATCTAGTCATGCATGGCAATCAACCTATCAGTGCAGTAGTGCAAGATCTGGTCATGCATGACAATCAACCTATCAGTGCAGTAGTGCAAGATCTGGTCATGCATGACAATCAACCTATCGGTGCAGTAGTGCAAGATCTGGCCATGCATGACAATCAACCTATCAGTGCAGTAGTGCAAGATCTGGTCATGCATGACAATCAACCTATCGGTGCAGTAGTGCAAGATCTGGTCATGCATGACAATCAACCTATCAGTGTAGTAGTACAAGATCTGGTCATGCATGACAATCAACCTATCGGTGCAGTAGTACAAGATCTGGTCATGCATGACAATCAACCTATCAGTGCAGTAGTGCAAGATCTGGTCATGCATGACAATCAACCTATCAGTGTAGTAGTGCAAGATCTGGCCATCCATGACAATCAACGTATCAGTGTAGTAGTACAAGATCTGGTCATGCATGACAATCAACGTATCAGTGCAGTAGTGCAAGATCTGGTCATGCATGACAATCAACCTATCGGTGTAGTAGTGCAAGATCTGGTCATGCATGACAATCAACGTATCGGTGTAGTAGTGCAAGATCTGGTCATGCATGACAATCAACGTATCGGTGCAGTAGTGCAAGATCTGGCCATGCATGACAATCAACCTATCAGTGTAGTAGTGCAAGATCTGGCAATGCATGACAATCAACCTATCAGTGTAGTAGTGCAAGATCTGACCATCCATGACAATCAACCTATCGGTGTATATTGCAATGTTGCTCGCAACGGTACACCGGATTTGACTGTAAGATACAGAAACTTTGTCAATACTCAGATAACATTTTTGTAAATTCGTTTGTAAATTATTTTCATAATACTTGATAATTATAGTTATAATATTAGAAGTAGTTGTATATTGAAATATATAATATACCTTGTGCGAAAGCATTTTAAATAGACCTATCACTGTTATTATGATTTTTATTAAGTCGAAATAATTAATTTTCAATTCTATTTTTTTGCTATAATTTTGTATTTTTTATTGTTTTTTAATTTTTCAGCAATTTTTTCCATTGCTTTTGATAGTTTAAGATTCTAAAAGCTAAATGCTGCTCTTGTTTATATTAAAGATGTAGCAGATTAAATCATCGTTTTCTCCTTGGTTATATTTTATTGTCTTATTGAATAAAATTTCATGATTTTTTCTTGGGAGTGCGAGTGTCTACATTTGTTTCTTTTTTCTTTCAGGATATTTTACAAATAAATGTTCTAAGGACTCATTCATATTCTCATATGGAAAAAAGACAACTTAGCGCCATTCAAATGTCCAATTAATGATGAGCAAAAATTGGACATTTGAACGGCGCCACATTGTCTATAGCAATCTACTCTTATCCTCAGAGTTGAGCATTACTTTAGGCAACTTTAAGAACTTTTAAAATTTTCTTGTTTTTCCATAGATGTATCAGATTCGAATCATTATTTTCTCCCTTGGTTATATTGAGTAATATATCATGATTCTTCTTGTGAATATGAGTATCTACATAATAGAAATATTTCGCACTTTTCTTTCAGTACATTTCCGTATAAACGTTCCAAAGATTCATTCCTAACATGTGAATGGTGTCAAGTTGTCCTTACTTCGAAGAATATTCTCACTTCGAAATAAGGACAACTTGCCACCGTTTAAATGTTCAATTCATGATCATCTGCACTACAAAGCAATCTGCTGTCATCCTTGCTATGGAGCAATCTTTGGTGATGATTTTGATCTGTGTGTCAGTGACAATGCCTACACCAACCAAGACTCGTCCAGCGACCTTGGTGACACATACCAACCTCCCTCAGGATATCAACCTCGCACTCCACAAACCAAATATCTGCTTGCGGGGAGTTTTAAGTTGAAAAACCTCGCTCGTTCCCATGCTCTTGGTCAGAGCTTGAGTACGAGGTTAAAAGTGTGTCACGCATGACATATACATATATTATTCAGCTCACTCCCCGTTGGGGCTTTTCAGTGACGGATTACATCAAGTATCTCGCTTATACCTATTTCAACTTAGCCTACACAACCTATTTTTACAACAATTGTGATATTACTTTCCTAATCTGTATATCCTAACCCACCAAGTCAACTTTCTCTGTTTATACAGAGATAAATAGACACATATATTATACATGAAACCATCCACATTGTGGAGCAGTCTTTGGTAGTCACGATCTACGGATAAGGTCAACATCAAGCACGATTCATACAGCAACGTTCGTGACACATACCAAGCTCCCCCGGAATATATCAGTCCACAAACCAAATCCCTGCTTGATGGTAGTACGTAGTACGTACATGTACTTCCAACCAACAGAGATTGAAGTTTTCGGACGTTAAACGAAGGCTTCTCATTTTAGAGAATAAAGCTCGGTCTCCTTGTTCTGCTGATCTTTCAGTTTTTATTCTTTTCCATTATTTTCTTTATTTATCGGCAATTTTTTCGGTGGCTTTTGATGGTTTAATATTTTCATATTATTTTTTTATATGATTTTTAGAATTAAATAAATGCTCTTGTTTTTATCAGATTAAATCATCGTTTAATCCTTGGTTATACTTTATTGAATAAAATTTCATAACTTTTCTTGGAAATGCATGCAAGTGTCTACATTTCTTTATTTTCTTTAATGATATTTGACATATAAATGTCCCAAGATATAGACAACCTGCCGCCATTCAAGTGTCCGATTAATGATCAGCAATAATTGGACATTTGAATGGCGCCAAGTTGTCCAGCAATCTACTATTATCCTCACTGTGGAGCAATCTTTGGTGGTCATGATCTGCGGATAAAGATCAACAAGATTCATCCAGCAACGTTGGTGACACATACTAACCTCCCACAGGATAAAATAGTCCACAAACCAAATCCCCGGCTGATTGCTGAAGTACGTACATGTACTTCCAACCATCAGAAATTGAGGTTTTGGACGTTAAACAAAGGTAAATTTGACCTTGCGCAGGAAAAGCGAAAATTTGATAGCTTCGGTACGAGGTTGAAATAAAAACACTCAGTTCATGTCACGTGCAAATATACATAATTTATTTCAACTAACTATACAGAACAAAGTCAAGTAAACCAGTGGGTTGAGCTTCCAACTTGGTCTCCTACATTCAATCAATTATGCTTGAATTTGAAATAATTCTAAATTGCGCAACCTCCCTCGTATTAATAATACTAAAATCAAACAAAACACTCTCACTGTTGCACCCTCCGTTGCTTTATTCCACGAGTGCAACATACTGGGTAGTGTTACTACCTACATGGTATCGTCCCAGATTGAGGAGAATCGATCTTCTTCAGAACCGCCGGCATTACAAAACTCTCAACGACAAAGTCTTCCGCTATCTTGGTGTTAGACGATTATTTATCTTCTGGCTTTGACGTTTTCTCAGTGGTCGACGTCAGGCAGTCAAATTCAGTTCCTTTACATCTGGCTGGAAATCAACACACGCTGGTGTCCCGCAAGGGACAAAACTTGGACCAATTCTCTTCGTCATTATGATTAATGATCTCGCACTAAAATCGCCTCTGAAAGCAAATCATTGGAAATATGTTGATGATATTTCATTATCGGACATCGTTAAATTTGACACAACGTCAACGGCTTTCAATCTGACCTCGATGACATTTCGACTTGGTCCAAAAATAATATGAACCTTAATCCGAAAAAGTGCAAGGGGATGATCATTTGTCCCTAAACAAGGAAACCAGACGTTGCACCTTTAATTATCAACAGTGTCCCTCTTGATAAAGTTTCATCGCACAAAGTACTTAGGCTTGTGATAACGGATAATTTGAAATGGAACAATAATGTTAAGGAGATCATCACAAGAGCATCAAAACGTCTTCATATTATTAGACTGCTCAAACCATAGATATAGGAGGTACAGATTGCTGACTCGAGGTCACGGTACGCGCCAACATGAAGAATTCAAAATGGCAGCTGAACGGGGCAAAACATCAAGTGACCTAGTCAACGTACGTCGCTTTGAGCAACGTTAACAAAAACATTCTTCTTTTAATATGTTTATTGCCCTTGTGGACTTATTACAAATTACCTTCGATTCATGCTGATTTAAGTTCGGCGAAATCACATATTTAGGCCGCCAGCTCGTAATACACAAGTTTGTCGCCCCGAACCCACTTTAGTTTGTTCAGAAATTATCCAGGAATAACTCTTTCAACTTTCTATTAGACATCGTTGCTCCAAAGAAAAACCGTCATGCACAACACTCCTATATTGAATACACTCCACGGTAATGTGAAATTAATGCTGTGATTATCAAGCAAATTCTCTCATTAAGCTTCGTTCATCGACTCACTTTAGGCACCATCATACAAAATTGCTGCTCAACCGAGCAAATTTGTTTGAATTTTGGCGCATTTGTCAACATAGTGACGTATTACGATCCGCAATCTCTGACTCCCACATCTATGGCTCAAACGAGCGGGTGTTCCAGCCAATGACCTAATCCACATATATTTTGCTTTGATACGGTCGGTATTGGAATATTGCTGTGTGGTGTGGACTCACAGTATTCTGGAATATCTTTGTAACAAAATAGAAATGGTCCAGAAGCGCGTTATGCGTATATACACTACAGGGTGTATAAAAAAAGGTAATCCAACTTTGACTGGTTGCTGTGCGTCAAATACTGGGTTAAATGATTTAATTTTTATGATGGACAAAAGTGACCGAGTACTTGTCTGTTAAAAATTGTTGGTCGAAATTGCATTCTTCCACCGATGGGAAATAGATAATCCAGCATTGCTGGATTATCTACTGCTGGTTTTGTTTTTAGATCTTTCCCAAGACAGTCTGGTAGAAATTGTTGTGGTGGCAGTATTTTTGCCGAAGAATCACTGAAAATGTGATTATTGACTGTGAGGAGCGTAATTTCATTCCAGATTGATTCTCAAGTGGTTCAAGAAAACTACTAAAACTACTAAAATGTACTCGGAAGATCATCCAGTTTCATCTAATGTGTTCTTCGAAGAATTAGCATCACATTTAGAGAACATCGTGATGCGTCTCGAGGTACTGCTGTTACATGTGATTTTAACTTTCATATCGATTGTCCAAACGATGCGGATGCCAAAAAGTTTGCGGACTTACTTACTCATCCAACATGTTAATGTAGCTACCAACTCATTCATCGGGTCATACGCTCGATTTGATTATTACTAGATCAACCAATGATGTCACAATCACCTCTCCTCTGGCGACATTTGCTCTGTCTGATCACTCTTTTGTTGAATGTCTGTTGGATATTCCTCGTCCTAACTTCTCAGTTAAGGAGGTTCGCTATCGTAAGATTAAACAGATTGACCTTGAGGCTTTCAAAGCTGATATACGTGCTTCAGACCTATTTAAGGTAACATGGTCAAGTGTAAATGAAATGTCAAAATGCTACGATGTGACTCTACGTTCTATTCTCGAAAAACATGCCCCTTTGAAATCGAAAGTTATGACTGTTCGACCTAAAGTTCCCTGGTTCAATGAAAGTCTAAAAAACTAAAAGCTAAGCGTAGGAAACTGGAAAGGACCATGCTTAAATCAATGTCCGTGATGTTTATAGTGCTTTAGTAAATGAAACCAGGAAAACGTATTATTCCAACCTTATTGACGAATGTGCCGGTGATTCGAAGAAATTGTTCAGAATTGTTAACTCTCTGAGCAATGAACATCAAGTAAAGGAGTTACCTTATCACGAAGACCCTTGCATCCTTGCCAATGAGTTTGGTGATTTCTTCTACAAGAAAATTGAACTCGTCAAATCTAAAATTGACGATATCTCGGTTAATCCACCTGATGTTTCATTTTACCAGCCTCAAGTAAAATTGGATAAATTTTCCTCGATTGCGGAGGATGAAGTTCGGAGGATCATCCTTGAATCTTCAAATGCTTCCAGCCAATTGGATCCCATTCCTACATCACTGGTTAAACTCTGCTGTCATGAATTAGCCCCAGTCATCACTACAATTGTAAATCTCTCTTTCTGTGAATAACATTTGCCACAACACGCCTTCCGTTCACGATTTCTCATTTTAGAGAATAACGCTCGGTCTCCTTGTTCTGCTGATCTTTCGTTTTTTATTTCTTGGGCATGCGCGTGTCTACATTTCTTTCTTTTCTTTCAAGATATTTGACAAATAAATGTCGCAAGGACTCATTCATATTCTCATGAGGAAAGAAAGACATCTTAGCGCCATTCAAATGTCCAATTAATGATCAGCAAAAATTGGACATTTGAACGGCGCCACATTGTCCATAGCAATCTACTCTTATCGTCAGAGTTGAGCATTGCTTTAGGCAACTTTAAGAACTTTTAAAATTTTCTTGTTTCTCCATAGATGTATCAGATTCGAATTATTATTTTCTCCCTTGGTTATATTGAGTAATATTTCATGATTCTTCTTGTGAATATGAGTATCTACATAATAGAAATATTTCGCACTTTTCTTTCAGATACATTTCCGTATAAACGTTCCAAAGATTCATTCCTAACATGTGAATGGTGTCTAGTTCTCCTTAATTCGAAGTGAGAATATATTCTCACTTCGAAATAAGGACAACTTGCCACCGTTTAAATGTTCAATTCATGATCATCTACACTACAAAGCAATCTGCTGTCATCCTTGCTATGGAGCAATCTTTGGTGATGATTTTGATCTGTGTGTCAGTGACAATGCCTACACCAACCAAGACTCGTCCAGCGACCTTGGTGACACATACCAACCTCCCTCAGGATACCAACCTCCCTCAGGATATCAACCTCGCACTCCACAAACCAAATATCTGCTTGTGGGGAGTTTTAAATACCAACCAACAGAGATCGAAGTTTTTCGTCGTTAACGAAGGTAAATTAAAGAGCTTGGGTACGAGGTTAAACGCGCGTGTCACGCATGACAGGACTTTTTTGGGGGCGAACAAACGGCGAAGTTGCGCGAAAAGCTTCTTTGCAAAATATATAATTCATTAGCTTTAAACTTCGGCAGATAACACAAACTTCGGCCTTCATAATTATTCATACCATGCTCAACCTCATTTAATAATTGTTAAATATATCTAACCCAAATTTATCGAAGAAATGCACGCTCAATTTAAAAGATTCATAAGTCGAATCAGGCCAAATACAGCTTCAAAAAGTATTTTACTTTCTCAGTTGATCCTGTTGCTGTACAAATGTCACTTGAAGAATCAATCATCTTGAATAACGACAATGACCTTGCACATCAACTTGCAGAGTGGCTGGAGAATACCCAAGGTTATTGTTGACCCTACATCGTCACACTTATATAATTATATATATATGTATATATCATATAACTGATATATTTATACAATACCTTTCCAGCCCTCATCAGTATATCCATCAATGTGGTTATACTGATCAAAGTTGGAAAGGTATTCTTTGTTATTGTATATTTAATAAAGAATGGCTACATTTGATCTCTTATTATTAGGTTTTTTGTTTATATATATAGAGATAGATAGATACATGATAGATAGATATAGATAGATAGATAGATAGATAGATGAAGTTTTCGGACGTTAAACGAAGGCTTCTCATTTTCGAGAATAAAGCTCAGTCTCCTTGTTCTGCTGATCTTTCAGTTTTTATTCTTTTCCATTCCTTTCTTTATTTATCGGCAATTTTTTTCGGTGGCTTTTGATGGTTTAATATTTTCATATTATACAAATGCTCTCGTTTTTATCAGATTAAATCAGCGTTTACTCCTTGGTTATGCTTTATTGAATAAAATTTCATGACTTTTCTTGGGTATGCGCGTGTCTACATTTCTTTATTTTCTTTCAAGATATTTGACAAATAAATGTCGCAAGGACTCATTTAAAATATTCTCATGTGGAAAGAAAGACATCTTAGCGCCATTCAACAAAAATTAGACATTTGAACGGAGCCAATTAAGTTGTCCAGCAATCTACGCTTATCCTCATGCACAGTGGAGCAACCTTTGGTGGTCATGATCTTCGGATAAAGATCAACCAAGACAAAACATCAACCAGTATTTCCATGTCGCCGGCAGATGGGCTTCCATACATGAACAGTTTAGATTATTCTAATTTGGTACACGTGCAAGTAGGTCAACATTACTCCTTTGTTTTTATGGTACATAATTTATACGATGTACAGCATATGGTGTTGTATATTTAAAAGGTACAGCTTCAAACCATCTTGTTTGTAGTATATAGGACTCATTATGTTTATACGCTTTCTGAACTTTTTTCGATAAGCTTCGTTAACTCTCGAGTAATTGCTAAAGTAGTGAAAGTATATGTTGTTCAGTATTCGGCAAATGCAACTTTATTTTTCCATAAAAATCGTTTTAAAACCAAGAACTCTACATTACTTTCATTCATTCTATAAAAGATGTCTGGCAAAACAAGTCGCAAGTCAACGCGAGGAATCCGAAGGTGGACATGAACGACTTTTAGCTGTCCGTTGTGTAGGACCCAGTTTTAACTGAGGCAAGGAGAAAGCGTGGAACTACTTCTGCCAATTTTTTCATCAATAACCTACTAGAAATATTTTAAGCATTCAGGAACGAGCATTACAACAACCTTGTGATTCTTGTAGAACTCAAGAGTCAAAGCCCTGCCATATGCAGAGCATTCAGGAACGAGCATTACAACAACCTTGTGATTCTTGTAGAACTCAAGAGTCAAAGCCCTGCCACATGCTGATGCAGATGTATGTAAAGTTATCTGTGCAGTAAACTTGATTTTCTTTTCGCTTTGGCTTGGTTTTCAGGTTTCGCCAATTCCGCAAATTGTTGTTAATACACAAAGACTTGTCATGACACATGTGTGTTGAGATTGGAGAAATTGGCAAAACCTGAAAACCAAGCCAAAGCGAAAGGAAAATCAGGTTTGGTTGCGAGTGTCTATAAAACCTTTTTTAACTTTAATCCGAAACTATAGAACCCTAATCCTGCACTCTTAAACTCTGAGCCTAAACCCTACTGTAATACGAAATATGAAACTCTAACAATACTCACTATATCAAAACTTAAACCGCATAAAGCCGAGCCTATAGGCTATAATAATTTCTATGCACACACTACTTAGACAATTGCTCAGCTGAACTTAGTGGTGAAAAGAGTAAATTGTGAATAGGAAGCTCGTTTTGCAAAATACAGATAGTGTACTAGCGAAGAGTTTGTGCTTTTTAATTTCCATGTTCTTTACTACTTGGGCTTAGCTAAATATTATCTTTAATTTTCCTACAAACACATATACTGTAGAGATGTTGATGTGAACGACCGTCACTCGCAAGTGTTAAATCTAGTCAAATACGGTACCTTTTAAAGAAACATTTTAAGATTTCATTTAATCTCGGACAATTATTGCTATACTATAGTGTTTAATTGTATTATGTATTCACTAGCATAATCTGGAACAATTTTTCATTTTAATATAATTTCTGTATGTTTGTATAATATATTATTTATTGATTCTGAAAAGTCCCTTTGCATGCCTTTTGGGGAGAGGTCAATAAAATATGTTTATTAATATATTTCCTTGTCACTTGCAATGTATGTTATTCGATGACACTACTGATATTTTACTTAGTCACTGAACCCCATGTTTACAATTTAATTGTGTCTACTGCAGCAATTGCACTTAACTGAAAATGTACAACTATATAGTAAAATTTCCTTACAGAACTGTACCTCTGGTTTTTGAGAACATATAGCTGTCCTGCATCTCCTTTGGAGAGTTGTAACTCATAAAATATCAGTCTTCCATTTGATGTCTAGAAAATTGAAGGTTACTAATATATGCAGTGAATACTTACAGTACCATAGTTCAGCTTGCAAAGTATATAAATGTTGCAGATTAAGGTACATCAAAATATCACATGGTCCTGGGAGTATGTAGGGCAGCTAGGGCCCTCAAATTCTTTGGGGTCTACAGATTAATTACCTTGCTTTGCCCAACAGTATTATCAATAATATAATTGATACTATTTTGAAACTCAAGATATTTAATAATATATTTAAAAACAAAATATTTAAAAGTAATTTGCCTCTTGTTTGTCTCAAGTTTAGAGATAGAACTTATATGTATGCATGCTTTTTGTTGCTCTACACTTTACAAACAAATTTTCTACCTTTATAACAATGGCTGACGAATCAAACTTCCATGCAAAGTCTTCATTTCCACCATATTCACCCACAGATGTTCTTGATCGACGATATGACACTATCACAACAAATGGCTAAAATATGCATGTTAGCAAATTTGTTTCAGTGAACGCAGTAAGTAGAAGATGAAACACAACATTTGATGTTAATGAACTAAAACCTAAATAGCTGCATAAAGTAAGTACTTAACAGGGCTCGTTAATATAGGTTTGTGTCTATGAGCAAAATGCATAACTTAAAGAACACTGTACATGGCTGGTTCGGAAAATGTGCTATTACGCGCTGACCGAACGTTTGAGGTTAATAAGTAGTCTATTATATGGCACAACCATAAGTAATAAAATAAGTAGTTTACTATATGGTTTGACGCCTGGGTAGGAGGCAGTTTGGTGGCAATCTATTACATGCATACACACATTGGGGTTTGCATTAGAGAAGAAAAATTGACTCACAAATTTCCTTCATGGAAATTAAACAGAAATTTCATGGAAATCTAAAATAAATTTCGATTTGAAAAGTGGAAACACTGCTTTCAAAAACAAAATGGTTGCTGTTTCTTTGCAAATTTCTTTAATATTTTGAAAGGATTTCTCCTATTTTCCTTCATTTCACATACCATTTTTAAGAAAACAAATACATTATGCTAGAAAATCTTGATTCACAAACACATTTCTATTTGCAAAAATGGGCTTGCAAGTTGCAAATTTGGAGCCTGCTAATTAGAACCCTTCATATACTGCAAACAGAATTGACAACCATATTGCAGGAATACTGCCATCATATAATTTTATAGTATTAGGATTCAAAAATATAATTTGCTTGACCCAAATCCTAACTTTTATCCTAATACTACTTATAATCCTAATCCTAATTTAATCTAACTCTGATCCTAATCCTCTGAGCCCAATGTGATTTCCATAGAAAGTCACCAAAAAAAACTGTGATACCACAGACTTTTCTTCATTAAAGCTATGTTTACAGTTTACTAAACAAGACAAGATGAATTCGGAATGGAACAGTGTATACACATGTCAACTTAAAGTGCACCTCACCCCAAAATTTTGTTTTGGCTATATCAAATCTTGGCATCATTTCTAGTGTATCCGTGAAAATCTTAATTCATTTGGTCAAATCGTTCGATTTTTATGGCAGTTTAAAGTTGGCAAAAAGCACTTTTTGATGGTCCTTGGCCGTCGTTACGAGGAGTCTGGAACGAGTAAATTTCGTGACGTCACGCAAGGGACTCGTCAAAATAAACTTTCGGCCCACATGCAAATTCCATGTATACTGTCGGCCATCTACATATGATATATCAGACCTACAAGCACGAAACTGTACGTAAAATGTTTCTCTTGATCAGAGGTTTCGATCTATGCATCTTACATGCATAGCCATAGAACGTGTGTAGTTCTCAAGAAAATGTGCACGAAAATCGATGTATGTTTCCCCGGGATTATGTATTTTTAGAAGTTTAGTGCCGTTGAATTTTAGTACACTTTGCCTGTGGGCGAATACCTCATAAATAATGAACTACGAACTTGAAATAACCAATAGCTATCCCGTCATAAAGAGAGCTTTATTTTCATGTATGATATGTCTATATAGCTTGTGTATTTCCATTCAAACATTACTACAAATTTTGTATGTTTTCAGCTTTCAAGCGCAGGACTTTAAAGAACGGATACCGGTTTAAAGAGATATACAACCGATCTATTTGCCCGTATAACTTTGTAACTTTTAATCTACAACCTTGAAACAACTATGAGCGTGTTCGTCATGCCTACAGCTTTCTATACCCATGCATAAAACATGTGTTTATCAACAAAATAGCTTTAAATATATTTTACTAAGTTCATTTCGCGCCGCGGTCACATTGGCACTGCGAAAGACTTGTGAGTAATATTCCATTTGGATATCGCTTCATAAGTGACATAACTCAGCCAATATCAGACCTACAAGCACGAAACTGTACGTAAAATGTTTCTCTTGAACAGAGCTTTCGATCTACGCATCTTAGATGTATGAAACGTATGTAGTTCTCAAGGAAATGTGCACGAAAATCGATGTATGTTTCGCGGGTCAAACGACGAAAATATATCGTGTGTACTAATTGTGCTGTAGTAGGGGTAAACTTTTTTGACGCGCCTGAAGTCAATAATCAAGATATATTCTCATGCTTCATACCAAAAGATAGCCCAGAAAAAGGCGATTTTTGGTATATATATAGCAGTGACCTATATCGTGTAAACAAGTTGTAGTTTTAGATGCCTACACGCGTGCGAAGTTGGATTTTCAACGTACTCGAACTAAATAATACAGTCTTACAGATATAGCGTAATGCGGCATATTGTTAGATAGCTCTTCTAAGGCATATTCTATCCATATATAGCAATTATATATATCCTGTGTGCTAGTCTGTTCATGGTTAGACAAGATAGCCAGAAAAAAACAGTGTAAACTTCGATTGATTCAAGGCAAGCAAAGCCGAAATGGCGAACTGAATACAAGCCGATCAAAGCTAAATGCCGACTACCTTGCGTGACGTCAGAAAATGGGCTAGACCCAGGCTCTTTGTGGGTATGAAATACGACGGCCAAGGACCATCGAAAGCTAAGTTCAAAACGCCATAAAAATCGAACGATTTGACCAAATTAAAAAAAAATTTCACGGATATACTAGAAATGATCCCAAGATTTGATAAAGCCAAAAAAAAAATTTGAGGTGAGGTGCACTTTAAATGGCGAGTTTTCAAATAGTGGAAATGGTTGCAAATTCATCTGGTTTAGTGTGAACAGATGTCTAAAAACATACTCACATGACAATACCAAAGTGTCAATGTATCTTCAGTTAACACAGCTAGAATAGAGCGATCTCGGTTAAACCTGAATCCACAAGGCTGACCAGTCTGAATATCATTGGCGCCATAATATTTGGGCCAACCAACAGCAAAATACATGCTTGAAATTCATTTAAATTTGAGACATTTAGCTGTGATTCAATCATTCAATTGTATATTCATAGCATTATAGTTCCATGACCAGGCTCTAAATCAGAAAAATGAAAGAAAGCACTTTCCCATTTCCAGTGAAAATAAATACAAATAACTGAAATAAATAAAGTCTTTTATCGTGAATAAAATGTACAAAAATTCAAGTATGTAACCTGATCTCTCTACTTCATGTGAGCCGTCTTTTTCGACCGCTGACTTGCCAAGTTGGCAACTTTTTGTCAACTTATCAGTCATGTGTGACTGTGTATGAAAAAATTGAGCGTAAATTCTTGTATTTTGTCCGTTTTCTCACCTTTGATTGTTAATTTGATAACATTGAAATATTTCCAAAGTGTATAGAAGTGTGTGGAGGGCTGTTATGTCGTTACAAAAGCCGCTAGTAGCGTTCGTTCTCGGTGGACCTGGCGCAGGCAAAGGAACTCAGTGTGAGAAAATTGTTGAGGTAGTTTATATTAAATTATTTAAATATATATATATATGTATTGTTATATAGACCCATTGCCTTTTTTACCTTTTCCCTGGAGGGCAAAGCTCTTCATTTTTGAAAAGCTCTCAAGAGGTTCCTAAGTATAAATTACTGCCCAGTGCCCGGGGGAAAATGATTAAACTGTCTGAGACTTCCCGGAGACGAACATTAATTATTAAACTGTCTGAACCTAGAATTTTATAGTAAATATATAGAAAACTTCAAAACTGGGTGCCTGATATTTCGGTTGCATGATGCAAACTTTCCACACTGACTCACAGATTTATACAAATAATTTGGGTTGCAAGCTAGGGCTGCCGGCTGCAGCATATGGCAATGCTGCACCCGAGATTTTTTACATGGAGAAGTGGAACACCTGAGTGAACTATCTCTGGTGATATAGAAATCACTACAGATACAGGTGGCATTTATTAGATCTGGGTATTTCTTAGGTCGTAAGTGCTTCCATTTGTTCTTATAGAAATTTGGTTTTGTCCATTTATCAGCTGGTGAACTGCTGCGACAAGAACGAGACAGTGGTTCAAAAGATGGAAATCTTATTCAAGATTACATTAAGGAAGGAAAAATTGTTCCTGTAGCAATAACAATTTCACTTTTACAAAAGGTTTATATTATGCAGTGTCTGAGTACTTCATTACAAATAGATATTATTATTTATTATGCACTCTAGGGATGTTTGGTATAAGAAATTTTCAGTATCAGTATACTTGAAAAATTATACCAATATTATCAGTATACTGGTGTTTGAGCCATGTTAATTAGAGAGGAAATTTCCCCAGTTCAACATAACTGTTTTAAACTTAAGCTTCATCCAATTGAAAAAATATGAGATTTGTTATAAACATTTGGCAGAACATGAAAAGTCTCAACAAATCAGATAAACATACATTCAGCTAAAGAGCACATGTATATCGGAAATAGTAAAATTTGAACGAACACTTACAAACGATTTTAGCTTGCCAAGCTCGTTTAATTTTCTGTTGTAATAGCAAACCTTCCAGTGTGTGTAGCTTGCAGAGTATTGCTCAATTTACTTCAGATCTTGTCTTTAACTATTTTTATTAAGCAAAAATAGCCATTTCACTAGTTATCGCACTATTCACTAACTTAACCACTACCGCATATGTTTGTGAAACATGTCTATTGTTGTAGGCAATGGAGCGAAGTTCTGTGAAAAGATTTCTTGTTGATGGTTTTCCAAGAAATGAAGACAATCTTCAAGGTTGGAGTGAAAGAATGGATGGTATTGTTGATGTGAAATGTATTTTGTTCTTCGACTGCCCAGAAGAGGTTAGTGGACAATATAATAACCATATTGGATGCTTTGTCTTTCAACCAGATGGATCATCCATCAAGAAGAACTATCTGCCTAGTTTGTCAGACTAAGCACACATATTTTGTCTTGATGGATGATATGTCTTTGAATACAGGGATGGATCCAGCTTGGGCGTGGTCGGCAACCGAGGAAGGGTGAATCACCACTGAGGACCCCCTACAGGGTCAAGGGGGTTATCTTGACAGAAATGTTTTGAAAAATAAGATGGCCTAGATGGTTAAAAAGGCCCATCAATGGCCCAATATTATATTTTTGTTTGATAAATGCCCTGTCAAATCCAAAATTTGGATTTGATATGCGAATTGGCACCCCTCCTGCACCCTCCTTGGCCAAGGCTAGGGGGAGTGCGCACCCCCCTGCACTCCGCCAGTAAATCCATCCCTGTTTGAATAAATATGGCATTTGATGAACTATCAAGAAAAATCAGATACTGTATTTAATTTTATATATGTAGATCGGACTATTTAGCTACAGTAGTTCAACTGGATAGTTCATCTTGTGTTTACAATTGACAGTGATCCGTCAGATAGATTATGTGCCTTGACGGATTTTCTTTTTTTTATAAGTACAGGCCAATACCAATAACAACAACATGTGGGCATAATGAGAGTGTTTCTCCAAGTCACAGAAATTTCGGTCGTACAAACTTTAAGTGACATACATGACATTACATGTACTTCAATATTTTCCAGGAGTGCATAAGAAGGATAGTTGAGCGAGGTAAAACAAGCGGTAGAACAGACGACAATATTGAAAGCTTAAGAAAGCGGTAGGTTGTTGTTCGACTATGTGAGCGATTTACATTAATGTGAAATATGATTTTAGTCTGTAAAGTACATAGTGTATTTTTTTAAATATTGTTTCTTTTTTAAATCTATTCTCTTGTCCCTATTTTCTTGACTATAGCTTTAACACGTACAAGGAGCAGACTATGCCCATAATAAAACATTACGAGAAACTTCATCTTGTCAAGACAATTCCTGCTGCAAGAACACCAGATGAGGTAAACACTGTATACCATACAAAATACTGTATTCTGTATGGTATGACAAATTAGCAAAATGGTAACTCATGGTGATTGCTGATCTCATAGGGATGGTGATTACAAAGATCAGAGCCATAGCAAGAAAATTTTAGTGTTGATTTAACGGTTACTCCCCTAGCCTTGTTTTCGTTTCTCCACTCCTCCTGTTATTCTTGCTCTAAACCCAACGAATTATATCTGTTACTTTTGGCACAAGTTGTGGTTTGGTTAAGATTATGTCAGGTTGAGAGAAATGTTAACCAAGGTATTAGATATTGCCAGGATGTGCTTCACTCTGTCTGCACTACCAAACTAAATTAATTTCAAACTGTGAATTTCATAATTCCCCAGAACCTGAGTTTCATAATTCCCCAGAACCTGAAGGTTTATTTCTTTCAGGTCTTTGAAGATGTAAAGAAGGCAATAAATGCAATACTCGAATGAATCAATGAACAATTAGATATTTTTAATTAATGTATGTCTGTATGACTAAACAATTTTTCTAGAGAAAATAAATGAATTTAGCACGCTCGGCAAATGATGTCACATCGTGACTGCATTGAGTATATTTTAATTAAACATATTTATACCACAAGTTTCTCTGTTCTAACTTTCTTACTACACTCTTATGGAAAGCTGGATGAGTTATTGTCCATAACGTAAAGTACTTGGCTGCATTCATCAAATCTCCATCTTGTACAGTACACAAGGGTTTCCTGTTTTGTATAAAGGTGTATCTTTTATCGAGAAGTTGTTTGAAGGGTGTAACTACCTGATAAAAATGGAAAATACTAATCGATGTTTAACCCTTCGGCCGACCCACACTACTAATTTCCAGACGAGGGGACTTTGCTGAAAACGTCGAAGTATTATATATTTTCAGTTAATATCTGCGAGACCAAATACTACTTAATATCCACGTTCGCCAACTTATCAACCATACTTGCCAATTTGGAAGGGATTTCACTTGTTTCCATCTATCAAACTGACGTTACGCAATTTTCCAGATTTTCATATTCGTTTTTCTTGATTTTTCTTCATCAATTTGGTTAGGGTTAGGTTTTGGGTTAGGGGTTAGAGTAGGTTTTAGGGTTAGGGTCAGTTACAAAGTTTTTAACTTTTCTTCAAAGTTGAAAAAATGACGTAACGTCAGTTTGGTAGATGGAAACAAGTGGCGACCATTTGGAAGGTTAGGTGCATAGATATATCTATGGTTAGGTGCAAGCTGTTGACCGAGGTGGCCTGGGAACTAGCGGTGGTACTTGGATTAAGGAGAGATCCATGCAAATGGCATCTTGAACTGCCAACCATCCTCGGGCAGCTTCCACCCATCACACCAATACAATTGGTGGTAAATAAACAAATTAAAAAAAAAAATTCCTTTCCGATCGTTACACTTTGCGTGCCAAACAACTAATGAACATATGTTGCGCAATCGCACACAAGGCACACCTCAGTCGCGGCACCCAACTTCCGGAACACGCATGGTTCTCTAGCTATTAACTTTGGTTAATATGTAACCTCATGTAACTTCTTGATTATTGTTCAACACTGCTGACACTGGAACTTAACATTCGGGATCTTTTATCGGTTGAAGCATAAACTGAATTAGTAAAATGGTAAAAGACAAGAAAGACAAGAAAGAACGCTTTAAAGACTGGAAAAAGTGGCGAGTAAAAGAAATGATCGTTGAGAAGATGGTGGTAGCATTTAATATTGTAGAGTATGTCGAATGTTAGAACTGCGCATGCGCTAGCCTTCGCTCGAAACGTCGAAGTTTAATTGTTCAGGCATAGGTTCAGGTAATTTGATCCGTATTTAGTACTAGTCAAACACTGTCGAGGAGCATCGCCAAATATTTGCCAGGGGTGCACACTAATGAATTCTTCAGACATCAGGGGTAACACGAATTGGGGTGCGGATATGTATACATATACGCGATTCAGAATTTTGTTGGAATTATATTGGTGTACCCTCAAATTATTTACAAGTATTTTAAATGTATAATCAGAGCGCAAAAACATTTTTCTCTTGTCCAACCTGCTAACTTTGTCCCACCTGCTCACTTTGTCGCATGAAAAGGACACTTAGGTTCTAAGTCCATGTTACGCACGCAATAGGGTTAGGGATTGGGTCGGGATTAGGGTCAAGATCAAAGAGAAATATTCGTGACTCGTAACATGGCGTTATAACCGACACTTAGGACAGCCTGACTTCACCTAGCCTACGTCATAGTATGATCGTAGTATGATCTAGCTATAGGACGTTCTAGACTGAACCTGGCACTGCTTTTATATCTCGATCACTTAGATTCAGTATAGGGTCAGTAGGGAGGATAAAGCTTAAAGATAAATACTGTCTTTAGTAATAATATATAGAGCAAGTGATTGACGTTTATATTTAATAATATAATTGGTACAGGTGCAGAAATACAGTGCAGAAAAAAGGAAATATAGTGCAAATTTTTAAATTTTTTTTAATTTGCACAAAAATCATTTTTGACTAGAAAAACCTCTTCCTGTTACATTTTTTTTTCATGTTATTTGCATAAAGTATTCCGATTGGAAGGATTCTCTTTGTGTTAAATTTTTTCATGTATATTATTAATAAGTAATAGCATGATTTCTCGTGCAATTTGAAAAAACATGCACTCGTGAGTTTTTCAAAGACCTCAAATAGCACTCGTCCTTCGGACTCGTGCAATTTTGATAGTCTTTGAAAAACTCACTCGTGCATGTTTTTTCCAAATTGCACTCGAAACCATGCTATTACCTATACGAATATACGTATATCATGTCGCAATATTTATCTTGAAAGACAAAATTACAGAATGATACTAATAGAGCTGTTGTCTGCGTTTCTATACTATATGGAGTTTGATTTTACAAGTACTATTTACAACATGAGCGGCCGTGTTGTATCGGATATACAAACTCGAGCCGAAGGCGAGCGTGGTATATCCGATACAACACGGATGCGAATGTTGTAAATAGCTTGTGAAACGTCTTGATGAGAACATTCGTATTCTTCAACAATTTAAAATAAATGAATGATATTTGGTGAGAAAATTGAACTTAAAGTTTATGTAAATCAGCATGATTCTGTACATGGCCAGAAATACGCGACATCCGATTGCGCAACACCTTGCAGCTTATCGAATTTACACAATTTGTATTATAAGATTATATAGGAACATGCGTATTTGTTGAAATAGACAAAGTATATGTCTTGTTTTTTAAAATGCGAAATAAGATCTTAGTAAGATAAATATTGAAGATTATTATGAGCTAAAAATTGGACGCTACCGGTAAGTTTTCGGTTGTCCCTACGAAAATTAATAAAATGATGCTAGTTTGTATGGATTTGTATTAGGTTAATACGAAAAGAACAGCTAGTTAGATATTTAAAACGGATCGTGAAGTCGAAGCATGTACATTATCAAACATACGAAAGTGTAGTTCATATATAGAATGTCTGAGGATTCCTCTTGTAGTGATAGTTGGAAATTCTGCCTTACGTTTGGCTTGTCCTTTCTTTGTTGTATTTTAGAAAGGGTAATAATGACCAGAAACGACTGGGGTATACACATAGAATCTTGGCGTTTTAGAATTGCCATAACTCTGCGAGATTCTGCGTTATATTTACTGTTTATGCATCAAATCAGAGGAGGTCGGACAAGCAATTAGCGAGTTGTCACGTGAGCTCTAGACCAATGAGATCACTCTATTTTCTCATCGTGTTATCTGAAATATTGGGGAAGAAAAATTTGCATTCGACGCAAAATAAATCGAGAAAAAACATTAATATTAAAATTTTCTTGCAAACTTTCAAGTGTAGTGGTACTACTACTAAAGATCTGGCGATGTCTGCAAAAATCTCTGAGGTTAACGTTATTTTCAATGTTATTTTGATGTTTGAAGTTAGTCGACTCCCCGCGACGTGTTGACTCAAGTCTAAATATGTTTACAATGTTTAAAATGAAATATCTAGAATTCCCATGGTTCGATTTTCTTCATTTTTGGTAGTCGTCAAGACAAAAATATAAGCTTTAAATCTGCTGGAATGATCTGGCAGTTTTCGAGATATTAGGCATTGAAGTGACCATAGTCATTTCGACGTTTGCCAAAATGGTGTCTAATAGTTTAGGAAGATATTGCGCCACCAAAGCTTGTTTTTCCCAAGGAATCTTGAAACTTCTTTAATATAAAGAGCGTTATTCTTTAGAGTAAGCGTTAAAGTACTTTGGAATGAATTTTAGGAGATATTTGCGTGTTGTTTGGAGATTTTATATCTGGGCTAGTGTCTAGCTCTGTCTGCAATTTTGTTATCTGACGGCCCACTCGACTCGCAAATATCGAATATTTTGTCATTGTTATTCAATTTTTTTCCTGGAATGCATCCATGCTATTTCAATAACTATTGATCTTCCTATGTGAGCAGTATTTTGTAAGGTAAACGTTATTTTGATCTTTTATGTAGGCTGTACGTCGTCATATTGTATTAATCCGATGCATTTCTGTCAACAATCTTTGAAGTTGATTAGTTGAACCTCTCGAATTTCCACAATTGACGCAGCGATTGCTCGTATTTTTCTGAAGGAGTGGACTTTACTGTAATAAGTGCTGAGTTTTGAAAGAAAATTTTAGAAGTAATTTTTTTTGTTTATTTACTGATTTGTATTTTGGTTTGAATTCTATCATTGTATTGTTAAATTTGCCTTGTTGGTGAATATTTGCTTTCTTTAATATTTATTTATATATGTAGAGAATGAGCAGAGATATTATATTTTATGCATGTACTATGTATTTTCAATAAACTGTATATTACTGTAAAGTTTGTTTTGTCTACATTTCACCAGTAATTTCTGTTGCAAAAGTATATGTTTAAGCTGATGATTAGAAGTTCTTTGACAACCCCAATATGGCGGTTTTCAGTAGTCACAATGTGCTATTGGGATAAATAAATAACTAAATACATATTAAAAGTCGAACCTTTGATGCCAGCAGAATCAATCTGGCCAATAAATATTTAGTTTTTCTCACTATTTGCACAATGTACATTACAAATACAGACGATCCAAGCAGTGGGTCAGCTTATGAAATAATTTACTTAAGTATATGTATACATAGTGTCTAGTTAGACCCTTCATTCTCATCTTTTCCTCAGTCTTTCCATGAATGTATGTTTATGTATATACACCTGTATATAGTAGGAGTATTTATGTGTGTATTGTAAATAATGCATAGTATAATTTTGTTAAATGTAATTTATAATTGCAGGACCCCACTGAAAAACACTTCGATGATGTGGGTATCCTGGTTAAATATAAATAAATAATAAAATAAAATAAATATAAAATGCAACACTGAACAAAGTGTCCACAAATTACATATAGAATTTCAACACATGAACATTTATATTGACCACAAGACCAGATGATCACACGCAGGCTTTGAGATTTCTGCACAAATAAATCCATTAAACGGACTGAAAGAGCCTTGTTATACATCGAACACAAACACTAAACACATCCATAATGATGGCATTGAGTCTCTGGATCAATAGCGTCCATTTTCGCAGAATTTGCTATGGCCAGATATGTTGACTTCACGGCAGTCAACGCATAAATGAGGTCGCACGTGGAACATACGCTCATTACCCATGATGCTTTGCGGCCTGCTTGTCCGACCTCCTCTGGCATCAAATTGAAGCTTGTGATCTACTTGCTCAAAATATCATGGTTTGAAGACCGACGCGCGCATTATTTTAGATGTATTTGCCGCTGAAATATCGGGTTTTGGGCAATCCTAATGAAATCGAAGGCCAGACGAAAGCCGCGGGATATCGATAAACCACCGGATCGTATATCACAAAACATTTCAATTACTCATGCGCGATACTTGACACGCTGACAAAAGTGCATGTGCCTCGCAGTCTCATATGTCGCGTATTTCTGGCCATGATCAGATATACAAACTCCTTCACGCTAATGATTTCTTTTGTGTTTTCTTCATGAATTATTAATGAGTTTTACAAGCGGTGTTAATACACGCACATGAGTGGAACTTTTGAAAATAACAATTATCTTCTTCGGTGATGCGATGAACTGGAAAATTGCGACAACACTCCTGGGATTAAAGTTGCCGTGTATCATGATGCCAGCTTTAGTAATTTTTTGTCACATCGTCTTTAGCGTTATCATTACAGATAACGTTTACGCCGCAGAATCTAAACAGACTCAAGGACTTTATGTTGCCAAAAACACAGGTAACATATCAGTTTTGTGACAAATCTTTTGCCCACCAAACTGACTGCTATTATATCTAGACTTCTTTAATACTTCAAAATTACTACTGATAAGTTCTTGTACAGTTTGCGTGGCTATCAGTATAATTGCATGTTGGTTCTAAACAATTGCATGTTTTGTTCCTTGTTGAGATGAGAAGATTAACTGGAAATATTGCTTCAAAAAATCTTGCCTATAACGCAATGATGCTGATTAGATTTTTACCATTACCATTCTTGAGACATGCAGTAACAATGCAACTCTTACAAACTGATTATACTGTATAGTATATATAGCGTAGCGTTTTCTTTCAGATTAAAATGTCTTTGTTCATTTATCTTCATTTCCTACGGCCATGCATATACCTGTATGTATGGCTATACCAGCACGAGGTAATTTTCTTGAAAAAGTCCTCCCCATCTTAATGGCATCGTATTCAGCATGCAGTCGTTGCATCCGGCAAAACAACGGATATATTCAAAGTTAATAGAAATGATAGAGAAATGCACATATTGTCAGTATCTATATACGGCACGGTATATTCTCTTGTTTATAAACAACAAGACAAGATCTTTGCGACTTGATGGCGATGCACGATTTGCCTTTGGTTTTGAGAATGGCCTTTGGCTTTCATAACACTTAAAATAGTCATCGGAATGTTCTATTGTATTTTTGCTTTCCTAATGTCTTTCAACTTTTATTATTTTGCAAAGGACCTTTATAGTTTAGTTTTGATCATGTTTTTCGCAGTTGTGTAATAATTTAAGTTTCAATATGGTGATTGAGAATGTCCTAGACTTATAGTCTAAAATTATTGTGTTTTAGTCGCGACAATACATTCGAAAAAGAAACTAATCTAATTTGTAATTCTTCTCGTTATCGTCGTCTCTAGGCTATCGTTATGTGGTTAATATATTGAGGCATCTTCAAGTTTTAAACCTGGTTGACTGTGCTTACCATTGTGTGAACTTTTCCTGTTGTACGGCATTCAACTATCGTCATGATTTTCACGTTAAGCAATTGTCTACAAATTCATGGAATTGTGAAATAGTTGGAGAAAGAGAAGAGTTATATTTGAAATTATTCGAGAGAAATTCTGAGTACTCGTTTTACGAAGCTACGAAGGTAATTTCAAACGTAAGAACTAGCGTATGTAATACGCTTTATAAACAGCGGTTGAGACTCTTGCATGGTCGCACTGCCCCTGAAAAAGAGATGAAAATTTCGATGTTTCAGATGAAGGGCATTCGTTTGAAATGTTGAAATTCTCTATCTTTTCAGGGAGTTTGATCATTATCTTAACAAGGACGTTAAGGTAATTAAAACACTGTCTAAAACTGTCGATTTTTCATGATATCCCACGAATGACGGCATGAATCGAGCAAAGATGCTAAATGTGTCTATATTCAGCTAATATGCATAATATAGCTCATCTCGCCAAAAATGCAATCATTTCGGCAACTTTTCTTTGTTCTGGAGATGGCACTTTTATTTTATTTTAGAAAAAAGTCTTAATGATGGTCAGCGCCAAGTTAATTCGTCCAATAGTTTTGGTTACAGCTGTCTGTGTCCATGTCGCTTCTTTGGTTCAAGATGTGAAACCAGAAAAGGTAAATATATAGATTTCGAAAGACGCTAAATTAGTTTAGCCTCCCCTAATACGGTCATCCCTGTTACATTATACTGGTATATTTGGCCGGATGATTCAGTCACGTTTTCAGACTTTGTAAAAAACGTTGGATAGGAAGTGAACTATCTACGACCCATATGGCTATATGGCCATACTATTTTTTGTTGGATGACGGATTTCGCTACCTTGTAATTTTATAATCCAGAAAAAAATAGAAATGAAACAGCGTGCGGGAATAAAGCCATGCTGACGTTTCAGATTCGTTTTAATGCTCCAATATTATACCTGTTCAATTTTGTATAATATTAATTTGACAGTGCATTTAACATATTGTGTATCAAGTCAATGTCACTAATGAAACGATATTTAAATTGCCTGTAATATCACATGCAGGTTGACCAATCATCTATAGACTATATTAATTCGGGAGTGGAAGCGGAATAATGAATAACAGGTCCATACAGTAAAAGAATGAATATTTGAGTTTAAAAAATCCGGAATAATGAATAACCGATCGATTTATGGTGAAAGGAATAAAGAATAATGAAAACTAAAAAACACGAGTTTAAAATATAAAAATCCTAAAGTTTCCTTTCTACACACTGTACAATTAAAAATTAATAAAAATGGCGGTTAAAAACTAGTTTCGTCCAAATAAATCTTCAATATGGCGGAGGCTGAAGAGGTCTTTGGAGGGTGGTGGGTGGTGGGAGGGGATTACGAATCACGTTTCGCGAAAGGTAAAAAGCCGTTTCACGTTTCACATGTAAAAAATAAGCCACTTCACGAAAATTTAAATAACTATTTTTAACTGTGTAATTTTGTATTCTAAATTGAGTATTTAATGCCGTTTAAAAACAAACCAACATATCAAGTAAATATAAAAAAATGCATGCAGTAAGATTGTACATCGGAAATATTGCTCTGCTTTTGACGTTCTCCCTGTTCGTCCAGTCTTTGTTCTTCCTGCCTTTCTAAACTTCGTATTTTTAGGTTTTATGCAACAGATATCGAGATTTTCATATATTTTAATGTTTCTTCTATCAAATTTTGCTAGTTTCAGTAACACATAGTTCGTTGCTATGGCAACACACGCGTCCGAAATTCACTCTAAAACAGCCTATTGCTGCTTGTAGTTGGAACATAAACTAAAATAAACGAAATATAACAAAATTCTGTATGCCAATTTTTTTAATGTCGTTTTCTTCAATAAAATGTTTTTGGCATTACAGAATTTTTTATTTTTGGTATAATGAAAGACTTTTGCGGTACAATACAGCATGCAAAATTTGAAAATAGGTAGAAATTTGAAACCAGACAAAATAATGAGATATATATAGCGCATTGTTTTTCAAAAATTGAATTTTCTAATGACGTCAGCGATTAACATGCAACACGCTATACAACACACGCAATGGAGCGAGCTGTCGGGAGCAACTCGCCACTTCAGGTCATTTTGGAATTTTATTCGTTAATATTCCCGTGTACAGGAATGATCACGCGGATTTCTTGATATATAGAGTCAGTTTGTGTTCGCGACTATTGCATAAGGGTTTTATGAGGATTAGTATATCGAGGCACCTTAAATAGATTTTTTTCCACGGACAAAATTAACGGCAATCACGGCTCACGGCTAGGGATGTAAATCATGTAGTTTCACGACACAAATAAATATATGTCGGGAACAAAATAATGAATAATCCGAAATATGACAAATAATGAATAATTTGAAAATTTTCATAATGAATCATTAAGTCATAATTATTCCGCTTTCGCCCCCGATTAATACTCATGTCACTCGTTAAATAGTCTGTGTATAGATATTTCCTCCCGTCCTTTAAACATTAAAAAGTGAATTTAGATAAAAACATTGAAAACCAATTTACATAAAAACCTATTTACATAGAAACTCCGATCTTTTGTTCAATAAAAAGCGTTTGTCCGCATTTAAAATAATGTTAGATAGATAGATAGATAAACTTTATTTAAACACGCATCCCTCATCATCAAAAGATGGTTTTCATGGGGGGCGTCACACAATTTACAATGATAACACTCTATAAAATCTAAATTATACACACATTTAAAAAGCTAAAAAATCCAGAATGGTCGATGTCTGACTCAGTTGCTGTATTCATATCAAATTTTTGAAGCTGCATATGGACTCTGACAGCTTCGCCTCCATTGTTAGGCTATTCCATAGCACAGCCCCACTGTACCCAAAACTTTTTTTCAAATATTCAGTATTGGGCTTAGGAACTGAAAGATCGGTATGGGCATTTCTAAGATTGTAAGTATTAAGTTTTGCTTCCCTTCTAATGAATTTATCCTTCAAGTTTGGAGCTGAGTGGCCGTTTAATATTCTATAAACCAAGACTGCCTTATTTATTTTTAGTCTGTCGCTCAGATTTTTCCACGACATAGCATGGAGCAAATCATAACTCTTGCTGCCCTATTTTGTAATTTTTGCAATTTCTCTTTCAATAAACTTCCACAGTTGTCCCATAACGGTGAACAATAATCAAAATATGGGAGCACGAGAGAATTGTATAAATTTTGCAGGGTTTCATATGGCACAAATGGTCTAACTCTTTTCATAATTCCGATACCGGAGCCAGCCTTTTTACATATTGAATCTATATGGTTTTCCCAATTCAACTTTTCATCAAGTTCCACTCCCAAACATCGAAATGAGGTATATCGTTTGGCCGGTTTATCATTTATCATCACTTGGTCGTTGCCAACTTTATTTTTAAGATTGTAGGGTGAGCCAATAAACATCAATTTTGTCTTATCGGTATGAAGTTGCAATTTATTTTGTGAAAGCCATTTGACTATATTTTCAAGATCTTTATTTAGTTTTGTTACTAAATCTGTGAAATTTGCTGAAGACGCATATATTTGGGTATCATCAGCATACATACCAGGAGTTGTATTTTGTAAATATTCTGGCAGATCATTTATATATAACAAAAACAAGAGGGGTCCCAAAATAGAGCCCTGAGGAACACCGCATACAATTTCTTTAGCCGAGGATGTGTGACCATTAACAACACAAACTTGACTTCTTTTCGTCAAATAGGATTGAACCCAATTTAGCTCCAAACCCTGTATCCCGAACTGCTCTTGCATCTTCCTCAATAAGATTTTGTGATCAATAGAGTCAAAGGCTTTCCTTATATCAACTGATATTAAACCGGTTAATTCTCCATTATCCATATTTTCTAACCATTTATCATTCATTTGAATTAATAGGGATAATGTCGAATGTTTTGGACGAAAAAAACCGACTGAAATCTAGAGAGTAGGGAATTGTTTATAAGATATTGATAAAATTGTCCAAATATTTCCTTCTCAAACAGTTTGCTGATGACAGGAAGAATAGAGATTGGGCGATAGTTCTGACATTTCCGTCTATCTTCTGATTTATAAACAGGTACTACCCTAGCTCTTTTCCAGTCATCGACAAATATGCCAGTGGAAATTGATTGATTAAAAATATAAGTTAAAGATGGGGCAATAATATTACAAGATAATTTCAGTATTTTAGCTGGTATCCGATCAACTCCTGTAGCCTTAGATACTTTAAGATTTTTCAAGTTATTCAAAATACTTGACTCAGTAATTGTATAAAACTTAAATTGCGAATTTACATCAGTTAAATTGTGAAGTAACTCATCATGATCAGATGAGCATGTAGGCCGTGGGATGAGGGTCGAAAATGTTCAATTCCGTAGCACCCCTCGTGTAACTACATAATTTTTACATGAATGGATAGATTAGAACTTACTTAGTTAGAATCCGCTTCCCCCCAAGCGAAATAGTTGCACAAATTGAAGTACAACCTCTCCAAAGTTCGGGCTTTCTCGTGTTTCGAAACCATGAACGGCCATTGTTGTGTTACAACTACGCATGCGCTTGACCACAAAACACTTAATGCGCACGCGCAGATAGGAAAACTGATCTCAACGCAGAACTGGACAAGAAAATAATTATGAAATGTGCGAAAGCAGGGCTGAAGTAATACAAGATGACATCGGATTGTTTTAAAAATATATGATATTTTTATGTTCTGTGCATTTTAATGGAGTTCGCCAAACATTCTGAGCAATGTACCGTGTCAAGCCCTCGCCAGGAACACTTCCAAGCCAACATTACAATAATAACTTATTAAAAATATGATGTTATTTTATACTACAGCAATTGCATGACGTTTTGCAAGCAAATCTGTTTTCAGGCTTTAAATATTATAACAATCCTAAACATTATATAACACGCATACCATAATTTCTCTATAAATTTGGGGGGGGGTCTTATTTCTAATATATACAAAGAGTCTGTTTGCATGTTTGATTCTCTTTATAAATATACAACATTGGGTACAGTGATGTTACAAAGTATCAGTAAAATATCATAATTATCTTTAAAATACAATACTTTCACGCTTCAATTTTATAAATTAATTGCTTACAGGAGAGGGCAGGGGGTGCTTAATAGATAAATTACGATATGCCATAAATAAGTATTACTCGGTGTTCACAATCTTATTTCTTTTCTAACTCTCTTCCCATCAATTTTATTAGTCCAGGTTCCTTGTTTATTTATGCAGTCGCCTTCATCAAATTCTTCATCACTATTTTCAGCTTTACTCAACATATGTTCCTCAACTAAATCAGAAGTATCCAAGTTCTCAGCATACACAATTTCACTAACATTTCTAGATTTAGGCAAATAGAATACCAGCTGGGGATAACTGTTAATTAGCTGCTGCTTGAGCTCGGAAGACCTGTATTTCGATGCATCCACATTCTCAGTTTCCTTAGCAATGACAACAAATTTCTCAATCATGTACTTTATTGCTTTTCCTTGAGGATTTCAGTTTCAATGACTTCTTTACAGAATACATTGTAAGATATTTCATACACTGGTGGTGCACATGTTGTGGTCGTCTTTGCCTCCCTTGCAAGGAATGTGGTATAGTTGCTATAGCAAACTTTGTGGTAGCGGACCTCCAATGCAACACAGTCTTTATCTCTCATCTGCACAAGTATCCGCTCATCATTTTTCCTCTCAGCAGCTGTACGTTATAAGCCAGCATCAATTGTACTTGCCAACACTAGTGGTGTTCCTCTTCTCTTTTGTGCTTTCTACACAAAACATACAAGTTTAGAATGCCTGTTTAAAAATGGCATTTACCAACTAAGGGCCTGTTTATATGGAACCCGGGCTGGCTCGCTGACCGGGCCAGCCCGCTTAGCAAGATCTCGCCATGAAATTGATTTTATAGTAAAAACTACTGTGCGTTTATATGGACAAGCGGGCTGGCCCGGTTCCAGAGATCTCACTTGAAAAAAAGGCGAGAGAAAATTTCCCCATATAAACACTCACTAACCGGGTCAGCCCGGTTGCCGGGATGAAAGTTGAAAGAGACGCCACCACCAATTTGTGTGTAAGCTATTTTTAAGAACTGTCAAAACAACAAAATCATCCCGCCTGCTGGGATGAAATTTGCTCATATAAACACAAGACAAATTCATCCCGCTTACCGGGCTGGCCCGGTCAGCGAGCCAGCCCAGGTTTCATATAAACAGCCCCTAAAGCAGGGTGAATTTGACAAATTAACCAGGTATTAAAATAAAGCTACTCTGGTTTGTAAAGTTTATGAACATTGTGTTCATAAACTTTACAATCCAGAGTAGCTTATATTATGCTTGTTTAAATAAACTTATTATCTGGATAATTAACCCATTAAGATCCAACGTACTCTAAAATATCATATAGCCATATAGGTATATGCACAAGACAGTAAGGCACAATATGACAACTTTTCCACCAAAAGGTGGTCCATAGAATATAAAGATACTGTACACAAGAAATTGTACATAATCATACCTTGTCTCTTGAAAACCAAGACGAATCTCTTCCACAAATAATGCAGCATTCTGGTAGTACATGCTTGTTTCTTTGAGGCAAGGTCTTACTTGGTTCCACTGAAATGACTGAATTGCGTGTAATCTTTCTTCTGGGTTCCACGGCTGGTAAATGGTACTAAATGCTGGTTCGATGTGGCATCATGTGTGGTCTACGGTATTAGCGACCTTTTCCGTGCTTGTACTAGCTCCGTTTTCCTACGGATCTTTTCTTCATCGCTAAATTTCTTGTAGCATTTCATGTGGTGGTACCATTCTAAATCAAAACTTTCGTTTGTGTTCTCTGCCAAGTGCCAAGTATGAATAATTGACGAATTCGTCATCAAACTTATCATACGAAT